>CM052660.1:108009033-108049510 GCA_028533165.1 Leontopithecus rosalia | reverse complement strand
CAATATGGTGAAACCCCGTCTCTACTAAAGATACAAAAAATTAGCTGGGCATGGTGGTGCGTGCCTGTAATCCCAGCTACTCAGGAGGCTGAGGCAGGAGAATTGCCTGAACCCAGGAGGTGGAGGTTGCGGTGAGCCGAGATCGCGCCATTGCACTCCAGCCTGGGTAACAAGAGCGAAACTCCGTCTCAAAAAAAAATAAATAAAAAAAAAAAAAAAAAAAAAAAAGAAAGTTGGCCAAGCTATAAAAATAAAGGGAGGAGTGACTGAGAGATGTTTTACCCTTGATAAGATGGACACCTTATGGCTTCAAGTCCTGCTCTGAGCCCTGTGCTCAGCACGTCCCGTGGCTGAGATGACCATTCTGAGAAACGCAGACTTTGGGGACTCACAGCTGTACTGCCTCTTCTCAGTGAAGCCCCTGAAGAACATTCTCACTTTCTTACCCTCATGCAACTGCTGAGCAAGTTTTGCTCCACAACGAGGTGGCTTCCAGCTCAGAAAGTTAGACATGGCTAAGAAGGGCCACGCTGCAGTAAAACACCTTGTCTCCTCTCCCTTGTGAAAAGATAACCCCACACACTACTATTTTCAAGTATCAAACAGAACACGACTTCTTTTTTTCTGAGAGGGGGTCTCATTCTGTTGCCCAGGCTGGAATGCAATATGATCGTAGCTCAGTGCAGCCTCAACCTCCTGGGCTCGTGATCCTCTCGCCATAGCCTTTTAAAGTGCTGGGATTATAGGTGTGAGCCACCATGCCTGGCCAGAATCAACCTTTTACATTAGGTCTTTACTTTCTTCTTCAAATCACCTAAATTAACTGTACTATATAAAGAGGTATTTAAACAGCTGCCAAGGACCAACAACGTGTTGTGTGCAGGAAGGCACACGGAAAGGGGAGAGGAGCCAGCGCATTCAGAAATAAAAATTTTAGTGATGCAGCTTCTTGTGGGGAAAAGAACTGTTTTTGTATGCATTAAAACAAAAACAAAAACAACACTCTTCCAGAGTAACTTCGCTATTTGACACCTGTGATCCATACACAGGCGCGTGCTCCAGAGGTGGCCTCACAACAGGCCGTGCTCCCTGCGGTGCACACAGTGCCGCCTGCCTCCTGTTCTGTGTCTCTTGACTTGGCTGCTGTTCCTACTTTCTCATCAATCCTTGTCATGCTGCAGTTATGTCCTTGTATGTGCCTTTATGCATATGTGCAAATATTTTTATAGGATACATGTGTAAAAGTAGACTTGCTAAATCTAAAAATGGACATTTTAAATTGTGCCCCTCACTTTCTGGCATTCAACTTACATTTTCATCCATGGCACATGACGGGCCTTTTATGCCTTTTCCTTTCTGATCTTCGGGTTGTATCTTTTTTAGGAAGGCTTTTCATAACTCAACACAGTAAAATTATTATCTTACTTTTATCCTGAATGCACTGGTAGTTTTGTTTACCTTTCTCACTTTTAACCTACCTGAATTTGGTTTTTCAGAGGTATATGCGAAGGAGGTGGTTTTAAATGCAAGATTAAGGAAGCATACCTTTACTCTGTGACCACAGACACTGCAAAGACTGCATGCTGACACACACACACACACACACACACACACACACACACACACGACAGAGCAGAGCTGCCTCCATCTCCTAGGCCCTTTTCTCATGTAATGTTCCATTTCTAGATCTCAGGCTCATCTACCGAATGCCCAAGGGTCTTTCTGTAGGCTGGGGTGGGAGTGGGGCCGGACCTGCTCTGGGGCCATTTGTGCCATTCCCCCAAATCACCTCTTGCCCCTTCCAGGCAATGACAGTTCTATGGAGGCCTGGCTCTCTGGTTAATTCTGCTTTGGTTACTGAGACTCTGGCCGAGGAAAGAGCTTCTAATTTGCAAAAATGCTTTAGTGAACTCACTCAGAATGGACCCTCTGAAGCAGGGCCTCTCAAATGGAGGACCTGTGCCCCTCCAGGGGACATCTGGCAATGTGTGGAGACATTTCTGATAGACATAATTAATTCTTGAAGAAGGTGTTAATGGCACTGAGTGAGGTCAGAGATGCTGCTAAAATCCTGTAATGCACAGGACAGCCCCCACAACAGAGGACTACCTGGCCTGAAATGTCAACAGTGGCTCAGTTGAGAAACTGAGCTAAGGAAAAATATTACGATAGTTTATCAATGAGTGATATGTCAAAAGTTTTTAACAGAGGCAGTGTAAACTATAGGATAACTCTGGATTTTGGTTAACAACGGAGTTTCAACTTGAATTAAGACTTAGTCTCAAGTCTATAGTGTGGCTTCCTCCTCCCCTTCCCCCAGTGCATGGTCCATCCCAGCATTTCTATTTCTCTTCTACTCCCAGCTCCCCGAATACCCTGGTCTGGTTAGGGATCCCCTGAGCAACATGCTAGTCACCTGTCCTGACACAGTAAGGTGACGGCTTTAGGGAGCAGCGGGCCAGTGAACTTTAGAATACTGCTGCAGTTGCCCCTTGTGTGGTTTGCTGGTTAACTCAGCAAAAGGACAGCCTGGCACGTCAAGTTGCAGAAGGCTATTCCAAGACTTGAGAACTGACTCTATAAAGATTAAGTAATCATAAACCTTTGAAAAAATGCTGTCTTTAAAAAGAAAAGTTGGAAAGGCACGGGGTCTCATGCATGTAATCCCAGCACTTTGGGAGGTCAAGGCGGGTGGATCACAAGGTCAAGAGATGGAGACCATTTTTGCGAACATGGTGAAACCCCGTCTCTACTAAAATACAAAAATTTGCTGGCTGTGGGGGCACGTGCCTGTAGTCCCAGCTACTCAGTAGGCTGAGGCAGGAGAACTGCTGGAACCCAGGAGGCAGAGGTTGGAGTGAGCTGAGATTGTGCTACTGCACTCCAGTCTGGTGACAGAGTGAGACTCCACCCCCATTCCCCCCAAAAAAGTCTACTCATGAAAAGTTACTTCTAGTAGTAACAGGTTCTTTCTGCCTCTGCACAGGCACCACCAGCTACAGTAACATGTCCAGTCAAGTCCACATGCAGGCCAGGCTCCTACTGCTCCAAGGGCGGCAGCTGGTTCCCAGGGTCCCTGGCTCATGCCCCACTGTAGCAGAACCCAGAACCCAAAGGATGGACCCATGGCAGCCCACACAGGGCCCAGGTTCAGAGCGTGCTGGCCAGCACCATACCAGTGTATATGCACACATGCCCAGAGGTTGAGGGATCTTAGTCTAAGCCACTTGAGAATAATCTGTTGACAAAATTTATCTCAGAATTTACAAAGTTTACTGTATATCTAACCTTTCATCTAAAACAGGCACTAATCATAAAAGCTTACTTTCATGTAAGAATCAAGCCAAGTATCCTCTTTAAGGATGAGACAAGAAAAATACAAACAATTGGGGAAAAACTAACAAAAATCCTTGACAACCAAACCTCAGAACCACATGTTGAGAGAAACCAAAGGACAATGGGGACAATTTATACAAGTTTCTAAAATGTGCAGTCCGGGAAACAGAAAGCTCCCTCAAACTTACTCTTAGCACTGAACTTGTTTTCTTTTCGAGGTCTGCCAGTTTTCTTCAAGCAGTTATCGCATACAAAACTGCAAAAATAATAGTGGTATGATCAGACTGTACATAATGATGTATATTGTCAAACCAATGAAATGCGGCATTCAGATATTTTGTTAGTTGTTTAAATCACATTATTATAAAATTAAAGAGTGAAGAAGCAGACTGCTTTGATTCCACACTTTGTAAAGCGGGTAAACACTTAGAACTTAAATTCAGAACCAAGTGGCATCTCTCTTAGTTGCTGAATTCTTGCTGACAACAATGAATGAGATGCAGCAGCCACTGCAACTGCCCCCCTTTGGACAGTGCAGAACCGCCCTCCAGGCCATGGGAACTACTCACCCTGAAGGCCAAATGATGTCATAGTGCAGAACGCAGATCTGATGCATCTTCCGGCCACACTCCTTGCAATCAACGAAACTAGGAGACAAAGAAGGCTCACTGTTAAGCACACGGTAGCACACAACCAGAGTCACCTGCAGAAGTCTGTGGGCGTCCACACCTTGTTCTCTAGGTTACTTTGAGTAGTGCTGACATTAATGCGTATGTTGGCTACTTTGGCTATATTTTACAATGCATCCATATGATATTTTCTATAGGAAAAAATTTTCTTCCCTTCTTTGTACAAGTGTGTCATTCCTCTTTTCTCCTGATCTCCTTTTGCAACCAGAAGGGAAACTTTATTTTTTTTTCAAAGATGGGGTTTCTCCATGATGGCCAGGCTGGTCTTGAACTCCTGACCTCAGGTCATCCACCCACCTTGGCCTCCCAAAGTGCTAGGATTACAGGCGTGAGCCACCACGCCCGGCGGGAAACTTTATTTTTTAAAACTGCTCTGACAAATACATATTTCACAGGCTTGTATTTCTGACACTGCTACACATTTTAAAGAATAATGCCTTCTCTAGGTGATTTCACATGCCTAAACAGACTTAAAAAATAGAGCATAATACTTTCAGTGTTCTAAACAATTCTCTTAAGTCTAAATTATTTAGGATACTAATGGGAAACATGGCCAGTTCAAAGCAGCCATGCTAGGCCTGAGGCACAAAAACACCAGTTCTGAGTCAGTTATAAAACGTGGAATGTGTCAGGCCCACTGGTAAACTGACAGGGGTTTATTCAAGTAAACCCTGGTGAAGTGAGAGGATGGGTCACCCATTCCCCATAAATCCTCCACAATGCTCTACAGCAGCCCACGACCATGACCCACCAGGGCTCCGAGAACTGCCTCACCCGAGAATCTTGAATGCCAAGATGCCTTTATGTCAGGATCTTGGGCTTTATTAACTCCCTCCCTTGCTGCCATCAGAATGCATACCTCCGAGGAGGCTGAAGGGACTGGTGAGTATTGTGACTCTTTCTCTGCTCCTGAGCTCTGAGATAGGGTTCCTCTGCAGTACACCCTGCCCTTGCCCCCTTAATCTGTCTACTGCACATGCTATGCAAGCCCTCAGCCATGGGTCTACCCTCACATGGGTTCTCTGCCCAGTCTGTTGGAGGGAAAGAAAAAACACAAACACAAAACTGCGAAACTGTGGCGGCACCCGTTCATGGTCCTGTGGCGCTCTCTGACAGGCCTGCTCTATGTGGCTCCCTCTCCCTTCCATGCGGCAGGTGCTTTGAATCTGCATTCCTTTCCTCCAGTGCTGTATCCCCCACAAGCCCTGTCTTTGAAAACTCAGCCACTGAGCTGAGCCCCTATAATAATTTCAAAGGTTGGTGCCAAGAACTTCCTTAATTCCTGTGCTGTCTCCAAAGATTCCCTGCTCTCAACTCTTCCCCGCAGTGTCAGGGAAAAGGAGTGCCCCTCCCCCCGCCCCGCCTGCCAAACTGCACTGGGGCCAAGTGCAGAGGGTCAAACCTATAATCCCAGCACTTGGAGAGGCTGAGGTGGAAGGACTGCTTGAGGCTGGGAGTTTGAGACAAACCCAGGTAAAATACGGAGACCCTGTCTCTACAAGAAATTACAAAATTGGCCGGGTGTGGTGACTCATTAAGTCAGGAGTTTGAGACCAGCCTGGCCAACACAGAGAAACCCCATCTCTACTAAAAGTACAAAAATTACCCAGGCATGGTGGTATGTGCCTGTTGTACCAGCTAGGGAGGCTGAGGCAGAAGAATCACTTGAACTTTGGAGGTGGAGGTTGTGATGAGCCAAGATCCTGCCACTGCACTTCAGCCCAGGCAACAGAGCAAGATGTCTCAATAAATAAATAAATAAATTGAAACAAAAAATTGGCTGGAAGTTAACCTCCTCTGCCTACTGACCATCCACTCTAGGGGCCTTGTATTTTTACTGAGTATCCTGTGTTCTTTCATGCCCCTGTCTCTAGAATGCTCTATAGCTCTGACACAAGTGTCACCTTGCCAAAGAAACCAGGCCCAACTGTAGTGATGCTGCTCTGACCAGGTGGGGTCCCTTCTGGCTGGGACTCACCTGCACTGTCTCCTGCCTCAGGCTGTGCCATGACCCAGCTGTCTCTCTAGACTACGACCAGCAGGAAGGAGACCCCTTGACTTATCCATGTATTCCCTCTGCTGGCACCTACCACTTCAATGTAATATATTTTGAAATTGAAAAGTGGATATAAATCATAATGAAACTATAAAGTCACAGAGAAAAAACACATGTGAAAAGAAAGGTGGAAAATCAGGAAAAAAATCCACTGGTCACAGCAGGATGGGTGCTCTGCCCTGGCACCTTGCCCAGACTACAGCTCTAGGATTTACATAATTGTTCTGTGTATCAGGTGCTGGTAGAGATGAAGTAACCTGCCAAAAGTCCAGCTAGGTTTCCAGAGGTGGCCTGGGTAGAAATCTGTGCCTACCACTTTAGCCGCTAGCCTCCCTGGAGGGAGAGGGTCACGAGAGGGAAAGCAGAAGATGTTTCTTGGCTTTGGCCGAGTCACAGCCCACATTTCCCCAGCAGCCAACACTCCTGGAGCCTGTGCTTACCACAGGGACAAAAAACAGCCAGTACTGCCATGCACTGGAGTGCCCTCAGAACTTTACATTGGGAACCTGGGAAGGGGCGACCACACTGAAGAAACTCTGAAGTCTCTTTAGGGGCTGTTATGAGGCAAGGTAAGCAAATGCAGCACTCTCACTCCCCACTGAAAAAAGTACTTAACATGCATCAAGCTTCACATTATTTGAGAAAGCAGTTTCTAAGAGGTTTTCGTTCTGTTATTTTCCTTTAAACGATACTACTAGTACTGTTTCAACAAATATTCCTACCTTTGGTCGCTAAAGATTCACACAAAATGGCTTCTTCACACAAAAAGACACCCATAACCAAATTATTTAAGAGAGGTTCACACAGAACAAAAACATCCCATTAACCTTGTCACTGTTAAAATCCAGTAACTAGAGAACATGTTACAGAGACAGACATACTTTGTTTACGTTTAAAAATAATCTATATTTAAAAGATAAACTCAAGGCCGGGCACGGTGGCTCAAGCCTGTAATCCCAGCACTTTGGGAGGCCGAGGCAGGTGGATCACGAGGTCAAGAGATGGAGACCAGCCTGGTCAACACGGTGAAACCCCATCTCTACCAAAAATACAACAAAAATTAGCTGGACTTGGTGGTGCGTGCCTGTAGTCCCAGCTACTCAGGAGGCTGAGGCAGGAGAATTGCTTGAACCCAGGAGGCGGAGGTTGCAGTGAGCCGAGATCGTGCCATTGCACTCCAGCCTGGGAAACAAGAGCAAAACTCCGTCTCAAAAAAAATAAATAAATAAAAATAAACTCACACCAGAAATTCCTCTTAAGGCAACATATTTCCAATGTTTTTAGCCACAACCCACTCCATAAAGAGTAACTTTACTGATTTCAAACCAAAATTCAAAGTAAAAGGCCAGGCACGGTGGCTCACGCCTGTAATCCAAGCACTTTGGAGGCCAAGGCAGGCAGATCACCTGAGGTCGGGAGTTTAAGACCGGCCTGACCAACATGGTGAAACCCCGTCTTAAAAAAAAACAGGTAAAAAAAAACAGTTATATACTTACGGTTCAGGGTCTAAGGTATCATTTTTCTTCTTTTCAAACTGGTCCTTTGAAATTGTCCTTGTTTTAAAAAAAGAAAATGTTTTATTAACTAAAATTTATCTGTTGAGTATAAACTATCGGGTCTTCTGAATGTTATTTTGTAACTAGTTTTACAAACAAAAAGAAATGATGGTCCCCTAAAATTTCAAGTACATGTAATGATGGAACGAATAGAAAATTTAATTTCACAGAACACTAGAATTTCTTTTCCCACATATTCCACTACCATTTCTTTTCTTTTCTTTCCTTTGTTTGAGAGACAGGGTCTCGCTCTGTTGCCCAGGCTGGAGTGCAGTGGTGCGATCATGGCTCACTGCAATCCCCGTCTCCTAGGCTCAAGTGATCCTCCTGAGTAGGTGGGACTATAGGCATGCACCACCATGACAGACTAATTTTTTGATCTTTTTGGAGATGGGGGTCTCGCTATGTTGCCCAGGCTGAACTCAAACTCCTGGGCTCAAGTGGTCCTCCCACCTCAGTTTTGAGTACAGGTACAAACCACCATGCCCTGCTAAGTTTTTTCATTTTTTTTACAGATGGAGGTCTCACTATGTTGCTCAGGTGACAATCCAGTTATTAATCACACAACTAAAGAGAATCAGGATGACAATGGAAATCAATTGAAAATGTAGAATTTCAGTCACTCTGGTTTCTCTTACAAGTCGCTAGGTTTTTTTTTTGCACTTGAATAAAGAAAAGGTATTGGGGTGTTAAGTGCCTACACTGCTGGAAACCACTTCTGTGGCAAAGTCTTCCTTTCTGTTAGGGGAACTCACACTGTGGGTAGGGTGGTAGGAATCATGGAAGACTGAGGAATCCAATCTGGCAACAAGAGGGAACCACATAGCACTGGCAAACCTGGGCAGAAGCGGTGGGTAGCTGGCAGGCTTTTAGGTATTTCAAGCACAGAAATAAGTTGATCACGCAATTTGTGCATTTGTGTTTTCTTGCCACACACTGGCCATTCTTTCTTTTTTTTTGGGCAGGGGGTGGGGGACGGGGAAGAGTCTTGCTCGGTTGCCAGGCTGGAGTGCAGTGGTGCGATCTTGGCTCGCTGCAACCTCTGACTCCAGGGTTTAAGCAATTCCCCTGCCTCAGCCTACCGAGCAGCTGGGACTACAGGTGCACGCCACTACACCCATCTAATTTTTCTATTTTTCGTAGAGATGGGTTTTCATCATATTGGTTAGGATGGTCTTGATCTCTTGACCTTGTGATCCACCCACCTTGGCCTCTCAAAGTGCTGGGATTATAGGCGTTAGCCACTGTACCCAGCCCACGCTGGCCATTCTATGATTCGAAGGTAACTCTGCCAGATAGTAAACACTGGAAAGAAAAGCTTAACCCTGTGCAGGAATGAACTAACAAAGTTACACCTGTCCACTTTGGAGCTGATGAACAACAGGTAAAGCACCAGTGAGGGAAGGAGACACATTTATATTTTTGGCCAAAAACTGGGGTTGGAGAACACTGGAATCCATTAATCTGCATTAGAGCTCAGCAACTGAAAGGATGGAGGTTTAAGTGGAGATAAACTAAACGTAAAGAGTGGGGATGTATATCAAACTAATTTTTTGCTACTGCCAGTTCTGTGAATGGGAGTAGGTATAACTAAAAATTTACATGGTTGGGCAAGGTGGCCCCTGTACTTTGGAAGGCAAAGGCAGGAGGACTGCTTGAGGCCAAGAGTTCAAGACTAGCCTGGGAAACTCAGTGAGACCCCATTTCAAAAAAAAAAAAAAAGAAAGAAAATTCGTAATTCCCCAAAACGGTAGTTGACAACCACTTGGAAAAAGCAATTACTTAATGCAGTTTTTTTTTTTTTTGAGAGGAGTCTTGCTCTGTCACCCAGGATGGAGTACAGTGTTGCCATCATGGCCTGCTGCAACCTCAGCCTTCCGGGTTCAAGGGATTCTGCTGCCTCAGCCTCCTGAGTAGCTGGGACTACACGTACCCGCCACCATGCCTGGTTAAATTTTTTATTTTTATTTAGTAGAGACTGAGTTTCACCATGTTGGCTGGTCTTGAACTCCTGACCTCGGGCGATCCACCCACTTCAGCCTCCCAAAGTGCTGGGATTACAGGTGTAAGCCACCACACCTGGCTGGAAAAAACAATTATTTTACAAGAAAAGACCAAGGTCAAAAGAGGCCACGATCTACAGTGGGAGGCTACAGTACTACTGCCCTGAATGATAAAGAAGGAAGAGGTGGCATTGTGGTTCAGCCAAAACACATTTTTCAGTATAAACGTGTAAGTTTATACTAGCCTGGGCAACACGGCGAGACCTCATCTCTACAAGAAATACAAAAAATCAGTTGGGTGTGGTGCACCTGTAGCCTCAGCTACTTGAGATGCTGAGGCAGGAGATCGCTTGAACCCAGAAGGTCAAGGCTGCAGTGAGTAGAGACAGCGTCACTCCACTGCAAACCACCCAGGTGACAGAATGAGACCCTGTCTCAAAAATGAAAACCCAAAAAACACTGCATAAAAGTCAAAATGACAGTGGTACTTCCCTTATAGCAATGATAAGAGGGAAAAACAACTTAAGGCCACCCTCCTCTGCCCCCCAAAAAATGACAGGATGGTACTTACGTTTGGGGTTGTGAAGGGTCGTCACCCAGGGTCACATTCTCCCCCTGGATCTCTGTGAAACACTTCTCACAGAAATGATACCTGTCAGCAAGAAGGCCATACTTGGGTGAACTGGTCCATCATAACACACAGCCACCCAAGCAACGAAGCCACCAATCAGAGCAGGGCAGAGCACCACGACGAAGGGGGGGCGTTGTTGGTTGATTGATGGGTCAGTGAGGACAATGAAAGGAACAGGGGGCAGGTGGGGAAGGGCAGGATTAGAGAACAGGGAAGGGAACAAATAGCACAGACACAGAGGTAAGACGCAGACACCGAGACAACACAGAGCAGAAAGCCAAGGCAAAGCATTGATTAGCATTCGGTCTCACTGCACACGTCACAGGCCATCATCACTAACAACGACAGGCTCGGTCCGGCTCCAAGAGGCAAATGTTTTCAAGGAGTTGTTAACACTAGAATTGCATGGAGCCCAAATTTAGGAATCTGAATTTTGTTCTTACTCAGAGAAAGTCAAATATAACTCTAGGGTTTGAGATGGAAAAATTTACTTGAACAAAACAGTCTGACAAAAGGCCTTAAAAAAGCAATTTAAACTGAAATAGCTTTATTTTTCAAAATGGAAAATTTATGCTTGACAGCAATTCACAGATTTCATTTCCGGTATTAAGCCAAATCTTTAAATGTATGAAAATGCTGAGCACCCAGAACTGTTTAAATTTTTTCTGTTCTTTTTTCATGTTAATCATTCAGTTAATTGCGTTACAATACAAATGAAACCAAATCCATATTCTAGACAAACATTGAACATAAATGCAGTCAAGGGTCAAAGACTTTCCACCCATTTATCAATGTGAATATATACAGTAAGAAATGTGATATATTGTATAAGAAATACAATATATGTAAATCCATGAACAATCTTTGAAAATTCAATTCTAAGCTTTGATTTGATATTTTTGGTACTGGGATTAATCATTCATCAATCCGAAAGACTCAGCAAATGACTGTTCTGACTTGGGGGCCATCCAAGTTAAGTGAATTTAATCTTTAAAGAACAATCTGCATTTGAGAAATTATCCATCACCCCAATTTCTTGTAAGACAATATAGAGCTGGAGCTCAAGCTATCAAATACAGACAATTAAAATAAAAACTGTTAAATGTTTGGAAAGGACATAAATGAGAAATCAACAGAAATGCAGGCTGATGCTGCATAAAACGAGATGAGTACACAAGAATACTGCAAAAATAAACAAGCGGGTGGAGGTGGATCACACAAGCGAGAAGAATGAGCGTCAGGTAGCGGCGGCAGCACGAACGTGGTTTAGTGCTCAAAACTATGTCTATGAGATGCCAGAAAGGATTAGTATTAAAAACAGTGTGACAGGGCTCGAGCACCAGGCTGAACCACCAAGTGCAGGATGGGACACGGCGGCTGCAGTCTCACTTGCTCACGCACTCACTCGGCTACAGAAGACTGAGGTGTGGGCCACTGCACGGCCGGTTTATTACCATCAGGACAGGTCCCCCACAAGTCCCAAATCTAATCTTAATTTCACACACTGAGCATTTTGTCTGTTATATTTCACTAACCACACCACACAAACAGCAAACCTTAAAGCATACAACTTCAGAGCATGCATAATATCTCAAGATGAGCCAATTTTTGTGCATCTGGTTGGTGAGAAACATGACAGATTCACTGTGGGTAAGGAGTGGATTAATGAAGGTTTTTTTGCTAGGACTAACTTATTTGGGACTAATTTAATAAATGATGTCAAGATCTAAAACTCTGACAGAGAACAGACAGATGTTTCTCTCTCTCTCTGTCTCTCTCTCTCTCCTCACCCCCATATATATATATACACACACACACATACACATATATATACATATATATATGTATATATATGTGTATGTGTGTGTATTTTTTTTTCCCTAAATGAACTGTAGCAATATTCTGGCCACTCACTATTTTGTAAATACCCTAAAATCCTCTATGGAAAAGAACTTCCATGTGCAGGAGGGCACGGTCATCACTGGCAAGAAGGAATTAAAGTATAGAGACTATTAACAATTCAGTGGCAACCAAAACAATATGTAAAAAAGACATTCCCTCAATCCCCAATACTTCCCCCTTTTAAGTAAAACTCTGAATTGAGTGGTCTGTCCAGGATACAATCAAACATGCAGCACTATGGCCAGCTAGAAGGAACTGTTAAACACGTTCTGAGATGAAATTCCCACCATAATCACAGGTGAGTCTAAAACGTTTTCAATTCCTGGACAAACTCTTCGCTTTTATTCAAGGACAGCAAGCCCAGAAACATCCAGCAAACAAGAACCATGAACCCATCTTTTCTCACTGAGGAAACTGACACAGAAGGAGGCATTGGTGGCAGAATGGCAGCCCTTGGAGGGTTGGGAAACAGAGGCTCTCCCTGTGCGATCAACTCCCTAGAACTGGGGAGCCAAAGTGTGTTAATAGACTCCTAGTGTGTCCCAAAACTGCTAGAGAAATGGACAATTTGGCCTGTTCATGTTTAAGGAAGGGAGGAAGAGGGGCCCGTGGCTTCACTTTATTACTATTCTGAGAGATGAAGACGGCACACAGAGCAAGGAGCCGTCACCTCCAACTAGAGAATCAGCTAAAGCAATCCTGGCAATCAATGGGTGACAGATGTTGCTAGACTGCCCCTACCTTCTTACCTAGCCCATACTTTATTCTCCCTGGAAATACATACAGGTTCAGAAATTCCCTTTCCAACTTAGGCACCTAGATGACATTTTGCCTGGTGTGAAGCAAGCAGTTTGATGAATATGGAGTTGCAAAGGAAAATACTTCACATGATCCACTGATGATGCATTTCAGGGTTGCTAAAGTAAGTTAGTACAGCGTAACTGCATAGCTTATCTGTAAGGGTAATTTAATATATGGAGTAACTTTTCAAATGCAGATTGTTTTAAAGAACCATACAAGTACATATGAATAACTGGGATATCTATAGATAAAATTTATATTATCTACATATAAAATAATATAAACATCTACATAAAAAATATCTACATAAATAAAATATCTACATAAAAAATAATATAAAATTTATATTATCTAACTGGGAAAGCTAAAGAACAGTTTTCCCAACATGAGTTACTTTCAAATTGCAAAGTGTAAAAACAAGTGAAAATGTAACCATATGCTAGTTTATGTATTAGGGTTTCACCTGTTTAAATGGTCTATAGGATTTTCTATTGTTCCTAGTGCCCAGCGTAGGACTACAAGTGCCAAGACAATTATTTATAAGAACACTACAGTGTTCATTAATAGTCAAAGTTCAAAATGAAAACATAAGCACTTAAAATATTTGTTACAGAATCAGGCCACTGCTTTCTTAGGATTCTAACATGCTAACCTATTCAGATACACTGGTCTAGAGCATGCCTCGGATCAGCTGAGGAACACTATGCTTATGCTTCACTAATTATCACTAATAGAATGGAACTCCTTTATGTGCATTTCCACTGTTAAAGGTACATTACTTTTATTCAGTAAAAATGCAGTTCTGTACAGAAATAAAATGAAACGCTTCAGAACTTTCAAGATGGCCCTGTGTTGGTGAGCCATCAATGACTCTCTGACCCTGCCAATTCCATTTAACTTTCATTGTTCTCAACATGTAGGACCAAAACCTGTGCAAATGAGCAAAAGCAGGGTCCTAAAAGACACAGGAATAGACCCCATAGCACTTTAGAGACAGTGGTGAACAATCTACCTTCCTTCTAGGCCAAAACTGTGTTGGGGAATGTAGTAGCAGGGGTGGCATTTTTCTGGGTACAGTTAACATTATCCTTTTCTCTTAAAATACCATTAACTTTGGTTTGCTCGGCGCAAATGTTTTTTAAAGTGCATCCCTATTCATTATTCCATCGTTGGGCACTTGACAAAATGAGGCTGCCAAGGAAGATGCTATTGTCTGTATCATGGACAGGCTTAATCCATTACCACATCATGGGGTGTGAAGATCATGGGGCTAAAAGTATAAAAGGAGGGGCCAGAAATTCCAGAAAAGCAGCAAGTCACTCTGGGAGAGATCCCATTAGGAAGAAGCTATGGTATCATTTTAAACTTGATCATAAATGTTTCTATTGATAGAGGGGAAATCAAGACTCCAAATGTTCAACTATTTCAGCAGGACAACTGCACAGGCTGCACTTCCAGCAGGGGAGCAGTTTAGGGTCTGTCCTTCCCCCTTGCACTGGCCTTTCATTACATTAAACAGTAGGAGGAATAAGCAGGCCAGGCTTATTCCTAATAGAAAAGGCTCACAAACCTTTAAGACAATTTTGTGCCCAAAGCATTTTTTTAAAAAATAGGATTTTGATGGGAGTTATAATCTTGAATATGGACTTTAAAAAAAAAAAAAACTGAAGAATTAAAACACATAACCACAAAATTCCAAGTTTTTCAGGCCTGTGAACAAATAACAAAAAGCCTTCTGTCTTCTTTGAAGTATAGGACATAAGTAATTACTATGACCAAACAAGAGTAAAATGATAAAAAAACGCCACACCCCAGCGTTGACACTTAACACTTGAACCTAAAGACAAAGAAAAAGGCAAAAAGCTCTACCTTGGCCACAGAGAATCCAGTTGCCAGCTCATAAAATGGAGGCAATGCCACAGTTTGAGCAAGACTCCTGACCTTGCTCAAGGCATGTTGCGCTCACACTGCAGCTGCACGTGGACACTTAAAGGCTGAGGTACAGATAAGCTGACTTCTCAAACAACTCCAAAACTACTCAAGCTGTATGTGTGTGGGAAGCCACAACAAAAAATACTGTTTTCACTCTCTATTTTAAGACTAGAGAACTATTATTTAGTCATCTTCATGATCCAAAAGAATGGCAAATACTTCTCAAGCAGCTTCACCACTCACGAAACCCTGAAATGGCCATCTTGTAACAGGGGGTGATTGTTGGACTCAGTTAAAATGCCAGATCTCATTTGGCATAGTGATGCTAATGTGAAATTTAAAAATAAAGATCATGGACCCTTTCCTCTACCTTAAAGGAAGTAGCACTCCTACAAATCTTTCCAGTAGACTGACCAGGCCAAATTACTCAGCCAAACATTTGCAGGCAGAAGGGTAAAATACACATTTTCTACTCTATGAACTTCTTGAAAAAGGCATGGCAAGCTTTATCACAGTTACTCTCAACTTCAGATGTCTGTTTCCAGGGCTGGGTTTTAGAAAGGGCATGGTTCAAGAAAACAATGTACCTAATCCAAGTAGTACGGCAAGACTTGGCTCTGAGGTTAGTTTTTACACTATAAAAGTATGCTTTATAAGCAGGAGGCCATGGGCCTATCTGAGTGAATAACAGACACTGAAACTGAGCCACTTTTCTTTTTTTTTTTGATAGAGATGGGGTCTCGCTATGTTGCCAAGGCTGGTGTTAAACTCCTGGCTCAATTGATCCTCCAACCTCAGCCTCCCAAAGTGGCCTGAAATTGGGCCACTTTTTACTGGAACTTTAATAAAGAAATAATGTACACAGACTATAACCAGATGGACGTGCTTTGCCCTAAGACATAATGCAGGATGCTGCTCAATGCTTACCTATTCTGATAGCTGTAGTAGGCAGCATCGCGAGGAATGGTACACAGCTGCTTCCCGTAGCAGCACAAAGTCTGTGGGGAAAACTCATACTGCAAAAATAGAGGAGAAATACTTTTATATAAAAATACATTCCATCTACTGTACTATAATGTTCTAGTCTACTAGACCATTAGCAAATTATTTGTTAGTATATTAGATGGTTTTCTAACAATTTTAGTAGCTTTAAAGACATTTTGGGATAGCATGTGATAGAACTTGCTTTAATTAAGAGACATTTATTACAGACAGATACCATGGGCGGAGGGGCAGCTAGCAATGCTTCCCCACAGCCTCCCTCAGTACGCGACTGTACACCCAGCTCTGATCACCCATCACATCACTTCAGGCGTTAACTGTCACGAAACACCAGTTTGCACATATGCACTCCCATTACACAGGTATGTTCTCCTATTAGTGTAACACCCTTCTGGTTGGATTAACCAGGAAAATTCACTTTGTGGAAAAACTTAAAACTGTACCTTGCGTCCACAGCAATATCCAAGGGACTGCATGACAGGGTCAATTTCCTGCTCAAAGACCTCTGCAAGCTTACTGCAAAACTTATAGACTCGGGATGTCTTGCGATTATAGAGCCACGCATTGTTGAACATGAGCCAGACATCGTCCACATACTGCCAGGGCTCTTGGTATTGCCCTGTGTCCAGCTTCCGCTTGATGGTCGAGAGGTCCATGGGATTCTTTACAATGTCAAAATAATCCTAAAAAAAAAAATGGTCTCAGTCTAAGAATTCCCCAATATCCAAATCCCAGTCTTGTCTGGCAGCATTGTCTTAAAATAACAGCAATAGCAAGTACCACAATAAATTCCGTTCTTAACAGTAAGAAATGGGAATTAAAATGCACCTGATTTTACTTACTACAAGTGTAATTAATATTTTCAAGTATAATCACATTACATACCTCAAAGGCAAAATTAAAAAAAAAATTAGAAGACACTTTTTTTTTTTTTAAAGACAGAGTCTTGCTCTGTTGCCCAGGCTAGAGTGCAATGGCACAATCTTGGCTCACTGCAACCTCCGCCTCCTGGGTTCAAAAGATTCTCCTGCCTTAGCCTTTTGAGTAGCTGGGACTACAGGCATGTGCCACCACACCTGGCTAATTTTGTTTTAGTAGAGATGGGGTTTCACCATGTTAGCCAGGATGGTCTCTATCTCCCAACCTTGTGATCTGCCTGCCTCGGCCTCCCAAAGTGCTGGGATCTACAGGAAAGAGCCACCGTGCATGGCCAGAAGATACTTTAAATAAAACATTTAAAAAATAGATCTTTAATCCACTGAATTAAAATAGTGAACAAGTATATCAAACCCTGTGTATTTCTAGATATTAACTTTTTTTTTTTTTTTAAAGATGGGGTTTCACCATGATGGCCAGGCTGGTCTTGAACTCCTGACCTCAGGTGATCCACCCACCTCAGCCTCCCAAAGTGCTAGGATTACAGGCGTGAGCCACCGCGCCCAGCCAATCACTCTTGATGCTATCAGGCAAAATGAAATTCCAATATAAACAAAAAACTAGTAATAAATTCCAATATAAACAAAAAACTAGTAATGACTCCTATGTAGAATCTGTTCGGTCCCCATGGCCTTTGCAAGGCTATCCAGGAATATCAAAGAGAGAGCCCTATTTTTTTATAGTTGATGTTCACAAATTCAGACAAAAGTGACACAAGGCCCCAAATATAAAGTGAAGTCTCGGGCATGTGCTGCCCTTGCTTCGTGCAACCCTCCAAGGACCGGGGCTTCAGGAATAGTGAAATCAAACCAACTAAACACTTTTATTGATAAAAATTCACAAACAGCAATTTTTTTATGTTAGGAGAAAAATATTTAAAGCAAGGGGGTTATTTTATCACATTTCAAGAGATAAAACAATGGACACTCAAAGTCAAATCTATTTATATGAATTAACTTACTGGAATTCCAAGGAGCTGGGGATCTACAGGTTGCCGGAAAGGTAAAGACTCTGGGTCCTGTCGATACAGTGCTTCTAGGGTTGGCATGAGTGCCTGACGTAACTCCTCTGGTTTAAAGACTGCAGAGAAAACATCAAGAAAAGACTCTCAGTAAAAGGTGCTTAGATCCCTCCTACCTCACATTAAAAACAGGAGCCTGGCTGCTGTGACATCCCAGCCACGATGTTCTTAAAGCACTTGAGGGGCTCTTGTCCATCACTGTAAGCATCCATGGACCAAAGCTTCTGAAAATGCACTAGTGTCAGAACTGCATTCAGGTTATGAGAGAAAATACCATTGAAAAATCTGCTTCTTCCATGAAAGGTTTCCAACATTAAAAACTTATTGAAAAAGAAAATCAAGCTCACTCCCAAATCATAAACCGGTGTGGTAAATAAAGCCATTTCAGGCCGGGCGCAATCGCTCATGCTTGTAGTCCCACTACTTTGGGAGGCTGAGGCGGGTGCATCACCTGAGGTGAAGAGTTCAAGACCAGCCTGACCAACATGGTGAAACCTCGTCTCTACTAAAAATACAAAATTAGCCAGGAGTGGTGGGCGCCTATAATCCTAGCTACTCAGGAGGCTGAGGCAAGAGAATCACTTGAATTTGGAAGGAAGGGACCTTAAAAGAGCCTAAGAGGAAAGTTCTTTTTATCCTTGGCTAAATTAAATTCAGGATGCTGGCGACAAATGGTTCTGAATCTCATAAATGTAAACAGTAATAGCGCTACAAAATAAAGCATTTTTATAAAAAGTTTTGTTTTGTTAGACACAGTGGTCACACCTGTAACCAGCACTTTGGGAGGCCGAGGCAGGTAGATCATGAGGTCAAGAGGTTGAGACCATCCTGGCTAACACAGTGAAACCCCATCTCTACTAAAAATACAAAAACATTAGCTGGGTGTAGTGGCGTGCACCTGTAGTCCCAGCTACTTGGGAGGCTGAGGCAGAAGAAATGCTTGAACCTGGGAGGCAGGGGTTGCAGCGAGCTGAGATCACACCACTGCACTCCAGTCTGAACGATGGAGCACAACTCTGTCTCAAAAAAAGTTCCATATTGCTCACTTTCACATTTACTAATGCCAATTTCTCCAACCCCTCAGCCACCTTACTGCCTACTACACTTTCTGTTGTCACTAATACAAACATAAATACTGGCTGCGAAATACATTCAAGACTGTACATTCATACAAACCCTAAATGAGTATCGGAACAGGTGCTGGGGAAGCTGTTTGGTGTGGGAGGCTGCCCGGTCAGCAGTCTGGCCACTTGGCTCATGTTCACCCTCACAGAGGAACAACTGGAGGCAGAGATGTCTCAGGCATTCTAATGCCAGAGCTTATATGTGATACGTAATTCTCTGTGTTCTTTCAATGTTTAATTTAATTTCATTACTGAGACAAGGTCCCACTCTGCTGCCCAGGCTGGGGGACCCTGGCATATTCTTGGCTCACGGAAGCTTCTACCTCCTAGGCTTAAGCCATCCTCCTGCCTCAGCCTCGGGAGTAACTGGGACTACAGGTGAGTGCTACTATGCCTAATTCTATTTTTTTTTCCTCTGAGATGGAGTTTTGCTCCATTGTGCAGGCTGGAGTGCAGTGGTGCAATCTCAGCTCACTGCAACATCTGCCTCCCAGGTTTAAGCAATTCTCCTGTCTCGGCCTCCCAAGTAGCTGGGATTACAGGAGCCTGCTCCCATACCCGGCTAATCTTCATATTTTTAGTAGAGACGGGGTTTTACCTTGTTGGTCAGGAGGGTCTTGAACTCCTGACCTCAGGTGATCCAACTGCCTTGGTCTCCCAAAGTGCTGGGATTACAGGTGTGAGCCATCCGCCTGGCCACATGACTAATTTTTAAATTTTCTGTGGAAATGAGGTCTCACTATGTTGTGCAGGCTGGTCTTGAACTCCTGAGCTCAAGTGTTCACCATGCCTCAGCTTCCAAAGTGCTGACATTACGGGCATTGAGCCATCATGCCCAGCACTTTTTTTTTTTTTGAGACAGAGTCTCACTGCCACCCACGCTGGACTACAGTGGCAAGATCTCAGTTTACTGCAACCTCTGTCTCCCGGGTTCAAGTGATTCTCCTGCCTCAGCCTCCCAAGTAGCTGGAATTACAGGTGCCCACCACCATGCCCAGCTAATCTTTGTTCTTTTAGTAGAGATGGGTTTTCACCACGTTGGCCAGGCTGGTCTTGAACTCCCGGCCTCAAGTAATCCACCTGCCTTGGCTTCCCAAAGTGTTGGGATTATGGGCTTAAGCCACCATGTCTGGCCATCATGCCCAGCTCATTTTATATTTTTAGAGACGGAGTCTTGCTCCTTCGCCCAGGCTGGAGTGCAATGCGGTGGGCCCCACAGTAGCCACTGCAGCCGGAAACTCCTGGGCTCAAGTGATCTTGGGGTGTGGTGGCGCGCACCTGTAATCCCAGTTACTTGGGAGACAGAGGCAGGAGAACTGCTTGAACCAGGGAGATGGAGGTTGCAATGAGCCAAGATCGCACCACTGCACTCCAGCCTGGGTGAGAGAGTGAGACTCCATCACAAACAAACAAATAACATCAGAATAAAATACGGTAAACATTTAAAGTTCTAGTTGGGAAGTGGCAAACGTTGGGTACATGAGCCTGTCATCAACTTTGTGTGGGGTGGGGATGGTCTAACTTACCAAATTCTGGAAAGCACCATGTGATTCCTAACTGGTGAAAGTAAAAGTTTAAAGTTGAAGGAGAAACCCACGTGCACTTAAAAGATGAAACTTTTAAAGTGCTGGTTGTGAATTCCTGAAAGCACTTTAAAGATGAAAACAGGTGCACGAAGAACATGCCCCAGAGCTCATTCCCATCAGAGGCCAAGATCTGGTCTCTTGACCAACCTCTGTAGACACCACCTCCCCTCCAGGGTACCTGGCTGCTTCAGACACTGGCTTGAGGTCTGAACAAGCAGGTAAAAACCCCGATGCACAAGGACCAAGCACAAGGATCCCAGCACTTGAAGGTGCAAAGGCCTGGTCTAGGCTGCAGATGTGCCCTTCAGAAGCGTCAGAAACACATACACATCCTTGCTTCCCACTAACTCCTTTCTTCTGTTTTATGCAGAGATGAAGTAGCATTTGGTAGTTTTTGAATAACTTTACAAGAAAAGAATTATGTAACAACCTTTTCATTCCTCTAAATGAGGGGCTGGTAAATTATGACCAACAGGCAAGTGTGGTCAGCTGCTTGCTTTTCTGTATGGCCCAAGAGCTAAGAATGCATTTTACATTCTTTAATGCCTGGGAGAAAAAAGAAAATACTACTATTTCATGACATGTGAAAATCACACAAAATTCCAGTGTCTCTAAAAATACAGCTGTATTGGCACATAGCCGTGCTCATTCATTTATACAGGATCTGTAGCTGCCTCCGCGCCACAGTGGCAGCGCTAAGGAATGTTAACAGAGGCCTCAGGAGATCGCGCCATCACACTCTAGGCTGGGCGAAAGAGCCAGACTTCGTCTCAAAAAACAAACAACAACAAAAAAAACCCTAAACTGTTTAAAATCTCTGCTGAGGATTCAAACTCTTCTCTTCACCAGCACCTTTCTATAAGAAGAACCCACATGCGCAGAGGTGGTCAGGAGTGTATGTGAACCTCGCTTCTCCCTTCCTCTGGCCTAAGGACCTGCTCCACGTGGCTGGACTGCTGTAGCACACCAGCAGCTCCCAAAACGCGGCTCTCAAGCCCTTGGAGGCTCCTGTGCTGTCTCATATTGCAGTCCCCAGCCCCCGGTGGCTACTGAAATTTCACCAAATGAATAATACTACCAAAGATAAAAAACACAGTTCGTCAGTCACCCTGGTCACATTTTAGGTGCTCAAGTTGTAGCACTGCCCTAGGCCTTTCTATGTGCTGTGAGATGAAAATTATTTCACCAAAACTGAAACCATGTTTGTTTTTTGTTTTTTTTTTGAGACGAGGTCTTCTGGAGTACAGTAGTGTAATCACAGCTCACTGCAAACTTGACCTCCTAGGCTCAAGCAACCCTCCTAACTCAGCCTCATGAATAGCAAGGACTACAGGTGTGCCACCACCATACCCAGCTAAGTCTTTTATTTTTTCTATAGAGACAGGGTCTCACTGTGTTGCCCAGGCTGGTCTTAAAGTCCAGGCCTCAAGTGATCCCTCCCACCTCAGCCTCCAAAAGTGCTGGAATTATAGGTGTGAGGCCCAATGCCCAGCTTGAAATAAGTTTTGTTTGTTTTGAGACGGGGTCTCTCTCTTGTTGTCCAGGTTGGAGTGCAATGGTGCAACCCAGGCAGGAGTGCAATGGTGCAATCTCAGCTCACCGCAACCTCCGCCTCCCAGGTTCAAGCAATTCTCCAGCCTCAGCCTCCCGGATAGCTGGGATTACAGGCATGTGCTACCATGCCTGGCTAATGTTTGTATTTTTAATAGAGACAGAGTTTTGCCGTGTTGGCCAGGCTGGTTGTGAATTCCTGACCTCAGGCGATCCATTCACCTCGGTCCCCCTAAGTGCTGGGATTACAGGTGCAAGCCACCACACCTGGCCTGAAATGATTTTTATAACACTAAATCATCCTTTGCCTTTTGCACTATGTTGGACATCTGCACAGATGAGAGAAAAGCAATGGTGACTAAAATCGCTAACATCTTAGAAAAACAAAAAAAGCAAAAGCAAAAGCAAAAGCAAAGCAAGCCAGTATCACCAAACTCTACTGTTATCACACATTGCTGCTGCTGTACAGTCACAAGAAAAAAAAATACCAGCCATGCTTAACACAATACGTTAAAAAGTTTATTTTGTTTGGCAGAGATGGGTTCTTGCTATGTTGCCCGGGCTGGCTTGAACCCCAGGCCTCAAGTAATCCTCCTGTCTCAGCCTCCCTAAGTCCTGGGATTACAGGTATGAGCTACTGCTCCTAGCAGAGAAAAAATATTATCTGTGAGACAGGGTCTCACTCTGTCAACCAGGCTAGAATGCACTAGCACAATCATGGTTCACTGCAGCCTTGACTTCCTGGGCTCAAGCAATCCTCCCACCTCAGCCGCCTGAGCCAGTGGGATCACAAGTACACGACCACACCTGGCTAATGTTTAAATTCTTTTGCAGAGACCAGGTCTCACTACATTGCCCTGGCTGGTCTTGAACTCCTGGACATAAGTGATCCTCTAGTCTTGGCCTCCCAAAGTGCTGGGATTACAGGTAGGAGCCACTGGGCCCACTTGTTTCTTAAAGTATTTATTTTTGATATAGGGTCTTGCTCTGTTGTCCAGGCTGGAGTCCAACAATGCCATCACAGCTCCGTGCAGCCTTGGACCCCTGGGCTCGTGTGATCCTGCTGCCTCAGGATCTGCCTCTAGTCCTGAGCAGCCAGGACTAGAGGCACCTACCACCACACTTGGCTAATTTTTTTATTTTTTGTAGAGACAGGGTCTTACTATGTTGCCCAGGCTTGTCTTGAACTCCTAGCCTCAACTGATCCTCCAACTTTGGCCTTCCAGACTGCTGAGATTACAGATGTGAGCCACCACACCTAGCTGAAAAAATATTCTTCATGAGGTAGTAAAAAGTATTCCTTGTATTAAATCTCAGCCTTTGGTACCTGTCATTTATTCTGTGTGATGAAATACTCTGTGTATTTCATCACACAGAATAGAAGATGTGTGCTACATACACACAGTGGCCCTATTAGGAGGCAGTACCAGTGCAAGTGTCAGAAGTGAGAGCTGAAGTAGCTGCTTGCCTACATGGACATATTAAAACTTGCAAGAATGACTGAGACATGAACTCCAGTTACATGGCAGTCGTTTTTTCAGAAATGAAAAGGGATAATTACTTCAAGGACAATGACAGTATTTGTTGCCAATGATAAAAGCTGGGCTTTCATTAAAAAAATCTAAAGTTTTGGAAAACTTGTACATGGGCATGGCAGCTTCTCAAAGTTTATTATTACTAATATTTTTTTGAGACAGGGTCTCATTCTGTCACCCAGGTTGGAGTACACTACCATGATCACAGCTCACTGCAGCTTTGACCTCCAGGCTTCGGTGATTCTCCACCTCAATCTCTCGAGTAGCTGTGGCTAAAGCCAGGCACTACCATGCCCAGCTAATTTTTTTTATAGAGAGAGGGTTTTGCCAAGTTGCCTAGGCTGGTCTTGAACTCCTGAGCTCCAGGCTAGAGTGCAGTGGTGTTATCATAGACCTTGAATTCCTGGTCTCAAGCAATCCTCCCACGTTAGCCTCCCAAAGTGCTAAGATTACAGGTGTGAGCCACCTTGTCTGCCCTGCTTTTCAAAATTGAGAAGACCTGTTTGAAGAGACTGATGGTAGCATCAACAAATGTGATTTTTTTTGACATTGTATATTGAAATATGTCAGCATTTGGAAAATCCGCAGAACTTAGTGTCAACTAAAAAAAAAAATCGCGTGTATGTGAAAGATCCATTCCAAGTACAAGATGGATCAGTGGATTCTAATGTCATAAGAGTATGAAAAATCCAGTGCTACAGATTCCAATTCCATGTTGCAAAACACCTTTAAGAAACTTTCACTGGTTGAATTTTGGTACAGTATCAAAGAACATCCACAATCGGCTGAAAGGGCGATGAACATACTTCCCCCTTTACCAACTACAGGGTTTTCTTCGTAGACTCCAACCAAAACAACCAATCACAACACTGATAATGCACAGGCAGATACCCTTAATAATATCACTACTCCTACTTATTTTTGCTTTGGAAAAATTATTTTTCATATAAATGTTTTCTATGGGTGCCATGTAACAGACTACTTTAAGTGAACTAAATGTTTAAAAAATTTTCTCTGTTTCTTTGTGTGAGACAATAATCTCGCTTTGTCTCCCAGGCTAGAGTGCAGTGATGTGGTCTGTGCTCACTGAAGCCTCAAACTCCGAGGCTCAGGCAATCCTGCTGCTTCAGCTTCTCAAGTAGCTGGAATTACAGGTCTGCACCACCACGCTCAACTAATTTATTTTAGTTTTGTAGAGATGGAGGCTCGCTATGTTGCTCAGGCAGGTTTTGAACTCCTGGCATCAAGTGAACCTTCCGTCTTGGCCTCGCAAAGTGCTGGGAGCCATTGTGTTCAAGTTTCTAAATTTTAATTTCTAATACAGTAAGCAATGATAGATAATCCACACAAACAACTACTCTCCAGGACCCCTAACTTCTAAGAGTATAAAGAGGCCTGAGATTCACTGTACTTCACACTCTCCAGGGTCACTGCAATATGGTTTCAGTCTCTAAAATTTCGTTGCAATCTTTCCCAAAAGTGTCATCTGCAGCCTTGAACTTTCTGAGTCCCATCTCCCATTTCTAAGATTCACTTGACAGTTTTCTGATACCCTGGTTATCTCTTTACTTTGGACACGTCAAATGGATTCCATCCAACTCCCACTGTGAGGTGGGCTCAGCCCACAGATCTCAGACCCTAAAGCTGCCTAACCCACCCCCCCTTCCCTGTGTCCTCTGCACTGGGTCCCCAGGCGCCACCCTGCCCCTCACTCTGCTGCCCCGGACTCTGGATGCTCAGCTTCCTCACTGTATTGGCAGAAACCTGCTGCCTCCAGCTCATGCCTATGCTGTCATAATGATCATTTTCCTCAAAACATGGCTTCTTCGGTTATTTTCCTACTCACATACATCACTGGTTCTTTATACTTTTATGAGTATAGCCTGCTCAAGGACCCAGACGTATTTCAACCCCGGCCCCTGCAGGTACCATCTCAGAAGATAGCACTGCAGCTTGCGTGCCCTTGGAGCCACAGCTCATCACTCACTCCTACCACAAGCCCTGTGGGCACAGGGCTGGGGTAGCTCAGCCTCAGTGCTTCTGCAGGGGAATGGCAGGCAAGAATGGTAGAAGGGCAGACAGAACTGTTTCTACTTCAGCTTTTCATCCTCTACATGGAATCCCAACACTATGGAAAAGCAGCACTGTTTAATAAGGTAATGAATAAACAGCCTACTTTTTTTGCGTGGCTGTGAAGGAGATGTTGACTGAGAGGCTGTGCCGTTAGTACTACTCTCTTCTTCCTCTTTAACTTCTACTTTCACTTCAGGTTTCTTTTCATCCACTTCCATCGGTTCTGATTTCTGCTCTGTTGTATCTGTTTCTTCTTTAACTTGAGAAGCACCTTGCAAATCCTCCTCCATCATCTTGAGAAAAACATTACAGATAACATGAATATCAAACACCTTTATGTTACCTCAACTTCACTAAAAGGCTCTTACAAACCTAGATAAGTTTGTTAAAACCTTTCTCTAGTCAGAGTTGCATTTATGATACCTGTTCTCCTCCAGAAGAAGAAATAAAGCACTGGTATTCATTAAGTTGCTTCAGTACAGGGTCAGGGCAATTATAGTCCTAAATTTAAATGGAGTCGAGCTCTGTCATCCAGGCACGAGTGCAGCGGCAACATCTCGGCTCATTGCAACCTCCACCTCCCGGATGCAAGCAATTCTCCTGCCTCAGCCTCCTGAGTAGCTGGGATTATAGGTGTGTGCCACCACACCTGGCTCATTTTTTATACTTTTGGTAGAGATAGGGGTTTCATCATGTTGGCCAGGCTGGTCTCGGAACTCCTGACCTCAAGTGATCCACCCGTCTTGGCCTCCCAAAATGCTGGGATTATAGGCACCAGCCACCGTGCCCAGGCTAATTTAAAAGTTTTTAAATGTAAAAGTGCTTTAAAAAAATTGCACACATGGTTGGGTGCGGTGGCTCGTGCCTGTAATCCCAGCACTTTGGGAGGCCAAGGCGGGCAAATCATGAGGTCAAGATATCGAGACCATCCTGGCCAACGTGGTGAAACCCTGTCTCAACTAAAAATACAAAAATTGGTGGGGCATGGTGGTGTGTGCCTGTAGCCTGTAGCTACTCAGGAGGCTGAGGCAAAAGAATTGCTTGAACGCAGGAGGTAGAGGTTGCAGTGAGCTGAGATCACGCCACTGCACTCCAGCCTGGCGCCTGGTGACTGAGCAAGTTTCTGTCTCAAACAAAACAAAACAAAAACCAAAAAACATTGCACATACTCAGATTTTTCACATACAGATACTTCTAATTTGGAAAAAAAATCTTCTTGAAAATTGGGCAGGGACCAAAAGTCCTTCTTAGAGGCAAGAAGTGTGGTATGGGACAGCAAGGAGCAGTGGAAACTGTGGCTAACTAGAGAGCCTGCTACAGCTGGTGCTCCCAACCAGACTGCTGTCACACAGGAATGCAGGCACAATACTGAAAGCATCTCATTTTCCAAGAAAAGCCAGAAATCTAGAGTTTTATTTGCAATTTCCTGATTTTTAAGATATTGTGCGGGCCAAACACATTTACAGGCTGCCTGCCAGTTTTCAGCTTCTGCCATAGGTGAATCAGTAAATGATGTCACCCCACCTTCTACAGTCTACCTGTGCAGAAACACAAATGAATGGGGAACATCAAATAAAAAGTTGTTGGAGGACTCAAATACTGCAAATACAAGCCAGTATTCTTAATTTCTGGCAAAATAAGCCCACTCCTTATATTTATTTTAATTTTTTGAGACAGACTTTTGCTCTGTCGCCCAGGCTGGAGTGCAGTGGCGTGATCTTGGCTCACTGTGACATCTGCCTCCTGGGTTCAAGGGCTTCTCCTGCATCAGCCTCCCACGAAGCTGGGACTACAGGCACACACACCCATGCCCGGCTAATTTTTTGTATTTTTAGTACAGACAGGGTTTCACAGTGTTAGCCAGGATGGTCTCGATCTCCAGACTTTGTGATCTGCCTGTCTCAGCCTCCCAAAGTGCTGGGATTACAGGTGTGAGCCACCATGCATGGCCATGCCACCCCTATATTTAAAAACGAAAAGCCCAGCTGTTTTAAATTTACTTCCTACACACTGAACCACGAACACACATTCAAACAGAATATTCTAACTAAAGTGAGGGACACCCATGGCACGCTCCCGGCCTTGCCTGAGCACACCTGGGTGAAGTTACAACACAAAGCCATCAATGCATCTTACAGAGTGGCACCCACCTCAGACCGTGGCTCCCCCTTGGATTCACCAGGATCGGGCTCAGTGTCCTCTGTGTGGGCCTCCGCCTTCATTTCCAGCACAGGTACATCAGGTCCTGGCTGCTGGGAACTGGTTTCTGCACTGGCCACCGAGGATGGGGTAGGGACCCTATTATCAATGCTGGCTGCTGCCTGGGAAAGCTGTGAAAAAACCAAAAGCACTGATTTCAGTAGGCAAGGCAACATAAATGATCTTCAATTATGCTGCTCATGAAACCTACAATTTCCCGTTAACATTTCTCAATACTGATCCAGCAGGCACACTTCCGTGAAATAACCAAAAAACAGAGGTTAAAGCAGGAATGAGTTCTAGAGGAAGGCACCAGGAGCCAGAAGCACAACTCAGATCTTGTCACAAAGGCAGAGGTAACAATAGAGCTTTGCAAACTTTGATTTAAAATTATTTTCTCAAAGTTTTCTAGCTAAGTCATGAAAGCTCACATTTTGAAATTAATTCCCTTCAATACGGTGGTTAATGTGTATGGTAAAAGGTTGAATTATGAATGTCTAAGCATATCTGAACAGAGGGAAATCAAGTGCCTGTCTAAAGACAAAGCATTCCCCAGCCTGTGTGAATAGTGGGAACACGGATGCTGGTGGAGTAAATGAACATTATGAGAAGGAACCACTAAAAGAAATCTTAATTTGCAAATTTTTAATCAACGGAGTTTTTTTGAAACTGAGTCTCGCTTTTCACTGAGGTTGGAGTGCAGTGGCGGGACCTCAGCTCACTGTAACCTGCGCCTCCGAGGCTCAAGTGATCTTCCCACCTATGCCTTCCAAGTGGCTGGGACTACAGGCATACAGCACCATCCTTGTCTAATTAAAAGAAAAATTTTTTTGGTGGAGATAAGGTCTCACTATGTTGCCCAGTCTGGTCTTGAACTCATGGGCTCAAGTGTTTGTCCCACCTTGACCTCCCAAAGTGCTGAAATTACAGGTGTGAACCACCATGCCTGGCCTGGCCTGACAGACAATTTTTATGGGAAAACTACCTCCTAAGAGTCTCCGCCCAAAGACAGCAGACAGAGAGAGGCTTACCGGCGTGCCAGGAGGCTGGGCGTGCACAGGTGTTGGCTGCTGCTGCGATGACTGAGGGGTAGCCACAGACGGGGGCTGAGCTGGGGTCTGAGGCTGTGGGGTCACCTGGGACTGGGCTGCTGTTTGGACTGTAGGGGTGCTCTGGGTTTGGGTAGCACTGGGCACTGAGCCGGGAGTCGGGGTAGGAGTCTGCCCAGAAGACGACACAGGAGTTGACGGCTGAGTGGGAGCTGCTGGCTGGGGAGGAGTCATTCCAGGTGGTGTAGGGTGCTGGAGAGATGGCATGCCAGCAGCCGTGGAAGCAGGAGGTGGCGTCGGGTGCAACGGTGACTGTGTCACTGGAGGGCAGGGCAGCTGGCTGGCCTGAGGCCCCAACATGTTGAGAGGGTTAGGAAGAGCAGCACCAGGCACCTGTCCCTACCAGAAATGGACAGTGAACATCAAAATTATTTCTCCCATTTGAAAATGTGATAAAACATTTGGAAAATTAAAGGTTATGAAATTTTGTTTGTTTGTTTGGAGACAAGAGTTTTCCTCTTGTTGCCGAGGCTGGAGTGAAGTGGCATAACCTTGGCTCACTGCAACCTCCACCTCCTGGGTTCAAGCGATTTTCTTGTCTCAGCTTCCCGAGCTGCAGGGATTACAGGCGCCTGCCACCATGCCCAGCTAAGTTTTTTGTTTTTTGTAGAGATGGGGTTTCACCACGTTGGCCAGACTGACCTCAAACTCCTGATCTCAAGTGATCCTCCTGCCTCCGTCCCCCAAAGTGCGGGTTGACAGTTATAAGCCACCATGCCCGGCCAAATGTATGGCAATTTAATCATACTTTCTTGATGAGCTGTGTTGGTTTCTTGGGAGTATTCTGTTTGTGAAAGTTCATCGAGCTACCCTTGCAATGTGCACTCCTCAATGAAGTGCACATTTTTCATAGTCTAATTTATATAATTAAAATAACCACTGAAACTTATGGCTTAAACAAACACATCTACAGCAGTCCCCTCAAATCCACTCAGATACATTCCAAGACCCCCAGGGGATGCCTGAAACCAGAGACAGTACCGAACCCAATATTTACCATGTTTTTGGGATCTAACAACCAAGGTAGATGCTCAGTGACCAACAGTGTCTACAGTGTGGAAATGCTGTACAAAGAAATGACCCATATCCCTGGTGGCAAAGAGTGGGATAGTGTGAGAATTCATCACATAACTCACAATTACATTCAATTTAAAACTTTTTTCCCCCTTTTTTGAGATGGAGTCTCGCTCTGTCACCCAGGCCAGAGAGCAATGGTGCAATTTTGGCTCACTGCAACCTCCACCTTATGGGTTCAAGCGATTCTTCTGCCTCAGTCTCCTCAGTAGCTGGGATCAAAGGCGTGCGCCACCACACCTGGCTAATTAATTTAAAACTTATCAGTGGTTTATTCCTACAATTTTCCATTTAATATTTTTGGACCATGGTTGATCCCAGGTAACTGAAACCTCAGAAAGTGAAATGGCACATCGGCGGTGGGGGGCGCACTGTACACTGACTCAGCCTGTAAGCTTCAAGTTCCGTAACATGCTCGAAATGTTCTCTAATGTTTTCCAAGCTTAGCTTTAGCAAATGATTTTTCTTTAAGTTAGTTGCTTCTTCCGAACTCCTCCAGCGATCACCCGCCTCAGCCTCCCAAAGTGCTGGGATTACAGGTGTGAGCTACCAAACCCGGTGAATTTTTCTGTTTTCGGTAGAGATGGTGTTTCACCGTCTCTATCAAAGACACTTCAGATACTTCAAATGTGGAGACACTTCAGAATTATTTGCGGACCTTTTAAAAATGATTCTGAATCACTCATCTAGAGTAGGGGCTGGCAAACTCCCACCTGTGGGCCAAACACGCGGAGCTGCTTGTTTCTTTCTTTCTTTCTTTCTTTCTCTTTTTTTTTTTTTTTAAAAAAGACAGGTTTCACTATGTTGGTCAGGCTGGTCTTGAACTCCCGACCTCAGGTGATCCGCCCACCTCGGCCTCCCAGAATGCTGGGATTAAAGGGGTGAGCCACCGCGCCCAGCCAAGAGCTGCTTGTTTTCTATAAATAAAATTTTATTGGCACACGGTCTCCTCATTTATGTACCAAAGCAGCTTATGCACTACAAGAACAGAGGCAAATGATGAAAATCAAAACTGAATTGAATGGCTTGCAAAGCTGGAGATAGCTGGCCTTTTACAAGAAGTCTGCTGATCCCTGTTCTAGAGCAATGAGATGTTATGGAAAATTAAGAATAATTAGTGAGGAAATACATAATAATGACTTATTCAGCATTACTTCACATTAAAAATGGAAAACAAGGCCAGGTACGGTAGCTCACGCCTGTAATCCCAGCACTTTGGAAGGCTCAGGTGGGTGGATCACCTGAGGTCAGGAATTTGAGACCAGCATGGCCAACAGTAAAACCCTGGCTCTATTTAAAAAAAAAAAAAAAAATTAGCTGGGCATGGTGGCACGCGTCTGTAATCACAACTGCCTGAGAGGCTGAGGTGGGATAATTGCTTGAACCCAGGAGGCAGAGGTTGCAGAGCCAAGATTGTGCCACTGCACTCCAGCCTGGGCAACAGAGCAAGACCCTGTCTCAAAACAGACAGACACACACACAGACACACACACACACAAAACAAGAATTTTATCTGTTGGGGAGGATTTGGTCTGTTTTAAACACGTGTATTTTGTATACAGTAGCAATCATACGCACTACAACAAAAGAGGAAATAAGGAACAAATAAATGGACAATTGTTTTCTTCAGCTCTAGATTGAAAAATTAAAAACATTCAACAAGAAGAGAACTACTGAAATGATTCTGTTAGCTTGACTTCACCTGGCAGTGGAGAAAGGCCAAAAGATATGAAAGCCAAATCTCCAAGAGTGAATTCATGGGTCCTTCTCATTCCCTTTTTAAAATTCTAATGACTCAGGCCGGGCATGGTGGCTCACACGTGTAATCCCAGCACTTTGGGAGGCTGAGGTGGACAGATCACGAGGTCAGGAGTTTGAGACCAGCCTGACCAACATGGTGAAACCCCATCTCTACTAAAAATATAAAAATTAGCCGGGCATGGTGGCGTACACCTATAGTCCCAGTTACTCAGCAGGCTGAGGTAGGACAATTGCTTGAACCCGGAAGGTGGAGGTTGCAGTGAGCTGAGACCGCACCACCACACTCCAGCCTGGGCAATACAGCAAGACTCCATCTCGAATAAAAATAAAAAAATAAAATTCTAATGTCTTTCAGAGTCACGTTAAACTTAAAATTTGAAATACACAAACAAAAAATAAGAAGAAAACCCAAAGATCAAAACACAAAAGCACACAAACCAAAAAAATCTAAATCCATTTCCACTTTTGCACGCAGTTAACCCAGAGAGGATAAGAAAAATTCCATAAGAGGTAAGACCTGCAGGACAAAGGAGGGAAAAATGAAGAGATACTGATACACAGAAGTGAAAGGTGTGTTCTGGATGAAGGAAGACAGGCTTAGGTCACAGAAAGCTGGGGCTACGTGAATACTGGCAGCCATGGTCCCCGAGGGGCACGGTACCTGTGACACGCCTGTCTGGGCTGGCGGCTGGCCCATCCCCACACTGTTCACACTCATCGCTCCGCTGGATGACGGGAACTGGTTTTGTGGCAGAAACTGGCTCTGAGCGGGCGCCTGGGCCATCATGTTGTTGGTGTGCGCACCCATCATGTTTGGAGGCTGAGGCATTCGGGAAGGAGAAATGGCCATCTACGAGACAACAAGTACCACTAGAGCTGTAGTTCAGAAGCCGATGGCCAGAGATTTCAAGATTGACCAGAAAGACCCAAGGCCTCACAAAATCTCAGAGGATGCCAAGCACAGGGCTGAAATCCCACCCTTCCTTGTGGGAAGAGACCACTACTTGCTAAGAACTCCTGGGCTTCTGGGTACTTTACACACTTTCTCAGGCAATCTCTCAAATAAGCCAGCTTCAAAATGTCCTCTGAAGAGAAATCAATAGCAGGCTATAATTTAAAGTTTAAGACATGCCTATGAGTTCTCTAAAGTGTTTAGAAAGCAGCCTCGGGAGAGCGAGCTCTCAGTCAACAGATACTGACAATTCCCTGCTGGCCATATATCCGAGGCTGCCTTCTCCAGCCTTGAACTCCCACATTCTCACAAAGCCACACATTCCCATAAATTTGTTATTCCAATAAAATAACTAACAGTCAAATAATTCTCAGTGTAGTAATGAAGATTTTTCTAAAAAGGAGAGATGAAAGAAATAAAGCATAACCCAAATTCAAACGAACAAGAACCACAGGATTCTCAAGTGACATGAATTCTGCTGCTTAGATAATGTTCCATGTGAGAGGGAGGGTTATCTGCAGCACAGCTAAAGAGAAGCACTTACCCCTGGCACTGAGCCCATGCTGTTGATCTGTACAGAGTGGTTCATTGGGGAGGCTGTACGAGGTCCCATGGGTGCTTGTGGCAACTGGACGTTCCCCAAAGACATGGGGTTAAATGAATTCATCCCTGTAAATGTACCCACAACAGTTCATTAGGAAAAGCACCCACAGGAAAACAGAATTACAGCTTGCTAAATAAACTCTAAGTAAAATAAGATGGAACACACAGGCCACAGAAAACTGAACGGAAATCACCCAATTAATCAATGAACATGATGAAGAAACAGACTTCTCCACATCCAGGGAAAATGGCATCAATATGGCGGTGGTGAGGGTAGCATGATGGGGTGTGCTAGGCAAGGATGAGGACAAGAAGGCATAAGGTTGGTTAAGACAGAACGAGTGTGTGAGACGTTAAACAAGGCTGAAGTAGAGTTGAGCCAGAAGGCAGCGTACAGAACAAAGTATCACAGAAACAAATAGGGTGAGGAGGTGCCCTGAAGGAAGAGGACAGCAGCCCCACCCCAATCTTCAAGACGTTTCCTAAGACCAGGGCAAGATTCTGTGCACACCCAAACCTAATGCCTCAGAAGCAGCAGGTGTGCATCACCCCAGACTTCCTAGCTCCGTGCTGGGTTTACATTCATTGTGAGAATCTGTGCTAAGACTCCAAACATTGTTTTAATTTTGCAAGCACTTTAAGCATTATGAAGTGCCCAAGAGTCAACTATCCTCAATCCCAGCCTCCTGCAGTTTACAGAAACACTGCATCACTAAAAGAGATTTCACAGCCAGTAAGTTTCTCCAGAGTGTGGCATCTAGTTCCTTCCAATTTCCAACAATACTCTGTAAACTCTGAGACCTAAAGAAGCACCAGTTTCAAGTTCGTCTTGGGGGCAACACTAGAATGTGACAGAATCTTTTAGAGAATTTCTGGGAGTCGTTGCCTTAGCACTGCTGCAGCCATGAGAAGGCTCAAAGGATGACTCTCATGGAGCACTACCTTTAACGGTTACCTAGAAATACCACCCTCAAATAACCAAGTGCCAATATAGACCAGGAAGACGTTCCCGGGAGCATGTAATGTAAGTTTCCCCTCTCTTGAGAATTTTATAAAAGAAAAAGAATTACTAAGAAACAGCACTTAAAAAAATCTGTATTTACCCAGATGTGCTGGCAGGGAGGTTGCTAAGTGCTTACCTAGAAAACATCTATTCCAATATTCTGCTGCTCAACACAAGCTCATCACATCCCACACCAGTAGCATCTTCCTATCCAGACTGAAGACCTGGACCAATCCCCAACACAGCATCCAGTCACTTTCCTAAGACTCAATTTCTCTGACTCCTTCATTTCTTCTTCTTCTTTTTTTTTTGAGACACAGTCTCGCTCTGTCACCCAGGCTGGAGTGCAGTGGTGCGATCTTGGCTCACTGCAACCTCTGCCTCCTGGGTTTAAGCGATTCTCCTGCCTCAGCCTCTTGAGTAGCTGGGACTATAGGGATGTGCTGCCATGTCCAGCTAATTTTTGTATTTTTAGTAGAGACGGGGTTTCACCATGTTGGCCAGGCTGGTCTCAAACTCCTGACCCTGTGACCTACCCACCTCGGCCTCCCAAAGTACTGGAATTACAGGCATCAGCCACTGTGCCTGGCCTTTTCTTTTTTTGAGATGCAGTTTCACTTTTGTTGCCCAGCTTGGAGTACAGTGGTACAATCTTGACTCACTGCAGCCTCTGCCTTCTGAGTTCAAGTAATTCTCCTACCTCAGCCTCCTGAGTAGCTGGGATTACAGGCGTGCACCACCACACCTAGCTAATTTTTGTATTTTTAGTAGAGACGGGGTTTCACCATGTTGGCTAGACTGGTCTCAAACTCCTGACCTGAAGTGATCCTCCTGCCTCGGCCTCCCAAAGTGCTGGGATTACAGGTATGAACCACCATGCCTGGCCAGACTCCTTGATTTCTTTCACCCTTCAAATCTAGTCCATCAAAACAAATCCCTGATAAGTATTTTCTATAATATCAGCTATCTGCCATATCTTTTCCAGGATCTAATATGAATAAAAGTTTTAAAATGATCTCTTCTTCCCTCCCTCCCCGAACTACTCTGCCAAAGCAAAGCTTCCTTCCTCAGAGTCTTCTGGATAATTATTTCACAATCTGGAAAAATATCCTCCCGCTTGGGTCTCAATGGTCAAGAGCCACAGGGTTTTCAAATGCTCCCTACCTCAAAAGAAAAATCGCTGTTTCGACCAACAAAAAACCATAGGCCCCCTACTTAAGAACCTTTCAAGGTTGCTGAGACAGCTGCTGCCACCCCAACTTGGGGCAGGACCTGTGTGCACACACTCTCCAGAAGTTGACATCCAGCCAGCTGGGCTTAAGCCCTAGGACCAGAAGCAGTCCCTGCTGTCGCCACCTCCCCATCTGCGAGCGCTCAGCGGTGTAGGACTGGCTCGTATGCTTCTCCTTCTCAGCATTCAGAAGGACTTCCTCCCCACATCTAGAGGGCTTCTTTCTCAGACTCTTTCTGAGTAATGTACCAAACCCACTCTACCATCCATTAAAAAAATAAAACGCTAACTACTACTTCTGATCTCGTGGAAGATCTTTCCTCTATCTCCAAACTCCACACTATAAACAGATGCTTACTACCTGCAGAACTGAATTCTGACCATCAGCAAAAAAGGAATGGAAAGAATAAAGGGTTAGAAAGAAATAGATAGGGGAAGAGGGGAAAAAAAAAACCAGTAAAAGTTATAGCTGTTGAACATTAATATGATTCACAGCAAATAGTTAATACCTTGAGAAACTTGCATGCGATTCACTGGAAGGGGTAGGGGTCCATCTATGGTGGCAAAACAAAAACAAAACACTCTAGTTATTTAATAAAATCCTTGATTCAGGAATAGGAAATTTTTCTTTGAGATGGGAGTCTTGCTCTGCTGCCCAGGCTGGAATACAATGGTATGATCTTAGCTCACAGAAACCTCTGCTTCCCAGGTTCAAGTGATTCTTCTGCCTCAGCCTCCTGAGTAGCTGGGACTACAGGCATGCACCACCAAGCAAGCCCCAAGAATTTTTGTATTTTTTTTTTCTTTTTTTGAAACGGAGTTTCACTCTTGTTACCCAGGCTGGAGTGCAATGGCACAATCTCGGCTCACCGCAACCTCTGCCTCCTGGATTCAGGCAATTCTCCTGCCTCAGCCTCCTGAGTAGCTGGGATTACAGGCATGCGTCACCATGCCCAGCTAATTTTTTGTATTTTTAGTAGAGACGGGATTTCACCATGTTGACAAGGATGGTCTCGATCTCTTGACCTCATGATCCACCCACCTCGGCCTCCCAAAGTGCTGAGATTACAGGGGTGAGCCACCGCGCCTGGCGAATTTTTGTATTTTTTAGTAGAGATGGGGTTTCATCGTATTGGCCAGGCTGGTCCCGAATGCCTGACCTCGTGAACCACCGACCTCGTGAACCACCCACTTCGGCCTCCCAAAGTGCTGGGATAATAGGCCACTGCGCCCAGCTGGGAATAAATAGGAAATTTCTTATTAGGACTTCAGACTTAAAGAGAAAAACAGCCAACAAGTCCAAAAACACTTGTGTTCCAATGCCGGCGCACCCTTTAAAGGGCCTTCCCAAGAGACAAACTCAGAGTCCCAACATGGCCTAAGGCAGGTGGTCAGGGCCACTGCCACATCAACAGCTTCTATAGGTCACACGTCAAAGACTAATCTTCTATTCTTAGAAATACACCCCAAACATGAAGGAAAACCAAGGAAACAGGCTAAGGATTGGCAGAAGGAAATGAAATCCTTACTTGGGGGTCTCACAGGTTGTGCCTGTGGAATCACAGGGGGCTGAGCCCCTGGGGCTGGTAAGGCTGGCTGGTTCCCCAAGATGCCTTGTTTATGTAAACGCGACCTCCGTTTTTCTTCTAGTTCTTTTTGTATCTTGTAGATTTTCTCTGCTAGTAAGTGATAATATTCATCCTAAAAAGTAATCATATTCAATATGAAGCAGTTAAAACTGTAAAAAGCAATGGAATGATCTGTTTTGTAGGTTCTAACTAATGAACTTCTTCACTGAGTACACTGGCAAAAGTATGTAAATACCTGATGCACCAGAAGCCCACACTCCTGCTCAATTCCCAATGACTTTATAGGACATGTCAAATAGTAGGTACTAAATACATGTTCCATTTCACTCAAATCAACTTCTTGAATATTCACTGATGCTAGCAATAATACATCACCACCTAAGATGAAAAATATATCCCATGGACATAATGTAAATTTACATACTCCATGTACCAATGTAGCTAACCAAGAGAGTTGTGCAGGAAATCTGTGTCTTATCTGGGAAGTCTCCTTGGCCTGTGGTCTCATGTCTTTCAACTACAGATACCACTGTTTCCAGATAACAACCAGACAAATGTAGTGCTGTCTAGTACAGATGCAGTAGAGGCGAGAGCACGGTGAGCAGCTACCTACCCTGCTGTTGGCAGACTCATACATGTCCCCTTCCACTTTCTTAGCATAGGCTACCAGGTTTTCCATGCGGCGATCCTTTAGAGCTGCGGGATCGGGTGTTGGGAAGATGGCTTGGACTCTGAAAGGATAACACATCTATCAAACTACTTCCTTTTTTTTCCCTAGAGATAAGTCTTGCTCTGTCACCCAGGCTGGAGTGTAGTGGCATGATCTCAGCTCACTGTAACTTAAGCCTTCTGGGTTTAAACAATTCTCCTGCCTCAACCTCCCAGCTAGCTGGGACTACAGGTGTGCACCATCACACCTGGCTAATTTCTTCTGTATTTTAGTAGAGACAGGGTTTCATCGTGTTGTCCAGGGTGGCTCTGAACTCCTAAGCAAGGCAATCCGCCTGCCTACGCCTCCCAAAAGTGCTACAATTACAGGTGTGAGCCACTATCAAATTATTTTTTCTTCTTTTTTTTTTTAAAAAGGGGTCTCAGCCAGGCACGATGGCTCATGCTTGTAATCCCAGCACTTTGGGAGGTCAAGGCAGGCAAATCACCTGAGGTCAGGAGTTTCAGACCAGCCTGGCAACGTGGTGAAATCTTGTCTGTACTAAAAATACAAAAATTAGCTGGGCATGGTGGCAGGTGACTGTAATCCCAGCTACTTGGGAGGCTGAGGCAGGAGAATCACTTGAACCCAAGAGGCAGAAGTTATAGTGAGCTGAGATCACGCCATTGCACTCCAGCCCTGAATAACAGGGAGACAGTCCAGCTTAATGACATGGGATCTCACTCTGTTGTCCAGGTTGGAGTACAGTGGCATGATCATAGCTTACTGCGGCTTTGAACTCCTAGGCTCAAGTGATCCTTCCACCTCAGCCTCCCAAGTAAGCTGGGAGGTACAGGTGCACACCACCATGCCCAGCTAATTTTTAAGTTTTCTGTAGAGACAGTTTTACTGTGTTGCCCCAGCTGGCCTGAACCTGGGCTCCAGCAATCCTCTGGCCCTGGGTTCCCAAAGCAGTGGAATTACAGGTGGGGGCCACTGCACCTCACCTGAAGCTACTTCCAGTGCCATCAAATGAGCACTACAAAATCAGAATTATCTATCTGTGGTGGCAATACAGTGTGGAGAGAAACGCCAAGCCTCTCTTGCCTCGCATATCAATACAAAGAAGTAACTCCCTGGAGACAATCCAGACCTATCAACTATCTACACATCAAACCTATCAATATTTTGCTATTAACAAGTATGTGCTGGGTCATTTCCAGAATAATACGATTTCAAAGCTCTGATTTCTAAACTACCTATTACTAAAAAAAAAAATTTGATCAAAATAAAGAAGGGAAAAAACTCAAAGGGAATGTAAATCTAGTTCATTTAAAATAATTAGCTCAAGAAAATTAGGCCTGGTATCACCACACTTCATACCACCCAGCGCGCTGGGAGGCCAAGGTGAGAGGATTACTTGAGGCCATGAGTTTGAGAGCACCCTGGGCAACTGGCAAGACTCCATCTCTCTCTCTTAAACAAACAAACAAACAGGCAGGGCTCGGAGGCTCACGGCTGTAATCCCAGCATTTTGGGATGCTGAGGTGGACAGATCTCTTGAGGTCAGGAGTTTGAGACCAGCCTGACCAACATGATGAAACCCTATCTCTACTAAAAATACAAAAACTAGCTGGGGGTGGTGGTGCATGCCTGTAATCCCAGCTACTCGGGAGGTTGAGGTAGGAGAACTACTTAAATCTGGGAGGCAGAGGTCGTAGAGAACTGTTATCGCACCACTGCACTTCAGTCTGGGTGACAGAGCGAGACTCCATCTCCAAAAAAAAAAAAAAAGAAAAGTTAATTGTTAACTTTTTGTTATGTTAACCAACTGTAAGGTGAGAGTGACATGCCATCTATACTCTAAGTTTATCTAATTCTGAGGGATCTCCTCAACTAGAATCTGGAACTATAAAATAAGATGAAGCTTTTGAGCTAACCTCAGCCCTCTCATGCAGCTCAAAGTGAGGAGGCACATAAGACCAGGCTGCATCAAGGATCTTTGTCTCCATGATAGGGGCTGCAACTCAGTGCCCCTCAGCAGTACAGAGCCATCCATGCTCTCTTTGACAGCCCCACTCACCAAGGACACAGAGTGTGGGAATCTCTGGCCTGCCCAGGGCTGCCAGAGTTCTACCCGCAGTGGGAGTGGCTCCCTAAATAAGCAAATGGGTCGTACAGCCTGGTAGGGTACTGTCATCTGGTAGCCAATGGGTAACACAGGAACAAAACCAGGTATCTATGAAACTGCAAACCTGTTACGTACAGTTTATGCACTAGATGGCTCCGCAGGTCCTGAGTGACATGTTCGTGCCAGCCTTTCCTTACACCAGTGCTGGAAGGAGGAGCTGCTGTTGGTATGGTACTGAGAGTTCCAATGCTACCAGAGTTGGAGCCATCGTTCATTAGGGGGCTAGGGAGGAAAACAAGGACACTTTGTCCATCTACTGAAGGGACTGAAACACACTTAGTCTAATAAGGTTCTTCTACCACGATATGCGACTTTTAAAAATTTAAGTCAGGAGAGCCAAGTGATGTATATACACTGAAAGTTAAACTATGTTTAATCTATT
>CM052660.1:107962477-108008933 GCA_028533165.1 Leontopithecus rosalia | reverse complement strand
AAAAAAAGAATCAGTTCTGTGTGGTTTCGGCCCACACTTCCGTAGGACTGCTACTCAGAACTGAAACATGATCTTACTTTGCGGCCCCCAGGGAAGTTGGAAGAGCGGATTCTGAAATCAAGTTTGGGGGCTGCTGATCTGTTGTTATTCCTCCTGCTGGAATCGTCATTGGGTTATTTCCTTTAAAGTCAGAAAGAAAAGAAATCAATCAACTCTTAAAATTTTAATAAATACTTCAAAGTTTTGATGACAGATAACCAACATGTCACCATATAAACAATTGGTGATAAATAAGTGATTCTGATCAGTTATAATAAGCACAAAGGCAGGAACCCTGAGTGTCATATTTTCAATAATGGTAACCAACATGCACAAATAATCAGTAGACACCTCCCCACTCTACTTTGTGACCAAAATAAAACCACCAGGTTAGCTGGTATCTAGTGACCCATTTGCAGCCTCCGACTTTCATTCTGCTTCATGAATATCTCTCCTAAGTGACTCAGCTGCCCCGACACATGCCTCTGTCTTTACCCCCAATATGAGAAAATAAAATCACAGAAATTAAGCTCAGGAAAAAAATATTGAGGTGAATTTGTCTACAATCTTCATATTAAAGTAAATGAAAGCTGAGATTCAAAAGGTTAAGCCTGTCCCAAATTATACCATCAACAGGAGAGGAATTACATTAAGACTTTGGTCTCAGGATTCTAGTCTCCTGGCCAGTATTAATTAGATATTCATTAGGGCAGTTGTTTTCCAAAAAGCAACAAATAAAATGACTTTAACTGGGCATGTTTTAAGGTGTAATTTTTAAGAGTAAGATACTTACTCTATTAGGAAAAGAACAAAACTAGAACAACTAGTTAACCGGACTTGACTTTACAAACATCACTACTTAGCTTAAGCCAAAACGTAAAGGGACTGTGTCCACTTAAAGTACAACGTTAAAGAAACCATATGCAGAAATGACAAAAATCATGGTGATGTGTAAGCAAATAACCAAACGCTGGCAAATAATGGGCTGGGGTGACAAAGGAAATACTGGTATGTCCGGCAGCCTGAGCCGAGAAAGTTCCCAGGACTCCTGTCTTTAACCTGCTGAAGTCCAGGCTGGACCCTTCTAACTGTGGGGAAGACCCTAACCAAGATGTGTGAGAAACTGCCAGACACAAGTTCTCCATCAAATAAATGACAAGAGTCAGCAGGAGGGGTCCACTCAGCATCTTGACGTGTGAGATCTGCATTCTGAGCCACATGGCACATCCTTTATGAAAACTGTCCAGACAGAAGTGGCACAGAATGCAACAAAAACATTGCTTTATTTGCAAATGCAAATAAAAAATTCTTTTTATAAGCATGTAACATTTTCCTTGCATCAGACACTTCAGCTTTTTCCTGGAAGATTTTTATTTCAATCATTGTAGTAAAAAACAAAACAAACAGAAAACTGCCTTGGGTTCCATCACTCCATTCCCTTCAGTGCATCTGGACAAGTAGGAACGAAGTTGAGAGTTCTTTCACCTACCCAGGGGGTTGAGAGTCCTCATCTGCTGGTGGGTTTGAGGCTGTGCTGGTTGCTGGCCAGGAACCTGAGGCTGCAGTTGCGTCTGGGGCTGGTTCATGTAGGGGAGTCCGAGAGCAGCATAGGCTCGCTGCATGGAGCTGGGGTCTATGGGATTTGGGTTACTTAAAGAAGTGGCATTCTGTTGCCCTGTGCCAACAGAACCAATTGTGTTTTGAATCCCACTAGCCGGAGACCCCAGGATGGCTATAACAACAAACAGACAGACAAACAAGAAAGGTTAGCAAAGGAAGAAGCCCACAAATGATTTAAAAACTTTTGAGAGGCAAATACATTTTACCAAAAGACTATACGTGAATATCATAAAGCCATGAAACAAGGCTAGGGAGAAAGGAGCTGTTTTGAAGGAAATTCTCATTTATTCTGCCTGGCAGTAAGAGAAGAACAAAAAGCTAAAGAAAAGTCAAGTTTCTATCTTAGCATGCAACAGATCATAAAATCTCACTTAAAAAAATTAGTATGTCTTAAAATCTAGACTCCTCAAGAAGTCAGTTCCAGGGAGTGGCAAATGTATGACAAGGGAAACGTCTGATTCTCTGGGGGCGAGCAGACACCTCTGAGATGAACAGAGGAGTACCCTCCTGCTGCTGACCCCAACCCTGTCCTTCACTGCTCACCTGCACAGGTAGAGAAGTAGCAGAGATGATACCTGGTCAGTCACTTTTGATTATAAATCTATGATGTGCTCTTCCAAATCACATAATTGGAATTCCTTGAAACTTACACAAACAATGACAGCATGAACACAACCTTCTGACGGGATTCCTATGCGGCAGAGCACCACGCTGAGCTCTCTGGCTACATGAAGCTAATCAAGAAATACTGCACTTGACTGACTGATGTGTTTCAAATTAAGGTTGGAGTGAAGCTTTGCAATTCCCTATCAGTCTTGTTATCCAGGGGTCACCTCAGTATTCATGATATTCAGGAGGTGGCTCTGCCTCACATGGCCATCATCGGCTTCTGCTACCTAGGCCCACTGCTGGCTGGCAGGGAAGCTACGCCATCTAGTCAGCTAACCCCAGGAGACTAAAGGAAAAAACTGGTGTCAACATAAGGAACTCCATCCCAAAGGGCTTCTGATGTAATAGAGAGACAAGTCCAAACTTGCATCAATTTGGGGATTTCAAGGTCAATAAATCTAACTACCTACCTATCCACCTGTTTGCCTGCCCACTCATCTGTCCCAACAACCCAACCATTGTTGACTGAAATTTTATCATATGGTAGAAGTTTTATATAACAGTACTGATTATTCTTTTTATTGTTTTTTTTTGGAGACAGAGTCTTAATCTGTTGCCAGGCGCCAGGCTGGAGTGCAGTGGTGCGATCTCAGCTCACTGCAACCTCTGCCTCCCAGGTTCAAGTAATTCTCCTGCCTCAGCCTCCTGAGTAGCCGGGACTACAGGCGCACGCCACCACACCCAGCTAATTTTTGTATTTTCAGTAGAGACTAAAAATACAGAGTTGCACCATGTTGGCCAGGATGGTCTCGATCTCTTGACCTTATGATTCGCCCACCTCGGCCTCCCAACGTGCTGGGATTACAGGCTTGAGCCACCGCACCCGGCCTGATTCTTATTTTTGAGTTCCTTTCTAACTGCCACAAATTTTAGAGTCATGTTAAAAATAGCAGCTTATAGTGTTGCTACTATAAGACAACATTTTTGATATGTAAAACACAATCACAAAGCCTTTCTTTCAAATTTAGACCACCATGTATAACAGTAATATTCTCACATTCAACCATCAGTGCACACATAATAAACAACCCCAATACTTACCAGAGCAATTTAATTAAACTAAAATGTGTGAAAAAAAATTCCTCGTAATTACATATTCCATACTATTAACTTTTCTAATATGGATATTCAGATCAACTCATTAACACTCATTAGACACAATTACGTGCACCAAGCACTCATTATCATAAATGAAAAGCAACTCCCAAGGTGCACTTTAAGACAAGTGTGTAGCTGAAGTAAGTCATGCACAGTACCTTTAAAAGTATTCTAATACTACTCCCCAAAATGTTAAACATGTGCCCACCATACTTCTGAAACCGACATCCTATATTTTGAAGAAGCACTATGGTATAAAAATGAAAGTAACAGTGGTAGGACAGTTTATTTCTCTATAACCTTGTGATATAAGGAAGAACAGGGCTACATTATATTTAACACACATGGTGATGAACTGTGGAGAGGAACTTAAAGAAACAAAGTATACAGCCTTCCATTTCCGAGTGAATGCTTGATTGACGTCTTCCACATTTCCCTTTTCTCCACACTTCCCCAAGTGCCATCCATTTAGCTAAAATGCCCCACCTTATGGTGAATGCCCCTGCTAAGCCCACAGCCACTTACAGGGCAGCCAAGGCCTCTTACTCACACAGGCCTCCCATCCAAGCTGCTGACATGGTCACTGCATTTTGTATTAAAAGCATTCATTTTCTAAATGTAAATATTATATTTTTATCTTAAAGGAAAATATATCTATGAGAAGTAAGCATTTGGTCACCATTTCTAAAATTCAGAAGCAAGGGAAATAATTTGCAAACAAATAAAGAAGGTCTCTGCCATTTAAGTATGGCTGAATTTGAAGCTGAAATGATGCTGTTAGATGAAATGATACAATACTGAAGGGTAAGGGAGCTCAGGCATTCACTGTGGGGCTGATGGATGACTGAAAGGGGAGTCCTTATGTACAAGCAACCATCAACTGTACTGCAACCTCAAGGTGCTCCGAGTGCTCCATGCTGGTGCTCCCAATCCCTCTCTGAATTCCTACAGTGCCTCCTGTGTCCCTGCTTCTTCATTTACTCACTCACCCTCATGACAGACTCAGTGAGTACACTCTGCCAGGCTCCCAGATATGATGTGGACATACGTTTCTGCATTCTCTGAGCCTAGAATCTGCTGGAAGGGACAACAGATTAATCTAATAATCACCTAATGTAACCAAACTGCATCTTGGAACCCTGGGGCAGAGAAAATCAGGCTCATCTCATCTTCCCTATGCATCCCTGAAAGGTGGGATTAAGGTGTCACTCAAATTTTGCTCTTCACCGCCTGCCACCTGCCACATGGGCCATGTGACGTGCTGTGCAGAGTCCAGGGCATGTGCCAGGTATAGCGCAGCAGCCAGCATACCATGGGCCCTCCCAGCGCAGCCCATAAAGCACCTCAGAACTGAACAGAAATGCATAGAGAGCTACAGACAGCACTGCTCCATCTACCTGGCATTCCTAAGAATGAGGTTTCTATATTGATCCTTTCCACAATATTGCTGCCTACCTCTTCCAGTGTCAAGGCCGTGTGCTCATTTGGCCATTTTTACATCTTTTTTCCTCACTAGAGCATAAAGCTCTAAGCTTTAGGAAGCCACAACACACCTGTAGCACACTAACACACAGGCTGGATTCTTCTCCTGGGCCCATCAGGTGACATGCCTGTCTCAGATATTTATCTCTTTAAAGCACCCCAACATCCCCCAGCCTCACCACCCCTTCTGATGTAAGTTGAAGAAGCCTATGACCTATGAACAAAAGGCCAAGTTTTATAGCAGACACTCTTTCTGGGACTCACCTGCCATTCTTCACGCACAAAGAATGTTCCACTATGAGGCCAGGCACAGTGGCTCACACCTATAATCCCAGCACTTTGGGAGGCCAAGGCAGGTGGATCAATTGAGGTCAGAAGTTCAAGACCGGCCTAGCTATCTTGGTGAAACCCCATCTCTATCAAAAATACAAAAATTAGCTGGGCGTGGTAGTAAGCACCTGTAGTCCCAGCTACTCAGGAGGTTGAGGCAGGAGAATCGCTTGCACCCAGGAGGCAGAGGTTGCAGTGAGCTGAGATTGCACCACTCCACTCCAGCCTGGGTGACAGAAAGACTCAGTCTCAAAAAAAAAAAAAGTTCCACTAAGGTTAAGAGGTTACCTGTGTAGTCTATGCTGCTGATGCAAAGTATTCAGTTACCCCGACAACTTCAGCCCTCAATCATTCTCAATAAAACTGAACTCCATTTGGAAATTCAGTGAAAATCAACAAGAATTAAATGTGTAAGCTTTGTCAGATGCGGGGAGACACACCATGAAGCAAAGCAGTAGCTGCTAGAGCTGAATCTATAGCCACACGAGAGTGAGCCACATGTCTCCCAAGGCAGGCCAGAAACTGCTAGTGGGAGGCGAATGTATGGGGAGGGCCAGCTGTGGGGCTTGAGTCCGTCTGGTTTCAGTATACTTGGGGGGGTCCTGGAACCAGTTTCCCGAGGATACCAAGAGACATTTAGATTTCTACTAAAAAAAACAATGCTAGAATTTATTCAGGTGGCTCCTACCTCTAATTCCAGGACTTTGGGAAGCAGAAGTGGAGGAATCACCTGGGGTCAGGAGTTCCAGACCAGCTTGGCAAACATGGGGAAACCCTATCTCTACTAAAAATGCAAAAATTAGCCAGGTGTGGTGGCATGTGCCTGTAATCCCAGCTATTTGGGAGGCTGAAGCAGGAATCACTTGAGCTAGGGAAGCAGAGGTTGCAGTGACCTGAGATCACGCCACTGCACTCCAGCCTAGGCAAAAGAGTAAGACTATGTCTCAAAAAAAAAAAATAATAATTTACTCAGTCCTGCAGACATCTCTATAAAGTTGCTGATGGTACCACCATACCTCACAGGTATTGTGTGGACCAGGACCTACTTCCCACCTGGCACCTTCCTATGCAGCGTGGGGCATGACCATGAAGAGAGGCACCGAGGGGGACCCAGGCACCACCAGGCTGGCGAGCCAGCCTCCCACTCCCATCAGATGCAGCCACAAGCCCTCAAGCAAAAGGCTTTCTTCAGAAGCCAAGTGACACTAGCTCAGCGACACTGTTCCTTGATAGCAAGAAGCAAAGCTGTTCAGATGTAACACATCACCAACTACCCTTTGGTACTTAAGTCTGCGTCAATCAAGCCCGCCATTCTCTCTACAGCCTTCAGATTCTGCTCCCTACTGTTCTCCATCCCACCAGTTTGTCACAACAGGTGAAAATCTCTGAAGGGTCCTCAAGTAGGACAAAGGGGCTGCTCCACACACACTCACAGGGCACCTGATGGGCTACTAAATGAGTGGCAGTTCGAAGGAGGGAGATCTTGACTCCATTTAGTGAAAGGAGGTTTTTTTTTTTTTATCTGTTTTGTTTTATTTTTTGTTTTTGAGAAGGAGTCTTGCTCTGTCGCCCAGGCTGGAGTGCAGTGGCAAGATCTCAGCTCACTGCAACCTTTGCCTCCTGGGTTCAAGCAATTCTCCTGCTTCAGCCTCCTGAGGAGCAGGGACTACAGGTGCCCACCGCCATGCCCAGCTAGTTATTTGTATCTTAGTAGAGAAGGGGTTTCACTGTGTTGCCCAGGCTGGTCTTGAACCTGAGCTCAGGCAATCTGCCCACCTTGGGAGCAAAGTGTTAGGATTACAGACATGAGCCACTGCATCTGGTCGAAAGGAGGTGTTTAAAACAATCTGTGGCACCTATAGATGGAACATGTTGCCAGGTCAAGCAGTGGGCACTGCACTCATGGAGATACCCGGCAGCAGGTGGGACCATGGCTGAAGCACCCAGGGCAGTGGGTGGAATAGGCTGGCTCTGGGGCTGATGGTGCAACCTTGCTTCAACAGTCCCTCTGGGATTCTGGGTTGGAAAACCCATGGTCTCCCTCAGAGAATGACTCAAACCCTGTCACCAGCTCTGGCCCAAACGCCTGGCCTTTCAAGGCATCCAGAACAGCGCATCTCAGATTTTAATGTGCACACCAATCATCTGGAAATTTTGTAAAAACGCAGGTTTTAATACAGGAGGTCTGAAATGGGGCTCTAATTTCTTTATTGCTTACAAGCAACCTGAGAGCGCCTGTATGGTTTGCCTGAGGCCTACACTTTGAGCAGCAAGAACTTCACCAGTGAGGCAACATGAGCTCCAAGACCCATGACCACAACCTGGTCACAGGTCCCACAACCCAGTCCTCATTCCACTCTGTGTACTGGAATTTATTGGAGGTCAGATGGCAGGACTGAATTAAGATATATATCTTGGGAGAGTCCTAACTATTCAACAAAAATTGAACACTGCTCTAAGGGATGGTTGGCTCAAGATCAGTGATTACAGAATCTTTAAAAAACAATTCAAGGCAAAATCGAATGAGGCCAGACACAGTGGCTCAAACCTGTAATCCCAGAACTTTGGCAGACCAACGGGGGAAGATGGCTTGATCTCATTAGTTCAAGACCAGCCTGGGCAACATGATGAAACCCCATCACTACAAAAAAAACAACACATGCAAAAATTAGCCAGGCATGGTGGCAGACGCCTGTAGTCCCAGGTACTCAGGAGGCTGGAGCGGGATGACTACTTGAGCCCAAGCTGTTGAGTCAGCAGTGAGACATGGCTGTGCCACTGCATTCCAGCCTGGGTGACAGAGCAAGACTGTCTCAAAACAAGCCTAACAAAAACTCAACGCAGGCCAAAAAGGTAATCAATGGTCTGGGCTTCATTTCAAAGAATGTCAGATTAGCTCCACAGGTGATTCTGGAAGGTTCTCTCAGTAGACACATCAATCACGGAAGTTAGAGAGCAGAATGTGTGCTGACCAAGGAAGCGTGCCATAGATAAGACCAGCGCTGGCCTATGGGAAACAATGCCTAAAAAGCAGAGTCCTGGGGCCCCGAAAGCAGTCTCCACAGAGCGAGCACAGGTGGGTCTCAGAAGAGTTCCTGTGGCTTCCAGGAGCTCACCACAGTCCACCTCTCTGTTCACCTTGCTTGCACAGGAACCCCAGTCCAGTCAAATGCATGCCCTCACAGGCTGTGTACTGTGCGGGCACCGTCCCCACTGTCTGAAATGTTCTTTGTTATTTTGTTTGCACTGGGCTCCATCAAGTCCTACCTTTCTCTATAAAGTAGTCAGGTGCACTCCAATTCTCCTAAAAAAAAATTCTGACTGGTGACTCATCTCTACCTCAGTCCTTTGAGGGAGACCACCATTCCATTAGGAGTTTCACTCTTGTTACCCAGGCTGGAGTGCAATGGCGCGATCTCGGCTCACCCGCAACCTCTGCCTCCTGGGTTCAGGCAATTCTCTTGCCTCAGCCTCCTGAGTAGCTGAGATTACAGGCACGTGCCACCGTGCCCAGCTAATTTTTTGTATTTTCAGTAGAGACGGGGTTTCACCATGTTGACCAGGATGGTCTCGATCTCTTGACCTCGTGATCCACCCGCCTCGGCCTCCCAAAGTGTTGGGATTACAGGCGTGAGCCACCGTGCCCAGCTCCATTCCCGTTCCGTTATTTTAAACATATATATAATCTTCAAAGCCCAACCTTAAGCCATGGTAGGGTCAGATTCACATTTTCCTCTCTGGGTTCCTAACTCAAGAGTTAACACACAATAAGCATCATTTGATTTGTGGGGAAGAGGGAAAAAAGCAAAATTTACAGAAAGGATACAGCCGAAACCTTGTCACTTACACTTTTATAAAAAACTAACAAAACTTTGTAGCAAGTTAATCTAAATCTTCCTTGTGACTTTATAAAATCAGCCTGGTAATATCTTGCATTATGACTAGTAGAAAAATCTGTGGTTTACCACTTGAGAGAGCATGCACGGAATCAATTTTCACAACACTGAGGCAGTTATAAGGATGGTTTAAAAACAAAACCACATACACTTCTTTTTCCTTTTAAAACAAAAACCACGTAAGTGTTTCTTAAAAAGAGAAATCACAAAACTATAACTGTCATGGTAATATGTACCAGAAACAAAAGATCTTCAAAAAGCCACACCCCCAAATTAAAAGTTAAGAATAAATCTAGCTCATTATTCACAGAGAATAATGTATAACTACAAACTTGAAAACGAGTATTTTTGCACTTAAAGAGCCTATTACTGAAATGTGTCCTAAAAGACAAGAAATTTAGCCATCACAATATACTAAAGAAAAAAGTTGGAAGGAAAAACAGACTGTATTCCATTAGAACTACTGTCCCAAATACCTGGTCCTAAAAGACCCAGGATTCTAGAATGTCACTTTGTATGAGATATCCGGGGAAATTTTTATTAATTCAAATTTTGGTCAATCAAAGAATAATTTTAACTTTTTTTTTTTGAGATGGAGTTTTGCTCTTGTTACCCAGGCTGGAGTGCAATGGCATGATCTCGGCTCACCGCGACCTCCGCCTCCTGGGTTCAGGCAATTCTCCTGCCTCTGCCTCCTGAGTAGTTGGGATTACAGCACGCGCCACCATGCCCAGCTAATTTTTTGTATTTTTAGTAGAGACGGGGTTTCACCATGTTGGTCAGGCTGGTCTTGAACTCCTGACCTCAGGTGACCCGCCCACCTTGGCTTCCCAAAGTGCTGGGATTACAGGTGTGAGCCACTGAGCCTGGCCAGGAAACTGGCTTTTAAAGGAAACTCATTGTGGTTCCTCTGCAGGGAGGCAGATAACAGGCCCCATCACCACGGCATTTCTCTTCTCTGTGATAGGGACATCCTGCTTTAAATGAAGCAGGGTCAGCATTAGCTCACTGCCCACTCCGTTGCTACCAGAGGGAGGTGGGCTGGACAGATTCAAAGGAAAACCATGGGTGCTGTCACTGGCACGCCATTCCATGGTACTCTTAGGAACAAAGTGCTTTTTTCATCTTTCCCTGGGCCACTCAGAAACAACCAGAAAGAAAACCAGCACATGTTCTCCAGGCAGCTGCGGGGTCTTGAGGAAGGATGATCAAGAAGAATGAGAGGAACGAACACTTAAAACACACAACAGGGAGAGTGGCAAGATGGCACAGACGAGATGGAAGAAGATGAGGAAGACTGTGTTGTGCTAGAAAAGTCACTAAGGGGGCAGCTCCAGCCACGAGGGGACAGGAGATCGAAGGGCACTTCCTAGCTGTCCGAAACTGAAGGACACACCCAAAGACCACGGTTTTACCTCTAAAATGACAGGAAAAGGGTTTAAAAATGAGGAAGTTCATCCTTCTTACTGCCTGAAGCCTACAAACAGCAGGGAGCCCCAGAGCCCCACTCAGGCCTCCCAAGGAGCAGGGATTGCTACGTCAGCTGAGCCAAGGGCTACAGACAACCCAGACGATGGCAAAATGATGGGGTGACCAGGATGCAGCAGCCCTGTGGCAGAGGCTCCCACTTCAAAGCAGAGGGAATGGTTGGTCTGGGGACCGCAGCTCCAGAGAGGGAAACCTTCACAAACATCCATGTGGGATTTTATACTGACCCAGCCTGACTGACAGAGCCTTCAAAATTTACTTCAGGATAAGGGCTTTCCAATTCCAAAAGTGTCCCCTCTGTCCCCCTCCCCCAGACACCACTGCCATTACAGTGACGTGGAATTTAAGTTCTCACGTACTGAGCAACTGTCAGGAAATACTATGTTTTCATGTTGGCTCTCTGATCAAAGTGACTCTGCTGTTCCATGTAGCTTCAAGTGTGTGTATGCAGGGGGCAGGGAGAGGGAGAGGCAGTGAGTAAGTCAGGGTCCAGCACTCTCACAGCCTTCCCGACACGGGGAGCCAACCTGCCCTCTGAGCTTGGCTGTACCTTGGGCCACTGTCCGCCCTACCTCACCCTGCACTCCGTGGCTCATAACCCCTGCCCACTCCCTACCTACTCTCTGCACTTTCTTAGAAACAGCTTCTATTCTCATCTCCAAGCTTCTCTGCCCCCGTGCTCACTTACTTTGTTGGTTTCGCTTGTCACTGGCATTTTTCAAAGGGAGGCAAACAGGACAGTCATGTCGTGTGCAGTTCTTCCAATGAGAGATGATTTGTCGTGAAGATGCACAATGGGCAACTATGACCAGAAAAACAACGAGATGTTATTTTTCTATCCAAATCGTCACACTTTCAATTATACCTAAATTATAATGCCAGATTCCATAAGAAAATGGTAACAAGTGTAACCATAACACAGTACAGGCAGTCCTCAACTTACAAACAGGCTGTTTTCCAAAAAGTTTGTAAGTTGACTATTGAGAAATCCAAACAAAACTTCCCTTAGAAGCAATGTTATGAAGGATGGGTGATTAAGGGCAGCTCGCAAAACAAAACAGAAACTATTCCACCTGGAATACTGAACAACTGCAATGAAAGGGAGAACAAGTCATAGTCCTGTGATGTCACTATTTAAAATAAAAATGTTCAATTATGTTTCAAGATGAAACCACCTAAATACTACAGTGAAGAAACACAGATAGAGAAGCAAATGAAAAGTCTGTACAGATTCCAAAAGGGACTCTGGGCACTTGGTGAAGAAGTACTCAAGAGGGTAACCGACCCTGGTTATTCCGTCTTCATCTTCTAAAGGTCTAACCTTACCCTTCCTCTGCTTCTCTGCTACCACAGGGTTACTCTGGGAACTCACACATGTTACAGCAGGAGACAAGGAGACTGGGGGAGATTCCCCCTCAAGGTTTATGAGCATAAAAAGAGAAGGAAAGAAATAAAGATTAAAGGAAAGTACAGCTATGAAACACTTCCTTTAGTAGAAATGAGGTGTCTGAAGTAAAAGAGGAGACAGAGGGCACATGAGGTGCCTAGTTCACTACCTCCTCTGGGATGATACAGTGCACAGTTCCCCATGTCACTGCCAGTCACCCAGGACAGCTTCACTGTCATCTGGACCTGCCTCAAGACACAGGACAGAGGAGCAAGACAGCAGGCTGCCAAGACAGATGCTGGGGTGCAGGAAGGGCGTGTGCCTGCACGTGCGTGTGCTATGTTCGCTGCCCAAAAGAAAACCACAATCTAGACATTCACAACAAAGACAGTGCTCAAGAAGTAACCAATGTCTTCCGTGAGAGGGGAAGGAGGAAAAGAACAAATACAGGGCACAGCTTCACGCAGAAGTTCACAGAGTATCAGAAAACCAAATCGCCTTTCTCCTCAGCAGGTAAGACTTCCCGGGGCACCTGACTGCTGTCGTGTGGGGATCGTGAGCCCAACATGTCTTGCCGCACCAAATGGAAAGCAGCACTCAGGCTGTCGGAGACTTATCAACCAGAGAGCTGCTGTACAATAAAGGCAAATTCTTCCTGACCTCTGCCACTACGAGTTCCAAAAACAGCACTTACCTTGGCAGGCTTTCCCAGCCTGACAGTGCGTCATGTGATTCAAAACGTTTTTCATGGTTCGACAGTGTGGGAGCGAGCAGGCCCGAACCTCTCCGTTTGCTTGCTCTCGTCTCTGACACTTATGAGCATGAAGCAGTAGAACCAGCTGCTGCTGTATCAGTTTGCGTTTTTCAGGATCTGCAGTGGGGCCCGTTGCAATTGCTTGTGTGGGTACAATTCCCACTGTTGTTTGCATCTGGGACTAAAATAAAGCATAAGAATAAAAACACTTTAACCTCTCAGAGTTCCAACTCATATTCATTAATTATTTCTCAAACAAAAGCAAAAGCTGATGGATAATACTAACCACAGAGAAGGCTACTGTAGTTCTCTTTAATCCAATGATGACTTTAAGAAGATCCAGAAGCATAGACATAAACCCAACTCAGCAGCAAAACTGACTCAAGTTCACTTGTATACAATTATCATCCAAGCAAGACAATGGCTGACCTTTCACGGTGGCAACCAAAACCCAACTCACTCTACAGTGCACACAACCACAGGAAAAGCTCTGTATTTTATCAGATGGACCATCGGAGACTGCCGTTTCTGTAGGTTCCAAATGGCCAAACGCTGGCAATTTCATGGGTTTCAACCTAATTAAAAAGATTGCCAAGGCCTGACCAACTGCAATGTGCTGCAAACATCTGTGTAGCAAAAAGAATCAGAGCCACCTTTTGGATTTCATTACCATATGACCAGAAGGACAACGCCTGCAGCTTGATTTCACAGCAAACATTACCTCTCCTAAATGACTAATGACACTTAGCCTTATTACAACCACCCAGTTCAATGGTAAATGCAGGGTCTTATGAAATGCTTTGTTTTTCATTAAAATATCCACTCAGACAGCTGACAAATTTTAAATATTTCGTGATCTGCTAAAAATACAGAGGATTTGCTTTCAGTTGCCTGAAATAACAAGCCAGACGAAACAAACCTTTTAACTGCAAGGAAAATGGAAAAAGGGACCCATAGAATCTTTTTCTTTACAAACTACCAGCATTCTTCAGATAAACGTCCTAAAAAAGACTTAGGCAATAAGAGAATTGTTCCTAATGTGCAACAGAATCCTCCACGGTTCCAGGATTTCCAGTCTTCTAGCGCTCTATTCCAGTTTGCTTCCACAACCCTCATTACCTCCCCTAAAGTACATCACTCTGATTTGTTAAAAATGTAAGAATCAAAACCATATATTCATGATGAGGAGAGAAAACTGTAAAAATCTTTTTTTTTTTTTTGAGACAGAGTTTCGCTCTCGTTACCCAGGCTGGAGTGCAATGGAGCGATCTCAGCTCACCGAAACCTCCGCCTCCTGGGTTCAGGCAATTCTCCCGCCTCAGCCTCCCGAGTAGCTGGGATTACAGGCACGAGCCACCATGCCCAGCTAATTTTTTGTATCTTTAGTAGAGGCGGGGTTTCACCATTTCGACCAGGATGGTCTCGATCTCTTGACCTCATGATCCACCCGCCTCGGCCTCCCAAAGTGCTGGGATTACAGGCATGAGCCACCGCGCCCGGCCCAAAAATCATTTTCAATGAATCAAAGCTCACTTTTAAAAGCTTACAGAGTTTTCTGTTTTGGTTTTACCTTTACGAGAACTAGAAAATACATGTGTAGAAAAGCTGCTGGCTTTGCTAGGGAGCAAAACTCTCTGAAGTCTGAGAAGGAGCCAAAGCAAAATCAGCATCCTGGCCGAGAAGGAGAGCACTGTGAATGCACGGCTCAGCTTCTCAGAGCAGACAGCTTCCTTCCCTTATGTTTATTTTTTCCCGATTATAAAAGTATATATACACACTGCAGGAAATTCGGAAAGCAAGAGAACTACTACAGAAATAATTAACGATAATTAAAATCCCATTATCCAGGAGTCCACTATTAAAGTGTTGATAGAAATTTTCTATATAGATGCATATGCATGAACCATAATCAACAGAACTTCTTATCTTGCCTGCAATGCACACATTTTGCTTAGTGTTTCTTTTTTTTCCAGGTTCTGCCCCATACCATTAAACTGTCTGACACAGTGGGCTGGGAAGACTTGGAGTAAAGGTGCGGCATGTTACTCTCTACCGTTATATTCATTTAACTAGTGTCCCGTTATGGGGTATCAACTGGAATCCCTGGCTCCTTCCTTTATTTTTTACAATTTTAACTAAAGCTTCAGTAAGCAAACAGCCCTTGAGCTGTTCCCACAAGCACGCAGTGCTGGTGTTACGTCCACTGCTCGACTGGCTTATCCCTGTGAATTGGAAGGTCCATCCAGCAATCAACAGGAATGGAGATGTGGAAGACCCAGAGAAACTAAAATGAGTCTCACTTAGGTCTCTTTCTTTTACGTCTATGAAAATTTCAAACACACAGAAAAGTGGAGAGCAAAGGATATCATCATTTCACCTAAGAAAAAGAACAACCCTTCTTGGGTATCAGCCAATAATAACAAGTCACATTCCAATTTCCCTGGTTGCGCAAAACCTTTCTTTTACAGCTGGTTTACACAAATCAGGACCCAATATGAAGGCTGACATCCTCTATCTGGTTGTTTTCAAGGTTCTTAATCTATTGTGCTCTCCCTTTTTTCACTCCTGACACTACCTCTAAGAGACCACACAGTTGTCCTCTCACTGTTTCTTAAAGTACAGAAATGTGACATACCAAAAATTTTACATAAAAAAAGTAGGCAAAAATTTTAGCTCTACAAGCAAGTTATAAGCAGACTGTTCTCAATTCACCAAAAATTAAAACATTGCTTTTGACTTGGGATTTAAAAAGATTCTTCTTTCAATTTCAGGGACAAGGTCTTGCTATGCTGCCCAGGCTGGCCTACTGGGCTCAAGCGATCTTCCCACCTCAGCCTCCCACGTACCTGGGATCACAGATGTGTGGTGGCATCCAGCTGGCTTGCATTTTTTTTTTGGAAACAGGAGTCTCACTCTGTCACCCATCTCAGCTCACTGCAACCATCTGCCTTCAGGGTTCAAGTGATTCTCCTGCCGCAGCCTCCCAAGTAGCTGTAATTACAGGCACCCACCACCATGCCTGGCTAATTTTTGTATTTTTAGTAGAGATGGGGTTTCATCGTGTTGGCCAAGCTGGTCTCAAACTCCTGACTTCAAGTGTCTAGCCTGCCTCAGCCTCACAAAGGGCTGGTATTATAGGTGTGAGCCACCACACCCAGCCTTGCGTGCATCTTTAATATTATCTTTTGCATTATACCTGACCATATGTCGTGACAATATGGTTGAAAACTACATGACAAATTTAAAACTTGTTCTGTCATTTGTCTACTTCTGGATGGAGGACAAATGTACAGTTTAATGTGCTCTACATATTGTTTACATGCATCTCAAAAGCCATTCTGAGGTGAAGCTGAGTCAAAGATGGAATAGAAAATGTTTTACATCCCTGTGCCTGGCTCTCCACATGGAATTCTACATATTTGTCTGAGACTGGCTTAGTTTTGCAGAGGACTTATGAATACAGGGGCGCACTTAATTTCCTCCTCTCCCAGGATGGTATTCAGTGAGCCGTGAGAGTTAGATGTGAACTGTAGGTGGTCCCCAAATCTGTTAGAAGCATCCTTCAGACTTTCCCAACTTCCCTGCCCAGTTTCCATGGGCAGGCAAGCACTGAGGATGGAGGGAGAGTACTTCAGAACCTCCTTTTCAAGCACAGAACAAAGCCATCATGGTGGAAGCTGCCCCAAAGGCAATCTACATTTTGTGTGATTTTGTTTTCCTTTTTTTTTTTGAGACAGAGTCTCACTCTGTTGCCCAGGTTGGAGAGCAACTCACGATCTTGGCTCACTGCAACCTGTGCCTCCCAGGTTCAAGCAATTCTCCTGCCTCAGCCTCCTGAGTAGCTGGAATTACAGGCACCACTACACACGGCCAATTTTTGTATTTTTAGTACAGACATGGTTTCACCATGTTTGCCAGGCTGACCTTGAACTCTTTACCTCAGATAATCTACCCACCTCGGCCTCCCAAGAGCACCCGCCTGCAATTTTGCTTTTCTAAGAGTCAAGAAAATTTTGAAAAACAGTAAAAATAAAGGAGCAATATATATTGCCAAATACTAAAACATACCATATAAAGCTAATTTCTTTGCCTAAGTCCAGAAATAGATATACGTACACATGAAATTAGGGGACAGAAGTCCCCCCTTATCCTAAAGGGACAGGTTCCAAGAACCCTAGTGGATGCCTGAAACTTCAGATAGTGCCGAATCCTGTAATACGGTATTATTTTCTATACACACACACCTATTATGAAGTTTAATTTATAAATAAGGTATAGTAAAAGATTAACAGTAACTAATAATGAAATGCAACGATTATAACAACATTGTATACATTTTACAATGTATAACAACATTGTAAAAACAGCTACATGAATGTGGTCTCGGTCTCTCTCTCTCTCTCTCATCACCTTATTATACTGTACTCACTTATTTTTGGACTGCTGGTAAGTGAAACCCCAGATAAGAGGAGACTATTGCATCATGAAGGTGGGGCTTTAAATACAAGAGTGGTGAGACATCTTTGATCCTTATCTTCCCTTTTATTTTAAAAAAAAAAACCTTCAGATGGACTAAAATGGATAAAAACAGATTAAAATGGAGAAAAAAATTAAAATATTTTTAAGACATGAGGATGAGAAGGCCTTCTTAACATAGACACGTAATAAAAGCAACAACAAATACAAAAATGTTCTACAGCTTGGTGCCCGGGCAACATAAGGGAAGGAGGGATCGTTTCTCAATGGCAGTGAGGAGGAGTGCAGGCCATGGACGGTCCAGGCAGAAGAATGAAGACAGCCTTCTCTCTACCTCCTACTCGAAAATGAACTCAAAGCGGACAAAGACTTAATGTGAGAGTGACAATCATAACATTCAGAGAAGAAAACCAGGAATAAATCTTCACAACCTTGGATTAGGCAGTTTCTTAGCATGTCGCTAAAAGGACAAGTGACAGAAGAAAAACAAACTGGATTTCACAAAATATTAAAAACTTTCATGCTTCAAAGGATGCCATCACGAAACAATGAACTGTGAAAGTGGAAAGTGAAAGACAACCCAAAAAGTGAGAGAAAATACTTGCAAGTCACAGGTATCATAAAGCACTTGCATCTAGAACCTATTTTAAAAACTTACAACTCAGTAATAAAAAGACAAATAGCCCAGTTAAAAAATGAGTCAAAGTGCTGGGCACGGTGGTCACGCTTGTAATCCCAGCACTTTGGGAGGTAAAGGCAGGTGGATCACCTGAGGTTGGGAGTTTGAGACCGGCCTGACCAACATGGAGAAACCCCGTCTCTACTAAAAATACAAAAAATTTAGCCGTGCGTGGTGGCAGGCACCTGTAATCCCAGCTACTCGGGAGGCTGAGGCAGGAGAATTGCTTGAACCCGGGAGGCGGAGGTTGTGGTAAGCTGAGATCCCGCCACTGCACTCCAGCCTGGGGAACAAGAGCAAAACTCTGTCTCAAAAAACAAAACCAAGAGTGAAAGCTCTGAATAGATATTTCTCCAAAGAAGACACACAAATGGGCAGTAAGCACATGAAAAGTTGTCGAACTTTATTAGCCATTTGGGAAATTCAAGTGAGAACCACAGTGAAATACCACTTCACACCCACCACATGGTTATAATAAACAGGCAAGCGCTAACCAATAGCAACAGAGTGGCCAGGACGTGGAGAACTTGGAACCCTCATACACTGGTGTGGGAAGGTGGAAGGCAGCAGCCACTTGGGAAAACCATCTGGCAATTGCTCAAAAGGTCAAACACAAAAATTACCGTATGACCGCTGCAATTCCTATTTTCGGTATATAACCAAAAGAACTGAAAATGCATGTTCACACAACTGTAAAAATTGTTCACAGCAGCCTTTACAAATAGCCAAAAAGTAGATACAATTCAAACACCCATCAAGTGAAGAAGGGAAAAACAGAACATGATATATCTCCACTATTCAACCGTAAAAAGGGAAGTAACCACACATACGACAACACGCACTTTGAAAACACGCTTAGTAAAAGAAGCCAGTCACGAAAGACCACATGTCATATGATTCAATTTCTAGGAAATACCCAGAATAGATACATCCATGGGAGTTGAAAGACTAGTGGCTGCTTGCTAATGGGGGATCAGGGAAAATGGGGAATAACTGCTAATGGTACTGCATTTCTTTCTGAAGTAGTGAAAATGTTTCAAAATTGACTGTGGTGACGGTTACACAACACACGAAATACCATGGAACTATACACTTCAAAGCAAGGACTGTGTGGTACATGAATTACATCCTAATAAACTGTCTTTAAAAAGTTCTTACTAATCATTATAGACATTGCAATTCTCAAGTACTCTGGCAATTCAGTATGATTTTGGAAAGTAACATGTATCTGAAAGAAAACTATCAATTTCTTTCCACAGGAATTCCACTTCTTGTAATTTATTAAGGAAGTAATTGGACAAGTATGTTAAAATGTGTGTGCCAAAATCATGCATCACATCCTGATTAAATATTGAAAACTGGAAAAAATTCTAAATGCCTGTCAAAGGTAGGTTAATGAAACATCCTATGGCTACAGATCTACAGTGAAAATAAGGCAGACCTCAAATAACCCTCCAAAGCCACGTGGAGCAGGAGAATGGCCCAGCCAAACCCTGTCAGAATTCCTGACTCACAAAAAACTGGGAGAAAACATCCAATGACTGTGATTTAAGGTAACAACAGTAACAACGAAAAGGTAGACCTTCATGCAGTAACAAAAAGCCGTTTCAGCAACTACAATTTTTATAATTAAAAAGCATTCTATTTTGGGGGAAAATCCCTGAGAATACAAAATCAGGAGAATCAATAAGAAAATGATGAGGAATTAAAATAAAAAATTAAATTGTAAAAGCACTGGAAGATAATTAAGGTGAGTGCTTTGTTATGCAAAGGTAGTAAAGGCTTTAGTCACAGAGCATAAAGCAGTGGTTCCTCACTATTACCAGTAAAAACTTCTTTTTATGTTTGGAGACAGGATCTTGCTCTGTCATCCAGGCTGAAGTGAAGTAGTGCAATCATGGCTCACATAGCTCAAGTGATCCTTTGACCTCAGCCTCCTGAGGAGCCGAGATGACAGAAGTGTGCATCACGACGCCAAGTTAGGTTTTTAGAGAAAGGGTCATGCAACGTTGCCTGCGCTGGTCCTCAGCTGATCTCAAGCAATTCTCTCACCTTGGCCTCCCAAAGTGCTGGGATTATAGGCATGAGCCACTGGGCCTGGCCTTTCAGTAAAAATTCTTAAAATACAGATCTTCCCATTTTCCCCCAAGAGACAAGCCTGCTTTGATTTAGACTTTTCCCAATTTTTCCAAAGCTAACATACATGTACTTTTACAATGAGAATAAAGACATTCAAGAAGCCAGCAGTGGTGATACACCTTAGTCCCAGCTACTCAGGAGGTGAAGGTGGGAAAACTGCTTGAGGCCAGGAGATCAAGGCTATATGATTATGCCCATGAATTGCCACTGTATCCCTACCTGGGCAGCACAGCAAGATCCTGCTGCTAAAACAAGACAAAAATAAAACCAAAAACATTTGAGAAAAGAGAGAAAAAAAAGAACAAAAGTCCCATGGGCGATTCCAATGCAGCAGAACTGTACCATTAAATAAGTGAGAGGCCAGATTACAGAAAGACTGGCGTTCTCTCTATGACTAAAACCACTAAGAACAAGTGTAAAGGCCATGGATGCATTAGAACAATTAAATCTAAAAGACATAAAACAAAACATATAATGATGGAATGATTATTGCTTCTCCTCTCAGACCATCTTTTATTCCTCACTCTGTGCCAGGCTTTGTGTTCAGGGTCCAAGGTACAGCAGCTCATGGAAGACGACACGTCCCCACTGGAGGAGTGCGCTGGGAGCTCACCACAAAACAGGTGGAGTAACTGAGGCCCCAAGGAAAGGGCCTTGCCTGGATGGTGAGCTGGCCCCCTAACAGCAGAGCCCTGACCCTGCACCTCTCTGTGACCCTCCTCCACAGAGGGCTGCATCTTGCTTTATAAAGTATTCTAAGAGAAACTGATAGGAAAACTGTGAAGAACAGGAAACAAAAGCACCTTAAATCTTACTCATAAGAGAAATACTCATCAAAATAAGATGATATCATTTTGTCCTACTAAAGGATGGGTGGGCCGGGCGTGGTGGCTCACGGTAATCCCAGCCCTTTGGGAGGCCAAGGCTGGCGGATCATCTGAGGGCAGATCTGGGGGCAGGAGTTTGAGACCAGCCTCATAACGTCGCGAAACTCCGTTTCTACTTAAAATACAAAATATTAGCCGGGTGTGGCAGTGCGCGTATGTAATCCCAGCTACTCAAGAGGCTGAGGCAGGAGAATCAATTGAACCTGGGAGGCAAAGGTTGCAGTGAGACGAGACCATACCATTGCACTCCAGCTTGGGCAACAAAAGCGAAACTCCATCTCAAAGAAATAAAAGGGTAAAAAAAAAAAAGGACAGGGTGATAGTCCTTGGCCTTGGGAAGATGGTGTGATGCTGGTAACTGGGTACATGGCTTTTGTTGGAAGGCAGTATAACAGTATCTGTCAAAAGCCTTAAAATATATGCAATATGCATTTCTGGAGTAAGAATCATTTCATGGCAATTGTAATCTGGAAGGAGGAGGTGAATATGCTGTCAGAGCCATACTGGTTTAAACCTTAGTCTCCCCTGCCTGTTACTATTTTGAGCCACTCAGTAACAGCAGGTAAAACACAAAGCTCACTGAGCTCACTCACCCCATCTGGTATCTTCACTCGGTTTAGCACAGGCTCTTTGCATGTGTTACTTGTCACATAATTCGGCAGCCTCAACCACTGTTTACACTCCACTGTCAAACTACCTTTAAAAGCAAACTCTTTATATTACATTTACTCTGGTATTCCTTAATTTTTTTTTTTTTTGCTTGTTTGAGACAGAGTCTGGCTCTGTTGCCTAGACTGGAGTGTGGTCATGCGATATTGGCTGACTGCAACCTTAGCCTCCCGGGTTCAAGCAATTCTCCTGTCTCAGCCTCCCAAGTAGCTGGGTTTACACGGGCGTATCCCTGCACTTGGCTAATTTTTGTATTTTCAGTAGTGATGGGGTTTCACCATGTTGGCCAGGCTGGTCTCGAATTCCTGACTTTAACTGATCCACCCACCTCGGCCTCCCAAGGTGTTGGGATTACAGGATTGAGCCACTGTTCCCAGACTATTCCTTAATTTTTAAAAGAATCTAATGTGCATTTTTTATTAGGATTTTTATTGCTACATGTATAGGTTTTGGGTAATTTAGCCCCAATACCATTTTTTCCTGTAATGCCCTGTATTCCATGCTAAGGACATAAAAGTCCATACAGAATGGGGATAATAACACTTATCCTAACATTTCCTACAGAAAATAAGTCATTTTTCACTGCGTGTCCAAGAGTAGCTTATCATGTCTTCAAAGGACCCTGTGTTCCAAATGGTAAGAACGGACTGATCAAGAAGGAACAAGAAGAGACTGACCAAGAGACTGACCTAGAAGGAACAAGAAAAACACTGTTGCCTCTCCAGGCCCCAGATCCAAGCTGGGCTGGGATTCCTGCTGCTGGTTCCCGAACTTCCACATCCCAACAGGGTCCAAACCCATGCTCCATGGATGCTCCCCCACCTACCTGGAAACGTGAGTCCTCCACAATCTCCACTTAGAATCAGAAAACAACACCAAAGAGAACATGAGGCAGAATGAGGGTGGGCTCTGCAATAACGGACTGCTCAGAATCCACCATAAGGATCTACAACACTGGATATGCAAAGCTGTGGCGTCATAAAACAAAATGCTTATTAAATGTACACAGCTGCCAATCTAGGAAGAAGTGATAATCACCTCTGAGGTGATAAAGATCAACTGGGAAGAGACACAACATAGCTATTTTGATAGAAGGGATGTTTCCTGTGTTTTCTTCTTTTTTGCTTGGTGTTTACTGATTGTTTAAAAAAATAACATTATCTTAAAATTTAAGATCTAAATTCAATAGTGAAATAACCTAAAATGAGCAAGCTAGACCAGAATGATTTATAAATAATCTTAAAGCTGTGATTTAACATAGCAAGAGAATGGCTAAGGTGAGCGGGACAGTCTGAGCCCAAGCCAAGGCTCAGTTTAGGAAATGTGACCAGGGGCAGCAGACCTGCCACTCCCTCCCTAGTTTCTTCCTGGACCCACAGCCACAGCCTTCAGAACCCAGGAGACTACCTAGAAGGGGTGGGAGTTACTTGCTACAGCACAAAGAAAACCTACAAAGTGGCTGGGAGTGGTGGCTCACACCTGTGATGCCTGCATAGACCAGCCTGAGCAACATGGCAAAACCTGTCTCTACTAAAATATATAAAAATTTAGCTGCATGTAGTGGCATATGCCTGTGGTCCCAGCTACTCAGGAGGCTGATGTGGGAGGATCGCTTGAGCCTGGGAAAAGGAGGATGCAGTGAGCCGAGATTGCGCCACTGCACTCCAACTGGAGTGACAGTGAGACCCCATCTCAAAACAACAACAAATCCCAACCAAACAAAGAAACAAATAAACAACCTGCAAGGTGGAAGGTACTGGATCTGTTCCTACGGTCAAAGTGACAGGTGGACCAGACCAGGAGCTGAAAGACCAAGTTCACAAGAATTACCCATTTACTAAAAACTTAAAAGTTTTTAGAATAGTCTTGTTGAATACTGTTGCTATATATATATGCATTCTTCAAGAATACTTATGACATCTATAGGTTCTAGGGATTAGAAGAAAAAATGAAAAAAAAATTTACATAATAATTTTTTGGTAACTTGGCAAATTAGTTAATGGACAGACACTTTCTTTTTGGTGACTTGAACCTCAGGGCCATCTCAAAGTATTATGGAAAAGTAAAAAGAAGTTAGGTTTATTTGGGCTGTGAAGAGACTGACGTAGTTCATACCTCTACAGAGAAAGTGAAGCATGCCCGTTACTGCTAGCTATAAATGGCCTTACAAAGAAGCATGACCTGTGCTGTTTACGGAGTTGTTTCTTGCAGGATTATTGCGATATATTTACTGAGTTCTCATGAAAGTCACTTCATTTCTCAGAAATGCCGGCTAGCTCTATAATTTCTTGCAGCAGGCAGGCAGAGGCGGAAATGCTGGTTGTTAGTAAGTATGCAACACATCTTGTACAGACAAAAACAAAAACAACAACAAAAAACTACCCTTCTGGCTGGGCCTCCACTTTACACGAGTATCTCTGAGATGATTTATACTTCTACCAGGAGGCTTTGCTGAAGAAAGGGTTCTATTAATCAGACTCTAGAAAAGATACTGCTGGTTAATGGGAAACCCATACTGGAAAGCTAAATGACCTTGACTGAGCACTTGTAATACGTGGGGCTATACCTGATACGAAAGACTGGCTACTTTTTCCTAATTTATAGTTTCTTGTTATTTGCAACACGTCACACGCTTAGATTACATTTCCCAGCTGATACTTATTGCAAAAAACAATGGGGACAACTTTGAACAGAAGCAAGAATTTATACTGAGTGATGTCTGAAAGTCCTGCATACATGTTTTCTCAGCGATCTTTAAGACAGATGGAGCCAATAGATGTAAACCCTTAAAAATACGCAAAAACTTGTATCACTGATAATTAGGGACAAGGGCTTACTTCCAAACCTTTTCCCATGTTTCCCAATTCAATTAGTGAGACACAATTTATAATCATGGTGTAATTTTTATACAGAAACTGTTATCGTGGTGAAGAGAAGACATGACTATTCACCCGCCGCCTCCACAGAATCTAAAGGACTTTCTTTAGTCCTAGGATAGAGGGAGATATTAGACAAGCAGTGATTTTAATATTTCGACTTGTGCAGTGAAAGGAGCTTATGCATAATGTTAAGGAACACAGACATTTGTGCAAGGAAGCCAAAACCTGGAGGAGCTCATCAACGAGGACAACAAAGAGACACATCCTGGCATTCATGAAGCTTAACCTCGTGCAGCCAGTTTAAGTCTTGTTCCCTCAATGATCAGACCCTAGACACAGGAGACAAAACACTATGAAAATATGACAAACAAGGCTTGGGGGTAGGGAAGATTAGTGAAGCCTTTTGAAGTACTAAAGTGGACGTGAAGACCAACAAAGTAAGTCTACTCCACAGTGGGACAGCTGGCCACGACACCAGTGGTTAACGGTCTCAGCAGACAGTGGCTTTCATGATCTTTATTCCACATCAGAATCACTGGAGCAGCTCGGGTAAAACCAGGGGTTCCAGCAGACTACAAACAGCCACAAGCCCATGTATTCAGGAATTATCTGAATTACAATTGAGGGAATTAGGTGGTATTAATTGGGAAACTGAGAAAGAAAAAATCGCTTTTACAAGTAGAAGTGATTACAAAACATAGATTCTGTACCTTCCTCCCTAAGAGACTGTGAATTGGGAGGACTGGGTAAGGCCCCGGAACTGCCAGTCACTCAGATGCAGGTGGGGCCATGGATAGCGTTGAGACATAGCAGTGGAATGAACCCCTGGACACAGGGGGCCCTGGAAGGCCTGCAGCCCATGGCTTGCCTCTCAGGTGCTACCAGTGTCACTGCCCCAGCTGTGATATTCTGGCAGACACAGAAACCACTTTCCCACCCTCCCATCTACACAGTCTTCCAGCCACACCTCCCTTCCATTCAGAGATGGAGATCTGCAGCTGCCATGGGCCCCATCCACAACCTCCACTCCAAATTCTGACACACGATTAAAACAAATCATAACATCACTCTCATGAGCAATTTTAAATAAGCATCCCTCCCAATGAATCCTCTGAATCTCAACTTTAAGAATGGTGAAGTCTCCATAATGCATTTCTTTTTTTTTTTTTTTTTATGAGACAGAGTCTCACTATGTTGCCCAGGCTGGAGTACAGTGGCACTATCTCTGCTCACTGCAATCTTTGCCTCCTGGGTTCAAACAATTCTCTGCCTCAGCCTCCTGAGTAGCTGGGATTACAGGCACCTACCACAACACCGGGCTAATTTTTATGTTTTTTGGTAGAGATGGGTTTCACAATCTTGGCCAGGCTGGTCTTAAACTCCTGATCTTGTGATCCACCCATACCTCGGCCTCCCAAAGTGCTGGGATTACAGGCATGAGCCACCACGCCCGGCCCATAACATAGTTCTTAAAAAAAAAAAAAAAAAAATCACACCTAGGAACTTCACCTTTGAAATAGCCCTTGTGGGAGAACCTGAAGATGAGGTGTCCCTCTGGTCACTGAATGTTCTCAGTCCAAGATGTGTCCCACTTCTACACAGTGATCTGTGAAAATGGCAGAAAGCCCAATCCAAAGCTTAAGCAAAATATCATCAGGAATCAGGTGGGTTCTGCTTCCAGAAGGACCACCCTTTGAACTTCTCCTCCTCACTCAACTGACATGGCTTCAACTTCCTGCATCACACCCTACCCGGTAAGCTGATGGCCCACCTTACCTCCATGACCCCCTGAGCTGGTTCCTGCTCAGCCCTCAACTTCCACTCACGCCATGCTCCCCTCCCTCATGAGTGGTCTTTCTGGACTTCCACCAGTTCCTACGCAAGCCAGTGTTCTCCCAGTACCCTGGCGTCTCTGTGGGTTCTTCTCAACCTTCCAATCTTGCCTTTAAATCTTCCTCAATGTGGCCTTCTCTGATAACTCCATCTAAGGAGGTCCCCATGTCAATCTGAACCACCACGTGCTACTCAAACCTCTTGGAGCAGTCTGTAACGATTTGTACGTCCTCCCTTTCACAAAAGCAGGGTGAGCTCTGTGTCACTCCCAGTTGCCTTCTGGGAGCTGATTCCAGCACCTGAGCCCACAAAAGGCTTTCAATGCATGTGACCAATCAATTGAATGATCACATCCTTCCCTTCCTCAGTGCTACCCAGTGATGTTGGACTCCTATAGAAATTAGGAGCTGAGAGGAACGAGAGCTCCCTGGCCCATGACCACGTGGCTAAATCACTCCAGCAAAGAGCTCCAGAGGGCACCAGGTGATTTCGCACTGGAGACCATGTCTGGGACACCAAATAGTTGGGTACCCCCACAAAAGCATGACAATAAATGCAAATGTGGTAGACACTTCATATTTTTATCTTTTTCACTAAATAGACTTAGATTTCTTTTTAAGTGCTTACCGTCACTGTGCAAAAGTCTGTCGGTTTTGAGGCCAGGTATAATTTTGAAAATTCAAAAAGACCACAAAACGCATTTAGGAACTGCAGACAAACCGTGTAAGCACGGGATGGTGAAGCATTTCTTGCAGGCTCAGGGCTGCAAAAACATGATCTTAGGACATAACTGAATAGTTTTAATTAGGTTTTGCAAACAGGAAGCTACAAAGCTTTGAAAAATCCAAACCCTTCAGTCTCAACTTGCTGAGCTGTAAAATGGGACCTGGAATGATGTCTCTCAAGAGGCTATTGCAGATATAAGGTAAAAATCACCTAGAAAGATGTCGACGAGACCATGTGTGCTGGTACCCACTTTCCCACCAGTCCCCTCTGGTTCCTATCAACGCTATGTGGAGCACTGAAGACAGTTCCTGGGTCACGCTGCCTCACAAAGGCACATATGGGCACAGCTCAACCTGATCTGTACCCTCTAGGGTCAGTGGTGTCATTCAGTTTACCCTCATCAGACATCTGTGGATCTGTCTCAAAGTCAACAGGGGTTCTTGTGAGACAGTGACCACCAGGCAAGCAATGCAGTTCCCATGAACAAATACGCTTTCTCAGTTTACCATGACCCTGAGAAGACCAGATAGAGCGGGAAAGACAGAGGAAGAAAGGGGTTGGGGAATGGAACGAAATTTTTTCTACTTTTAGTAGAGATGGGTTTTCACCATGTTAGCCAGGATGTTCTCGATCTCCTGACCTCATGATCTACCTGCCTCAATCTCCCAACGTGCTGGGATTACAGGTGTGAGCCACTGTGTGTGGCCCCAACCACCTTTTTAAATGGAGGTACCGTACAGCAGGGAGCCAGCACCTGACAGGACACCCCATTATTCCCATTTCCTGATTTTATCAAACAAGAAGAGAAACAAATCTGGCTCTCTCTGCTTTCCAACAGCCTCAAATCTTCTAGGTACTGTAAGCAATGTGGATTTCTTAGTTTGAAAAATGACCAAGGTTACAGAAAATGCATCAAAGGAAGCTGGATGAGATGAAGGATATACAGGAATTCTCTGTACTGTCTTACAACAAATACTTCAAAATAAAAAGTGTAAAAAACGGAAGTCAAAAAGCAACCTTTTCTAAACACATAATCCTCCTTCTTGTGATCTTCCCAAATCACTACTGCAGAAACATGTGAACAGCGGCTGGGAAGGTGAGGGTCCCAGCAACAAGCACAGGGGGAGAGTTGGCTGTGTGTGGTCGTCACCCACCAAGGGCACACCAGACACGCAGCAGCCAGGGTGAGCAAGAGAAGCCAGACAAAAGAATGCACTCCCCTCAGTGTTTTGAAATAAAAGAGATTCTATTATTTCGTGGTACAAAAGGAGATATTTTCTCATGAATATCTTGGTTCATCAGGCTCAGAAGTGATAAGAACAGTTCCTATTTTATAGATGGGAAACCTGAGGGAGGATAAAGACATGTGGAATCACCGATCGTGTAGGACATTAATACGCATCTCATCAACAGAGTATCATCCTTGAAAATGAATGTCCTTCATCTAACAGTAACGCAAATCAATGGGCTTCTACTGATATCATCAACCCACTAACAAACAGGAAGTATAGGAAAAACCAGTCTCTCTGGGTCTCATCATTCTGGAGAGAAAGGTAAAGTGATTCATGTACACGAATTCTCTCCATCAACAAAGGAAGCCTGGGAGGAGCGGCTGAATCACCCTCATGTCTCTCCTGTTGCTAGCTCACCACAGAAGATGTTAAACTCATTCAGAGTGCTACTCATGATAAATCTGGGCTCTCTTCCTATCACCTACTGACACACTTTTAGTTATAGATGTTCACTGTGAGCATGATAAAAATCCATAGACCACGGCACCCCCTGGGGAGCCACAGCACTGACAGCCAAGGGTAACTTACCATATTTGGCACGTTGGTGACTGAAGTATTCTTGATGTCTGTAGGGAAGGTGGGCAAACTGTTGACCATGCTCTGTTTGCTGGCTAACTGGGGGTTCACTCCAGTGGCTCCCATTGGTTGACCTCCAGCTTGACTAAAGGGCTGTCCAAATGGACTTGTGTTCCCAGTTATTCCCATCTGAAACAAAAAGAGGTAATATCAACTGTGGTGATGCAGTCACATCCAAAATGAAGGGCCTCGGAAATGCTCACACGGTTTCCTATGAAACAGTCATTGCAATGATAAATTCAAGGTTCATTATCAGGTTCACATGCTCCAGAAAGAAGGCTCATGAAGCTGCTCCTAGCAGCCACTTTCTCCTCACCCTAAAACCCCATTCCGTAAGAAGCTGAGCTGTTTCCCCCTACCCTCAGCCACTCTCCTCACTCAACCCCTCTTGCCCCAGCAATGCACCAACACCCGAAGAAAGTCATTTGGAAACAAAATCTTCCAAAGCTGCTGCTCAAGAAGAATTCTTTCAGTTTTCTCCTTAATTACTCCTTAGGTTCCCCATCAGATCTGAACCAAGTTTTCATAGTTCAAAACACACAGTGGCAATACTGGCAATGAAATGATGCAACACCTGAGATCTCCTTCAAAATACATTTGACCCCTGAACAACATGGGTATGAACTGCGTGGGTCCACTGGAACTTTTTTTCAATCTCTCCAGCTCCCCTATAACCTCCTCAGCCTCTGCTACGCAAGACATCAAGACTAGTCCTTCCTCGTCCTCCTGAGTCTACTCAACGTGAAGACCATGAGAATGAAGACCTTGCTGACCTACTTTCACTTAATGAACGGTGCATGTATTTTCTCTTCCTTATGGTTTCCTAATAACATTTTCTTTCCTCTAGCCTACTTCACTGTGAAAATACAGTACATAATACATAAAACATGAAGTTTGTGGCAAGCAACTGCATATGTTATTGGTAAGGCTTCCGATCAATAGCAGAGGATTAGTAATAGTTAAGCTTTTAGGGAGTCAAAAGATTATAAGCAGATTTTCAACTGGGCAGAGTCAGCACCCTTAGCCCCTGAGTTGCTTAAGAGTCATCTCTAATCCACTGAGGCAGGAAGAGGTGAAAGGAAAAGGCCCTAGATGGAGAGAGCCTGGTAAAGTACTAATAATCACTAACCAATCAGTAGGCGATTGGTACACAGAAGTTACGGTACCCTCTCTACCACTGTACATGTGTAAAATTTACTTTTTTTTTTCTTTTTAGAGACAGTGCCTCACTCTGTCACCCAGGATGGAGTGCAGGAGCGTGATCTTGGCTCACTGAAACCTCTGCCTCCCAGTTTTAAGCGATTCTCCTGCTTCAGCCTCCAGAGTAGCCGCAATTATGGGCTCGTGCCACCATGCCCAGCAAATTTTTATATTTTTAGTAGAGATAAGGTTTCACCATGTTGGCCAGGCTGGTCTCAAACTCCTGGTGATCTGCCTGCCTTGGCCTCCCAAAGTTCTGGGATTACAGCCATGAGCCACTGTGCATGGCCTAAAATTTTCCATAATAAAGTTTTTACAAAATTAAAGTGAACTGAAATCAAATATATAGTAGATAAAGTGAGGAATAGGAAGGAGGAACCCTCAGCTATGCTTCCATGAGGGCCTGCAACCAACTGGGATTCTTTCCATCAATAGATGTAGGCCAGGTTCCCTAATGACCCCCAGCTCCAGCCTCCACAGGTAAACTCAGGAATCGCCACGGCAATATTCCAGTGCTTACCCTTCTCCCTGTGAAGCAACAAAGACTAATTAAGAAACTGGATTCCTGGGCTGCCTGTCTTTGCTTTTTCACAAAGCTCTAATAGTCCACCTGCTGTTTATTGTGAACTCTGCCTTTCTGGTGCTGCGGTCCACCTGATGGACTAGGAAGGTCCCCGCATAGGGAAAATCTCCAGGGCTGAGTTTCCAGTCAAGAAATCATAGCTCAGTTCTCTCCATCAGCCTCACACAGTAACTGCCATGCCAGCATGTCCACTCTGGGTAACTTACATTCCCTCTATGGATTTCAATCTCCTTACCTGTAAGATGAGTGTCTTGAACAAGATGGATCACATTATTTCTTTCAGCTCTAAAAGTCTAGGCTACAAACAAATCAACACTCAACATAACTGACCCTTTCTGCTGAAATGCCTGTACAAAAACACAAATAAAAACCAAAGGAGTATAACCAGAAGTCTCTAGTTCTGTGCATTTCATACACAGGTGACTTCCTTCCACATGTAGTCCTCACAGGAGACATTTTTCACCTTTTTGAAAGCAATCACTTTCAAGTCTCCATTAGGTGCTCTACTTAAGAGAACTGAGACACTAATTCTTCACCAAGTCCACAAACCAGACGCAACTTCAAGCTCAAATGACTTAATCAAGGTGAGATAGTAACTCAATAAATACTAAGGGCATTTCTGATTTGTAAGAAGCTTCCTTCAATTGTCACCTGAAACTTAACTGAAGCAGGAATTTATATTTTCAGAAACGACTCCACTAAATTAATTCCATGGAGTAATTACCACTCTCAGAATTTGTCTTATTAGATATAATCAAAATGCTGAAACACTGTTCTTAGAAGCCTAGAATGTGAATACAAGAACTTGAACAACAAAAAATATATCGTTTTTTTTCTCTAGTTCCTAAATTTCTCACTTTGGACAAAATATGACAGAACACATGCATTCATTTTCCCTCGATCAATCCGTCCTTGAAGTCGACGGTTATTCACCAAATACCTGCCATGAGCCAAGCCCAGTTCTGAGGCTGTGTAGACGCATTTTCAACTTGTCATGGAGCTCACACCTCAATTTGACAAACAAACAGACAAAAATCAACACCTTTTGGAATTTTCTAATTAATTAGGCCCAGTACTGACAAACCAAAGGGGGTGGGAGGTTAATGTGGTGGGGAAGGGTACAGGTAACCATCTTCCTCACACTCCAAATGACCAGGCACCCGGGCTCCAGCGAAGAGGGGACATAAGTACCAAGAGGCCAGCGCACTCTGAAAGGGGTCCCATGGATCTCAAAGTTCACCTGACTTGCTTCAGAAATTTCCAAAACTTCCTAGACATTTTGACTATTTTCCTAAGATAGCCTTGCAGAGTGAACACGAGGTAGACGTGTGTGGTCAGGTGGGTAATACTTGCCTGGCTACCTTCTGGGGCCCTTTTCTAATTGGTCAATTCGGGATTTTTGTGTTTTTGTTTTTGAGACAATCTCATTTTGTTGCCTAGGCTGGAGTGTAGTAGCACAATCTCAACCCACTGTAATCTCCACCTCCCAGATTCAAGCAATTCTCGTGTCTCAGCCTCCCAAGTAGTTGGGATTACAGGCATGGGCCAACACACCCAGCAAATTTTTGTGTTTTTCAGTAGAGAAGAGTTTTGCCATGTTGGCCAGGCTGGTCTTGAACTCTTGGCCTCAAGTGATCCATAAGACTCAAGCCTCCCAAAGTGTTGGGATTAAAGGTGTGTGCCACTGTGCCTGGCCATAACTGGTCAATTTCAAAGGGTAACCCAGTGTTTTGAAGTGCTCTGACAGATTTCATCAGCAAACACGTTTGCACCTTTTCTTCTTGGCCATCAGGAAACATATTGAAGGAAACAGTCTCATGTTTTTACCTTGATTCTCACAAGGCAAAAAACATGTCAAGTCAAAGATCATGAACAGTGTGTAAGGAATGTGCAGCTCATAGGGATCTATACAATTCTTAGAAATAGGGGAAAATGGCCAGGCGCGGTGGCTCATGCCTATAATCCCAGCGTTTTGGGAGGCCAAGGGGCAGACGGATCATGAGGTCAAGAGATCAAGACCATCCTGGCCAATGAGGTGAAACCCTGTCTCTACTAAAAATACAAAAAACCCTGTCTCTACTAAAAATACACCGCCACCGGGAGTGGCGGTGTGTGCCTGTAATCCCAGCTATTTGAGAGGCTGAGATAAGAGAATTTCGTGAACCCAGGAGGTGGAGGTTGCAGTGAGCCGAGATCATGCCACTGCACTTTAGCTTGGGCAACAGGGGGAGACTCCATCTCAAACAAACAAACAAATAAATAAAAATAATAGAGGAAATATCCTGTCCTTAGCCTACGACAAAACCAAACAAAACCCAGGCTATACACAGGAGGTTAGGGTTCAATTCTCTGGAAACAGGGCCAGCCCCAGCCTCTCCTTGTCAGAGCAAGTTAATGGCCAGGCCAAAGAGGTGAGTTCTCCCACAGGCTCACTGCTCATTGCCCAGGCAAGGCTACCTCCTGGTGCCAAACCATCTCCTGGCAGAACTCAAGAGTCATGCACCAGTTCTAGGCTGCAGTTCTGGATAAAAATCATCTGCTTCTGGAGATTCTAGATTTCTAAATTCCTAATATGTATCTATTCTCCATTGATCAAACGGAGCATTGTGGTCCCCAAGTCTAGACTAACACATACTTTTTAGAACCAACACTCCAAATGAAATATTAAAATCAAGATGTATAATTCTAAATAATAAAAACCTACATATTTCTTTTCATTTCCCAACAGTTACTTAATAATAATTAAGTAGGCTGGGCATTCATGGCTGCAATCCTAGCACTTTGGGAGGTTGAGGCAGGCAGGTCACTTGAGGTCAGCAGTTAGAAACCAGCCTCACCTACATGGTGAAATACCACCTCTATTAAAAACACAAAAATTAGCCAGACATGGTGGTGTGTGCCTGTAATTCAGGCTGAGGCAGGAGAACTGCTTGAACCCGGGAGGCAGAAACTGCAGTGAGCCGAGATCTTGCCACTGTACTCTAGCCTGGGTGACAGAGGGAGACTGTATTTAAAAAAAAAAAAAAGGTAAACCTGGCTTTATTTTCAATGGAGGCTCTTCAGGATTTCATTTAAAGCTGCTAGATAACCTCTATATTATCTTTAAAAAAGTGTTTTCATTTTTAATTTTGGGGGTATACATAGTAGGTATATATATTTATGGGTTACATAAGATTTTTTTTTTTAACAGGCATGTACTGTGTAATAATCATGTGAGGGTAAATGGGGTCTCCATCATCTCAAGGATTTATCCTTTGTGTTATAAACAATCCAATTACACTCTTTCATTAAAAATGTACAATTAAATTATTTTTGACTAGTCACCCTGTTGTGCTAGCAAATACAAAGTCTTATTTATTTATTTTTGTATTCCATATACTCTTTTAAGAACAGAGCAGAATAGGCTAATAGTAAAATTAATATATTTCAGTTAATATAATTAATATATGTTCAGTTAATAGTAAATTTATTAACAAATTAAAACCCATAAAATATATTTTGCCTCATTCAACAACAGTCCATACATGTTACAAGTTTCTTTTACTCTATTCTTCCTAACAGAACTCCTTTAAGCATTTAATTCAAGTTTAATCTCAGAAAATAGGAAAAGTTAACTACAGTAAGTACCTAGAAAAGAATAAGCACTTCCATAATGAAACTAAACTAAATAATGCCTCGCAGCTCTCCCAGGTTTCCCATGAAAAAGCACCGTGACCAGGTGTATCAATCAATGAACTGTTTGAGAACCTACTTCTGTTTTCTATCACTTCATTCAGAGAGTACAAATATGTAAACCACAGTCCCTGTGTGTGATAAGAACACTGAAGCTGATCATGAGGTTTCCCCAGTTCCAACCACTGCCACCGACAAAGAACGGGGATGACACTGGATTCGCCTTAACATGACTGCAGTGAGCTCTGATGGGGAAATTCCTCTTTACGCTCCCCTCAAAACTGGAGAACAACACAAAAAGGCCCCTGCAGCAGGTCCTGGTGCTGAGGCCAACCCATCCAACGCATCCTGCTGCTGTGGCCCTGAGGTGTCTGGCAAGTAGGTGAGTGACCATCATCAACACAGAAGAGGGAAAGGTAGACTGTGACTATCCATCTACTCCAGCAGACACAGGTACCATGGAAAGTACAAAGAACAACACAGCTCTAGAGGATTATCTGTCATGCCTTAACCCAAGAGCTTTCCACTTGCACACTCAATTATGGACCCATCAGCCTCCATGGTCACCGCTGGCTGCCAACAGCCTCCTCTGTTTACCTCAGTGGGTGGAACAAATACTATCATTTTCTACTTGAAAATGATATGACAGCTATCAAAACCTTATTAAGAAAACAAGCTCCAGCTCACAAAGAACAAAAAATTTCTCTCTATTCACTAACCAGGAGAATACCTCTACAACTCACCTAACTCCCCTTCTCAAGTGAGAGCTAGCCTCGTAAGTAATGTAGTAAACAGAAATCCAAGAAGTAATTAAGGGGTTTAAGGAGAGAGAAAAGTTAGGTCAAGTCCATCAATATCTCTAGAAAAACTCCTAGTACTGAAAAGGAGTTTAGACTTGAAAGGTTATGGAAGAAATCACCAAAATACAACTTTCTCCCCAGAACAGGTCTTCTACAATAGTAGAAAGCCAATCACTCGTTTTCTTGCTCCTCTGTCGAACAAGGTCAAAGAAACATGTTCTTTGCACTTAAGGCCAACACAAGTTACAGCCCCTTTCCTGCCATCCACAGGCCAAACTCCATGGGACGAGGCAATGAGCCAGGCAGTCCATGGGGGCAGGGGAGGGAGGACTGAAGTGGGCAATTGTCCACAATTCTGTGTGATGTTCATTTTTGAGGGACACCCTAAGATCTCCTAAAGATTAAGAACACCTGCCCTGGGGGGAAGGAAACTCCCTCCATGCCCCCCATTTTCAGGGAAGGGCAAGCTGGTTCCTGATCTCATACAACCCTAAGCCACATATGGGAGCCTTTTCAAGTAGATATTCCAATTCCAGAGATATCAATCACTCATAAAAACAACCACTCCCCCAGTTTTCACCACCAAATGCCCTTTGGAAGTGCACACTCACAAGAAGGGGTTGCCCATACCCACTTATGAGCTACGCTCCTGACAGGGTCACCAAGTGATCAATGAGGGGTCGAGGGGGAGGAGGACGGCCAGAAATGCACTGGCACACAGGACTTGACCTAGAGTCGGCCAGGCTGTCAGAAACTCTCAGTGGCAACAAGTGCAGAGTTTGATGTTTGGGTTCTTTATTTTTTTATTATTTTTTATTTTTTAGACAGAGTCTCACTCTATCCCCCAGGCTAGACTGTAGTGCTCCTAGCTCACTGCAACCCCTGCCTCCCTGGTTCAAGCGATTTTCCCGCCTCAGCCTCCTGAGTAGCTGGGATTACAGATGCGTGCCACTATGCCTGGTTAATTTTTGTATTTTTAGTAGAGACGAGGTTTCACCATGTTGGCCAGGCTGGTCTCAAACTCTTGACCTCAAGTGATCTGTCTGCCTCGGCCTCCCAAAGAGCTGGGATTACAGGTGTGAGCCACCGTTTACTCAGCTGCTGCAAAAACAGGCGCCCACTCAGGCTGTTCTTGCAGCAGCTGACTAGTTCAGCAGTTTTCCTCACATCTCAAGACAAGTCTCAAGCCACACTACATAGCAGAGCACTCAGCAAGCGGGCTTTGGGGTGGGGGTGGGGGGTGTCACTGATTCTGGTCAGAAACACACCAGAAAAGGAACCAAAATATAATGTTCGGTAACACGCTATGCAAAGACAAGTGGAGAGGTAAGACTATCTAGTTAAAATCTACCACCTCAAAGATGAGGAAAGGGTCCCCCAAAAGCGCAGGGACACACCAAATCAGCCTGAGAACTCAACAGAAACTCCCCAAAGCCACTGCTAGAGACTTTCCCCTTGCCTGGAGGCTTATCACCACCCTGGCTTAACGGAACTCTGTCTCCTTCAAGCTCACCAGCCTCAGGCCAGTACCTGGGACAGAGAGGGGATCTGTCTATAAAAACAGAGTGGCAAAGTATGGCCCATGGGCCAAAGGCAGCTCAATGCCGCTTTTTTAAAAAAAGAAGTTTTTCTAACTGGAACACAGCCAAAAACACAATTTCACTCATAGAGGCAGTATGCCACTGTGGTCAACTACGTAGGCTCTGGGGATATCTGAATGGTGGCTCCGCCACTTGCTAGGGATTTACTTCAACTTCTTTGCACCTTGGTTTTATCGTCTATAAAGTGGAGACCACAACCCCTACTCTAAGGGTTGTGTGACAATTAAACAAGTTCATATATGTGAAGCACTAAGATAAGCGGCTGGCACAGTGAGTGCCACGGGTGAGGAGATGCGAGACAGCTTTAGGAAGAATCTTTCTACACTACATATAATTTTTCTCTGACCACGCTTAAGCAGTAATGAAATAAAGGGATGCTTTTCAGAGAACGTGTGATGGTGGAGATTGGTTCCAACATGAAGGATGGTAGGGAAAGGCCAGCTGGAATTATTGGCATTTGATTACGAGGCATTTTCAGAGAAACACTTGTGACAACAACAATCTTATACATTTGCTATTTGTAGAAATACTCTGAAGAGGCCATTATTTTTCAATTGTCCTAGTAAATCACAAGCGTTTCCAGTTTTCATTCCTCATTGTTTTTGCAGCTTTAAAAACAATAAATTCAGGATGTTTATCTGAAACTTAAAATATACCACAAGCAATAATGACATATGATCAAAATACCCTAGCCTAACATTCTTGGGTTGAAATTTAAACCAAAACATAGAAGAACTGAACACGAAAGAGCACTCCCACGAAAAAAGAAATTGATGCAACTATCACTCATATGCCACCACGACACAGCAACAAACTTTCATTTGATGTGGCTTCAGCCTAACCTGACGTATTTTTTAAGTTGGAGATTTTAGCATCTTTCTCCACAAGCTAGTATACACTTAAAACCACAAATTCATAGAAGGTGTAGAAAACAACACAGTTCAGTACGTCAAGAGCAAAGTTTGCTAAATAATTTAACAGCCAGAAATATTTACTGTTTTCAATGACATAAAGAACCAGAACTAACCCAGACTATGGCCAGATCACTTGTAAAGCCAAAAGCATTTTCTCTTGGCAACCTACCATTGTTGGAAGAAAGCCAAGAAAAGCAGTTTTCATGGAAAGACATGACTGCATTCAGTTGTCTGCTATCACCCGCTTGCTCCTGGAATCCTTCCAGTATAGCAACTTGGCAAACAGAGAGTAGGGAGAAACAGCACGCCACTGACTACAGTGCCACAGACAGCACTCGGCTGTCCAGGGTGCGCCTGGGGCGGGAGAAGGGGCTACAGCACCTGGGCAGGTGAGCAGCCCACCTTACCCCTCAATTAAACTCTTATGTACCACCAACTTGGAATGAATTCAGGAAAACGCACATCCCCCAGGTCTGAACATTTGCCCTGGAAGGGTTGAGTCCTAACTGGAAGACTGGTAACGAAGTATTTAGCAACTATCACTGTATTTCACTTGGATAATGTCTTTCAAGAAGCATTCTCATCTTCTTGGGATACGATCCTCCAAGGCGGGGCCGGGAGTCTGAGATTAACCTGGGCAACAAAGCAAGAACCCTGTCTCTACAAAATATAATTAGCCAGGTGTGACGGTGCGTGCTTGTAGTATTAGCTATTTGGGAGGCTGAGTTGGGAGGATTATTTGAATCCAGGAGATCGAGGATGTAGCGATCCATAATTAAACCACTGTACATAGATGTACACACACACACACACACACACACACACACACACACACACACACAGCCATGACCAGAATGATGTGACTCACAAGAGTGGAAATGCTGGCCTGCATCCTCACTGTTAGTCACCCAACTGCTCCAGAAACTTCTAGCAGTGAAACCAGCACCCTAATACTGTTGGTGCACCTTGGCAGGTACCCACAGTTATGAGATGCTGGCTCCCCAGGGTGCAGTCCGCATTAATGCATAAGCAAAAATAATGGGCCAAGGTCATTGGAGAAACTCTTTCTAATCCTGTTTCTGCCCCTAATCAGCCCTATAACTGGGACAAACTTCTTGGTCCTTCATTTTCCTTAGCTGTAAGATAGGAAGCATTTAGATTATTATTAGGTGATCTTTAAAGTTCTTTCTAACTCTAAAAATCTGATGACATTTTTGATTTCAAACCATCAGTGCTTGATTCATAAGAAGCCCACACTCCTGGGAGATGAAGCAGTGAGTGACAACTGAGGGTTCTGAGTCTGCAGAGTAAACTATCAACCCCTAAACCAGGAGGCCCACACCATGGCAATGCTCCCTGTAGGGCCCAGAGTGGATGGCCAGTGGCCTTTCCAGGAGACTGGGGAGCTCGCAGAGCAAGTCCTGCCATCCCCATTCCCCAGAGACCAGGCTTCCACAGCCCCACAACCTGAACACCACTTCCCAGAGTATTTTACACAAAGAATAGCTGATCTGAGGCAAAATGATCCAAGAAAAGGGCGACAAAACTTAAACGCATTGTTTCCCCTAATTCTTTTAAGTCCTACTTTTTTTTTTAAGGTAGAAGAGTAGCCTCTTCAGGATTGAGTATTCCTTTCAAGCCAAGCCAAGCCAACTTCATAGGGGCAATGGAAAAAGAGAAGAAAAGAGGAAAATATGACAAAAAAAATAGGAGAAAGACTTTATAAAGACTGAATCTTGGGCAAGCGCAGTGGCTCATGCCTGTAATCCCAGCACTTTTGGAGGCCAAGGCGGGTGGATCTCCTGAGGTCAGAAGTTTAAGACCAGCCTGGCCAACATGGCAAAACCCCATCTCTACTAAAAATACAAAAACTAGCCAGGCATGGCAGGATGCACCTATAATCCCAGCTACTCAGGAAGCTAAGGTGGGAGAATCACGAGAACCCCGGGACATGGAGGTTGCATTCGCGACTGCACCACTGCACTCTAAGCCTGGATGACAGAGCAAGACTGTCTCAAAAAAAAAAAAGGGGGGGGGGCGGGGGGAGCCAGTCTTTATAAAGACAAGAGTTAATTTACACTGCAATCCAGCTATGGCACAGTGGGACAGAGGGACTCAATAAGTTACCTGACAAAGCAGGTGTTTTCCCCAGACCCTTCACATGGAGGCTCATGCAAGACGGAGAAGCACCTTTTTCGATGAATCTACGATCCACTCTCGGATGCAAAGTGACGCCAAGAACGCAAAGTAAAGGAGGCAGCAATAAAGGAAGGTGTTAATGAGTATAGGTGATGCAAGCGTTCAGAGAAAATGAGAAATAAAGATGAGACAGAACTCACAAAAGAAGGTTTAAGACAGACAGCCCTATTTCTAGTAAACTTAAAGGAGAATGAAAGCTGACATTTCAGAGGACTGTGTTTCCCCGCTACTTTGGGGCAGGAAGAACAGCTAGAGGGATGAGCCCTGGGAGGCGATGTAAGGGTGCCTCACAGTTCTGTGTCACCTCCTCATGGAAAGCCTCCTGGACCTCAGTGACAAGAGGACTGCAGAGGCTAAAGGAAGATTTGCTCAGCTTATTAAATGCCATAACCCTAAAAGTGTAAAGCACACTCAAAGACAGATGTTAACAAAACTATGTGCGTCCACCTCTTACCAAAAGCTGAGGTGTAAAAAGTCCTAACAAAAGTCATAACTGGCAAAGTAAAGTCCTCTTCAATATAGTTGTTCTTCCTGATTGATGATGTCAGTGAGGAGACAAACAGGGAAGGGTGCTGAGGGAGCGGGGAGCTGGCTCAGTGTGCTGCTGTCTCTGTGCCTTGCTCTGAGAGAACGCGCGGGAAGCACCTGGAAGAGGGAGAGGGCGAGGTCAACATAAGGGACCACTGGTACCCCAGAGGTCACTCTGATTACTGGCAGGGAAAACGCTCTTTTTAAGTTACAGAAAGAAAAAAAGGACACAAATGCCATAAACACACACCTATGCACAGCAAGGAGGACAGAACACCAAAATATTTTAGAGTGATTACTCTGGAGGGCTTGTAGGCAAATGTTCTTACTATTTTTTTTTTGAGACAGAGTCTCACTCTGTCACCAGACTGGAGTGCAGTGGCATGATCTCGGCTCACAGCAACCTGTGTCTCCCAGATTCAAGCAATTCTCCTGCCTCAGGCTCCCGAGCAGCTGGAACTACAGGCATGCACCACTATGCCCGGATAATTTTTGTATTTTTAGTAGAGATGGGATTTCACCATGTTGGCCAGGTCTCAATCTCTTGACCTTGTGATCCACCTGCCTCAGCCTCCCAAAGTGCTGGGATTACAGGTATGAGCCACTGTGCCCAGCCTTCTTTCTTAATATGTTTTATATGACTCAAAATCTCTATACAAAGCATTAATTTATTAGAAGGAGGAAAAGTAGTTTTTTAAAGTCGTTCTTTCCTCAAACATTCTGACTGTCCATAATGACGAGACAACCCTCTTAGGTTGCACAACCTGTATTTAAAATATTAAACTGTTGCCGGATGCAGCAGCTCACACCTGTAAACCCCAGCACTCTGTGAGGCTGAGGCAGGTGGATCATGAGGTCAGGAGTTCCAGACCATCCTAGCCAACATGGTGAAACCCATCTCTACTAAAAATACAAAAAATTAGCTGGGCGTGGGAATGAGAGCCTATGATCCCAGCTACTCAGGAGGCTGAGGCAGGAGAATCACTTGAACCTGGGAGGTAGAGATTGAAGTGAGCCAAGACTGTGCCACTGCACTCCAGCCTGGGCAACAGTGCGAGACTCCGTCTCGGAAAAAAAAAATTAAACTGTCATTAAACACTGAATGAAACTAGGTAGATCAAACTGATAGTCGTAGAGATTACTGCTAAGTGGTAAATGAAATCAAACTTGCCCTGGTTACAATGGGGCTGTAACCTGTCAGGCTTTGCTCTAATGCCTTATGTACGTGGCCACAAGAACAGTTTCAATGAGCCTCAGCACAGGACCAGCGCTCTCTGCAGGGATGGCCAGAGGAAAGAAAACAGAAACAAATGAGGCTGACACCTCCTCAGGACAGAAAAAGCCATGAGTGAATCTAACAGCTTATGGTTTTCCTCCTCAGAAATCCCATGGTTGGCTCTTGGTACCACAAAGGTACAATGATCCCTGCTGTCTTAAACTTTTTGGTTCAAAGTTCAGGCAGTGAGGCTGCCCCTTCATCCTCATCTACCTGGCCTGAGCTTTGGAGAGCAGCAAGCAAAAGACTGGAGCATGAGGAATGGATCTGAATGCATTTAGTTCCCAAGTTTCCATGACAAGGCGCACTTCTAGTCCGACAGTGCCCATTTGAGCAGCAGACCTTTCCAGCAAGGAGACGGCTCGGCAGCTATCATATCACCACTTGCCCCTGGCTCTCTTCAGCAGTGATGCTCTTCTCTTTAGGACAATGGAAAAGGCTGTGGCAACACAAACACTCATCTAGAAATGTGAAGCATGTTAAGGTCTTCCAGGAGGAACGTACTGTGCGGTAGTGATGCACATAGGGCCATGTTTCCCCAAGCCAAAGGTAAGAGACACAAGCCACAAGGAAATCAGACATGTGCTGTTAACAGGTGTCACCAACATACTGTTAAATGGCATTTGAAGAGGGAGAGAAGGTCCTGACCGGGAGGCCAATAAGGGGGTAAAGAGCTGGGCCTGCAAAGGTGAACACGGTAATAGCCACATGGTAACGGCTGTAGCTCTGCAACCTCATTGTGAACAGAAATGGGGTGAAACACCTCTGAGAGGGGCCTGGAGAGGCATGAATCTTGCAGTTTCAAAATCTATCTCTAATAAAATAATCGAAATGTCCACAAAAAACTGGCAGGATGAGAAGCCATCTGGCTGCAGGTTAACTGACAGAGCTGGTTATTCATACTGATGGTTAGTCACAAAAGGCAAGCACTGTCTCAGAAGAACGTCACTCGTAGCATCGACAGGAACAACCCTGCTCTGATCTCTCCACTCAAATCCTGAGGGACTCAAGCCAAAACTGGCAGCCTCCCACCTCTGGCCACTCCCATCCCCACACACCTTTGCCTTACTGAGCCCACATGGTGAGCCTCATTCAGCACATCTAGGATGAACACACTGGACCTCCTGGAGACTACAACTGCCAAGAAGGCCAGTGACTCCCATTCTACAGTAACTCTCTAAGTAAAATGTGCCAGATTTTTAAAATTAATTAATTAATTAATTTTTAATTGCATTTTAGGTTTTGGGGTACATGTGCGGAACATGCAAGATAGTTGCATAGGTACACACGTGGCAGTGTGATTTGCTGCCTTCCTCCACTTCACCCTCATCTGGCATTTCTCCTCATGCTATCCCTCCCCAGCTGCCCCCCTCCGCTGTCCTTCCCCTATTCCCCCCAACAGACCCCAGTGTGTAGTGCTCCCCTCCCTGTGTCCATGTGTTCTCATTGTTCATCACCCGCCTATGAGTGAGAACATTCAGTATTTCATTTTCTGTTCTTGTGTCAGTTTGCTGAGAATGATGTTCTCCAGATTCATCCATGTCCCTACATGCAGGTTTTTAGGGAAAACACACTCCGTCCCCTATTTGGACTGTCCCCTGTCTCTATGCCCCCATCACTTCCTGTGCCTCATTCATCGCTGATATATACACGCCTATTTGCCATTCACACAGGACTGCTCTAACTTCCTGTTTCTAATTTAAATGGGATAGCACATGAGAAAATGCTCTGAAAACCACAAAGCACTGTGCAATCTTGAGGTGCCTTTAAGATCTCTTTCCAAAAATAGAGCACAGAACATCTCTAACATCAGACAGGACTCTAGACAATGAACAGACTTTCTACAATACTGAAAATAGGCATGCATCCTTACTGCAATAATTTATAAAGTCAATAATTGCAAGACAATGTCTAAAGTTGGCACTTCTCAGTATTATCTATCTCTTGCTTTGTTCTAGGAAGGATTTCAGCTGGCTTGTTTTCCAGCTCATTCTTAATTACTTGGCAGAAAAACATGAAATGAATAATACGACTCACTGCTAAGAGCATTAAGTTTTTACTTCGTAAATAAAAAAGCAATCCCTGCAATCACATTACTTTAGACCACGTGCCATTTTTTTGAAAGCCACAAACCACACTGCCACATTCTTATCCAAAAATATGTAATAATTGCACAGATGTGTATCTATGGAAGTAAGGCCTTAGAATTTAAATCAGTTGATAAGCATTTACACTTCCTGACAAGGAAATGTCACTGACATTCAATTCCTAGCCCTGAGTGTCTCAAGGGCTCTGGACACTTGCCTTAGTAGAGCACTGAGAAACGGGGCTCAGTCTTCTTCCGACAACAGAAAAGGATGCATTTTTTATAAAGTAAATCAAAGATGATTAAAGATGCCGGAGGGAAACCTAATCTGTGAGTAACTTTGCCTTTACTTTTTAAATTACTAAGGCAAATCTCTTGTTTCTGAGATCCAGCCACACCATTTAAACCTCTCATAAGAGACAAAGTTTTCATTAAAATGTCACTGTGTATCTTCAAAAGCATAAACAATAGAGAAAACTATAAAAGAAAAAAAATAAGAAGAATTCAGTCATATGAACAGGTTAGAATGAATCAAATCTACGTGCATGAATTTGAATACTGTTCTTAAAAAAGCAAGATAAGGCCAAGCGTGGTGGATTGCTTGAGACCAGCCTAGGCCAACAGGGCAAAACCCCATCTCTCCAGAAAACAGCCAGGTACAGTGCAGTACTCCTGTAGTCCCAGCTACTTGGGAGGCTGAGATGGGAGGGCTGCTTGTGCCCTGCAGACAGCTGCAGTGAGCTGAGATAACACCATTTCACTCTAGCCTGGGTGACAGAACCAGACCCCATCTCAAAAAAAAAAAAAACCAACAAAAAAGATAAGATGAATATCTATCATGTGAAAGATTCCTTGATTTTTACAAATTGATTTCATTTAGTAAAAAACTATGAAGAGACAGATCTCATACACCGAAAAAGACCAAATAAATTATGTAGATACTCTGCATTAAGGTAGAGTATAAACCTCCTACCCTTAAACAAAGGATGGCATGGAGGAGTTAAGCGAACGTTTCAGGAGAGGCACAACTTCAGCCAGGTGGCTATGGGCAGCATCAACCACAGTGGTAAGTCACACTGACAGAAAGCGCCCTCAATGTGATGCGGTAAAAATGGCCGTTGGCTGCTATGATCTTCCTTTCAGAAGCCCATAAACCCAGTCTCACCATGAGAAAAACATCAGACAAATCTGTACAGAGGGGCATCCTACAGTACATCTGACCGGTTCTCCTGAAAACCGTCAAGGTCACTAAAAACTAAGGAAAGTCAGAGAAAACATCATAGCCCATCGGCGCCTAAAGAGACATGATGATTAAAAGTAATGTGGTATAGTGGATGAGACCCTGAAAGAGAAGGACATTAGGGGAAAATTAAGAAAATCGGATTGAAGTATGGACTTGAGTTAATCACAGATATCAGTATTGGTTCATTACTTGTGACAAATACAACAAAAGAAATGTGACAGGCTAACACTAGGAAAGTGTGTGGGCGGTGGGGAGGAGATACAGAAACCTATTGTACTATCTTTCAATTTTTCTGTAAATCTAAAACTGTTCTCAACAGTCTACTTACTTGCACCCACTTGTAGCTTCACCTACTCAGAAAGTTGAGGCTTAGGCCAGGCGTGGTGGCTCACACCTGTAATCCCAGCATTTTGGGAGGCTGAGGCAGGCAGATCACATGATGTAGGGAGTTTGACCAACATGGAGAAACCTCGACTCTACTAAAAGTATAAAATTAGTCAGGCACAGTGGTGCATGCCTGTAATCCCAGCTACTCAGGAGGCTGAGGTAGGAGAATCGCTCGAACCTGGAAGGTGGAGGCTGAGGTTAATTTCAGTCTACTTAAAAAAATGAAAAGAAAAAAAAAACATGAAAGAAATATGATAAATATCAGCAGGCATGAATTCTAATGAAAACAAAGGTGTCAGTTATACTATCCTTTGTTCTCGTTTTAAAAATTAAAAAAACTTAGAACATTACATAACCAAACCTTTCTTTGCTACATAACGTAAGACAAATATTTTTTTAAAAAAGAAAGGGATCTTAATTTTTTTTTTTTTTTGAAACAGGGCCTCATTCTGTCGCCCAAACTGGAATACAGTGATGCATGCAATCATGGCTCACTGCAGTCTTGGACTCCTGAGCTCAAGCAATCTTCCTACCTCAGCCTCCCGAGTAGCTGGGACTACAGGCATGTGCCACCACACTCAGCTAATTTTTAAATGCTCTGTAGAGATGGGGTCTCACTGTGTCGCCCACACTGGTCTCAAACTCCTTGGCTCAAGCAATCCTCCTGCCTTAGCCTCCTAAAGTACTGGGACTGCAGGTGTGAGCCACTGCAGCTGGCCAAGATCACTTTTAAAAATCATGTTTAAGAAAAATATTTATGCTGAGTGCGGTGGCTGATGCCTGTAATCCCAGCACTTTGGGAGGCCGAGGTGGGAGGATCATGAGGTCAGGAGATTGACATCAGCCTGGCCAACAAGGGGAAACCCTATTTCTACTAAAAATTAGCTGGGTGTGGTGGTGCACACCTACAGTCTCAGCTACTTGGGAGGCTGAGGCAGGAGAATTACTTGAATTCTCTCCCAGGAGGCAGAGACTGCACTGAGTTGAGATCACGTCACTGCACTGCAGCCTGAGTGACAGAGTGAGACTCTGTCTCAAAAAAAAAAAA
>CM052660.1:107877575-107961977 GCA_028533165.1 Leontopithecus rosalia | reverse complement strand
CATTGCTTGATTTCCTTCCTTCCCTTCCCTCTCTCCCTCCCTCCCTTCCTCCCTTCCTTCCTTCATCCCTTCATCCCTTCCTTCCTCCCTCCCTTCCTCCTTCCCTCCCATCCTGCCTTCCTCCCTTCCTCAAAAAAGAGCCACAGTCCAATCAGACCACAGGCAAATCTTATAGCATACAAGGGTATGTTTCTAGAAAGATATAAGCAATAAATTCTTTCATTTGACAAAAATACTCCCAGGAAATTAGACTCACTCTCCAGGTTATCTGTTCTATAAATTTTCTGTATGAGGAAGTAACTTGACCCACACATGGAAAATAGGGTCTCACGTCTTTCCCCACCATATTTTGAATCCAGCTACATTACAGAAAAAAAGATGCAGCAGAAAAAAATACAGGTTTGGAGTCAATCACAGGTTGATTTTAAGTAAAAGTCTGCCACTTTCCAACATGTGTCATCTTGAATAATTTCCTGGATAGGCAGGAAAAACGGTTCAGAATATTTTACTCCTTGTTATAAAAGACGTATGGCAGCCACCTCAAAGGATTATTAAAAATGAGATGAAGGAAGTTCATGTTTGCAAAGCACCCAGCACAGTGCCCAGTACGATAAGCATGTCCTTTTCTGTTCTTCCTCTTACCGTAATTCAGGAAGAATAAATATAGTAATTGTTATCCTTGCTCATACCAGGATCACACTGAAATTTTATGCTATAGATATATGATTTTGAAAAATGCCAAAAAAACGACATGGTAATCAACATAAAACCCTTAGATATTTTAACTTGGTGACAGATGGACAGCAAATTACTGTCTACAGTAATTTGTATAAATGTAACTCTTTTTAAAATATAGCAAAAATATTTTGGAAAAGTTGGTCTTGAAGTTATGATTTGGACCCATTTACATTAAGAATGTTGGATGTGGCACTTACCAGGTTTCTACACTGAAAACTTAATCCTCAGACCATTCAGAAGATGAGATAATGTTTAAAGTGTGAAATACACAGTCAATATGGGACAACCATTTTATGCCATAATGTTATGCTCACCATTAAAATGGAGAGTATCTCCCAGTGTGACCACACACAACCACCACATCACCAACACCTCCTAGGGCTTACTGGAGCTGTACCTAAGCATGCAGGACTACTAAGGAATTGTGAAAGGAACAGATTCTAGAGGTGGCACAGAGCTAGAGACACAGAAGTTCTGATCAGCCAGAGTTTTAAGATCTTGCTGAACACCCCAGGAATTAAACTGAGACCCCAAAAAATACCACGTCTAAAGAACAGGGCTTCTCGAGACATGCCCTAAGAAAGTTTAAAAATAAGCCTTGAGAGAATCAAACTGATCTGAGTAATTAAGTGCCTGTCAGAACAAAACACACTAACAAAAGACAATAAAACCCATATTCAACAACATTATCACCCTCAATGTCCACTACACAGCCTAAAAGTACTGGACATACCAAGGAGCAGGAAGATATGACCCATAACCAGGAATTCTACATTTAAACAAACGAAAGACTGCAAATGAAACAGATACATAGATGATGGAGATGCTGGAATTTGCCTCTAAAAGTAGAGCAGGAAAGGAGAAAAAAAGGAACAAAACACAGAAGGGACAAACAGAAAACAAGATCAGACACCTAAACCCAACAATTATCAACAATAAATATAAATAAACTGAACACTACAATTAAAAGACTAAGGTTATTAGAACAAATTAAAACGATATCTACTGCTATGCTGCTTATAAGAGACATACTTTAAATGTAAAGACCAAGAGTGGGCTGGGTGTGGTGGCTCATGCCTGTAATTCCAGCACTTTGGGAGGCCCAGGTAGGCAGACTGCTTGAGCTCAGGAGTTCAAGACCAGCCTGGGCAACATGGTGAGACCCTGTCTCTCCTAAAAATACAAAAAAATAGCCAGGCGTGGTGATGCATGCCTGTGGTCCTAGATACTTGGGAGGCTGAGGAGGGAAGATCACCTGATCCTGGCGGGGGCAGAGGTTAAAGTAAGCCCCAGATTGTACCACTCACTGCACTCCAGCCTGGGTGAGAGTGAAATCCTGTTATCAAAACAAAAAGAGTGGGAAAAAAAACCCCAAACTCTGTGAATGCTAATCATAAGAAAGCAGAGTCTACATTAAATATGAGAAAAAGAAGATACAAAGACAGACAATATTAACAACAACAACAACAAAAATTTAGTAATGATAAAATGCTAAATTTACCATAGGCCTAACAATCTAAAATACATATTCACCTAATAAAAAGAGATTTAAAGCACAAGAAACAAGCAGTTACATTTTGTTCTGACTAAAAGAAAAACCAGACAAACCTACAATTATAATAGTAGATTTTAATAATCCTCTCCTAGTAACCAATAGAACAAAAAATAATCAGTAAGGATTTGAATACAATCAACCAACTTATTCTAGTTGACAATTATGAAACAGCACATCCCACAACCATAGGATACACATTCTTTTTTTTCTTTTTCTTTTGAGACAGAGTCTTGCTTCGTGCCCAGGCTGGAGTGCAGTGGTGGAATCTCAGCTCACTACAACCTCTGCCTCTGGGTTTAAGCAATTTTTGTGCCTCAGCCCCACACAAGCAGCTGCTACCACAGACACGCACCACCATGCCTGGCTACTAATTTATCTTATATCTTTAATAGAGACAGGATTCACCACGTTGGCCAGGGTGGTCTCAAACTCAAGTGACCTGTCTGCCTTGGCCTCCCAAAGTGCTGGGATGCTGCAGTGAGCTGAGATGGTGCCACTGTACTCCAGCCAGGGTAACAAGAGTGAAACTCTGTTTCAAAAAAATAAATAAATAACAATTAAAAAAAAATAAAAACCATTCCTGGGCCATAAGACAAGTCTTTAATTTCCATAACAATCATACTGAGTATGTTCTCTGAACACAATGGAGTTAGAAACCAGTAACAAGAATCTGCAAAATTCCTAAATATTTAAAAGCTAAACACATTTCAGCATAATCCATGGGTCAAGGAATAAATCAAACGTAAAAAATAAAAATATTTCAGATTAACTTAAAAAATTTATTGTAATTTATGAGATGCAATTAAGAACAGTATTTGGGGCACGTTTTTATGTTTACAGATTAAAAGGATTCAAAGAAATGGGGAAATGAAAAAGAAGCATAGGGTTTAAGGAGAAACTTATTGCCCAAATGTTAATATTGGATAAGGCTAAAATCAATGATATAAACTTCTACCCCAAAGAAAACCCAAAATAAGCAGAAGCAAATAAAGACAGAAATGATGACACAGAAAACAAACAAGAAAAGGCTGACAAAATCAAAAGCTGGCTGTTTGAAAATATCAGTAAATAGATAAACCCCAACCTAGAACAACAGGGAAAAACGAGAGCACACCAGACATTATTAAAAATTCTATGCACATTAAGAAAATAGTAGAGAGGCCAGGTGTGGAGGCTCACACCTTTAATCCCAGCACTTTGGGAGGCAGAGGAGGACGCCTCTCTTGAGGTCAGGAGTTCAACACCAGCCTGGCCAAAAGGGCGAAACCCCACTTCTACTAAAAATATAAAAAAATTAGCTGGGTGTGGTGGCATGCACTTGTAATAACAGCTATTTGTTGTGAATACCTTCATGCCTAATCAATTCAAGAACTTAAATAAAATGGATATATTACTTAAAAATACAAATTACCAAAATTAGCACGAGAAGCAGAAAATCTGAATAGCTTAACACCTACTAAAGTAATTGAGTCATAACTTAAAAACCTTCCCACAAGGAAAACTCCAGACCTGGATCGCTTCACTGGTGAATTTTATAAAACATTTAAGGAAAAAATAATATAAGATGAACTCTTTCAGAAGAGAGGAAACAATTTCCAGGTAACGTCATGAAGCCAGCGTATTACTGTTATCAAAACCAATAAGAACACTGTAAAAAACCAGAAAATTATAGACCCATATCAGTCATTAATATACAATCATGCTTTGGCCGAAGACAAGGATATCTTCTGAGAAAAGTGTCATTAGGTAATTCTGGTCACTGTGGGAACATCACAGAATGTATTTACACAAACCCAGATGGTGCAGCCTACTACACACCTAGGCTATATGGTATAGCCCACTGCTCCTAGGCTATAAACCTGTACAGCTTGTTATTGTGCTGAATACTGGAGATACCTGTAACACAACTGCAAGTATTTGTGTATCTAAATGTAGAAAAGGCACAGCAAAAACATATTATAATCTTACGGGACCACAGTTGGGTATGCAGTCTGCCGTTGACCAAAGTTCGATATGTAGCACATTACTGTGGAAGCATAAATCCTGTACAATATTTTAATAAATCAGATCCAGTAATATATAAAAAAAGATAACACTCCACAATCAAGTAGGGTTATGTCACAGGAATGCAAGGTTGGTTCAACATTCACAAAGATGTAATTCACATTTGGAAAAAGAAAAAACCACCCTATGACTCATCTCAATAAATGAAGAAAAGATGTGATAAAATTCAGTAATAACTTATGACCAAAAGACTCAGCAAACTAGAAACAAAATTACTCATCCTAATGAATAATACCCAAAGCCTACAACTAATATCATACTTAGTGAAAGGCTTAATGCTTTTTTCCACAAATCAAGAGAAAAAATGGGATGCACACTGTCATTGCTTTTATTAAACACTGTACTAGAGGTCCTAGGCAGAACCTTAAAGCTAGAAAAATGAATAAAATGCATACAGATGAAAAAGGAAGAAGTAGCTGGGTGTGGTGGCTCATGCCTGTAATCCCAGCACTTTGGGAGGCCAAGGCAGATCATGAAGTCAGGAGTTCAAGACTAGCCTGACCAACATGGTGAAAACCCGTCTCTACTAAAGATACAAAAATTAGCCAAGGAAGGTGGTGCACGCCTGTAATCTCGGCTACTCGGGAGGCTGAGGCAGGAGAATCGCCTGAACCAGGGAAATACAGGCTGCAGTGAGCCAAGATCACGCCACTGTACTAAAGCCTGGGCGACAGAGCAAGACTCGGTCTCAAAAAAGAAAAAAAAAAGAAAGACGCAAACTATTTTTATTCTCAGACAACATGGTCCAGAAAATTCTAAGACATCTTAAAAAATTACTAAGTGAGTTTAGCAGGGCCACAGATACATTAGTACAGAAAAAAATTATTATACTTCTCCATACCAGCAACAAACAAATAATGATCTAAAATCTAGGAATTAAACAGAAATGAAAACAAGAAACTAAGCAACATGACTTTAAAACTTATTGTAAAACTAAAGTACATCTATGAAAGTTTCACCCACGAAATAATAAAATGGACTTCATTAAAATTAAAAACTGTCCCTTCAAAGATCATGTCAAGAAAATGAGAACACAAGCCACAGACTGGGAGAAAATATGTGCAAGAGATACATCTGATAAAGATCTATTTGCAAAAATATACAAAGAACTCTCACAACTCAACAATAACAATGACCTGGTATAAAAATGAACCAAAAATCCTAACACATACCTCATCAAAGATACACAGATGGCAAATAAGCATATGAAAAGATGATCCACATCATATCAGATAAATGCAAATTAAAACAATGAGATACCAATATTCGCTTATTAGAACAGCCAAATCCAGAACACTGTCAACACGAACTCTCATTCATCACTGGTAGAAATGCAAAAAGTTACAGACACTTTGGAAGATATTTTTGCAGTTTCTCACAAAACTAAGCAGACTTTTTTACCACATAATCCAGCAATTGTGCTCACTGGTCATTACTCAAAAGAGGTGAAAACTTTTATCTAGACAGAAACCTGCACATAAATGTTTATGGTAAGTTTACTTCTAACTGTCAAAACTTGGGAGCAACCATGAAGTCCTTCAGTAGGTAAAGGGATAATTGCCATGATAAGACCAAGAGGAACCTTAAATACATATCATCAAATGAAAGAAGCCAATCAGAAAAGACTACACACTGTATGACTGTAACTTTACAAAAAGGCAAAATACGGAGACAATCAGTGGTTGCCAGGGTTTGCGGGGAGGAGAGAGGGATGAAGAAGTGAAACACAGAAGACTTTTAGGGCAGTGAAGATACTCTGCATGACACTACAAAGATGCACACATCATTATACATTTGTCCAAGCCCAGAGAATGTACACCACCAAGAGTGAACCCTAATGAAAACTACAGACTTTGGTTTCATTATGATTTATCAATATAGGTTTATTGATTGTGACAAACTGTACCATTCTAGACAGGGGAGTTGGGGAGGATACTGATAATGGGGGAGACTATGAACTAGGAAACAGAGGATAGATGGAAAAATCGCTGTACCTTCATTTAGTTGTGAAGGCCAAACTACTCCAAAAAAATTAAATCTTTAGGGCCGGGCACTGTGGCTCATGCCTGTAATCTCAACACTTTGGGAGGCTGAGGCAGGCACATCACAAGGTCAGGAGATCAAGACCACCCTGGCTAACACGGTGAAACCCTGTCTCTACTAAAAATACAAAAAATTACCTCGGTATGGTGACAGGTGCCTGTAGTCCCAGCTAATCAGGAGGCTAAGGCAGGAGAATCGCTTGAACCCAGGAGGCAGAGGTTGCAGTGAGCTGAGATCATGCCACTGCACCCCAGCCTGGGCAGCACCCTAGCCTGGGCGACAGAGCAAGACTCTACCTCAAGAAAACAAAAACAACAAAAAAACCCACAAAAATCTTTAAAAGCTTTCCTAAGAAACAAACTAAATGGATAGAAAAAAAGATCAATTGAACAAACTAGAACAGAATTATAGGAATTTTTTTTTCTCTCAAGGGCCAGTTAGTAAATAATTTAGTCTTTGCAGATGACCTATGGTTTCCATCCCAGATTTTCTTTTTAAATAATCCTTTAAAAATATAAAACCCATTCTTATGTGGCAGGCCATATAAAAACAGGTCATGGGGCTGGATGTGGCCTATGAGATATAGTTTGCCCTTAGACTGCTGACTTCTACTTATACAGTCAATTTCATTCCTATTTATCTAAGAGAAATGAAAATTTACATGCCTACACAAAAACTTGTACAAAAATGTTCTCAGAAGATTTATTCTTAATAGCTTCAAACTGGAAACCATCCCAATGTCCATTAATGGGAGAATGGACAAGCAAACTATGCTGCAGTCATACAACAGAATACCACTTAGTAATAACAAAGAACTAGTTCATGCCAACTACATGGATGAATCTCAGAAAACAAGCTGTGAGCAAAAGAAGTCTTATTAAATAAGCACATACTATATTATTCCATTATATGAAGTCTGAGAACAAGCAAAGCAATTCATGGTGAAAGATATCAGCAGTAACTTCCGGGGTGTGAGTGGGACAGAAAAAGGGAGGCATACAAAGGAACATTCTGGGATAAGAAAAATCTCTTGAATTTTGATGGGGTGTGGGTTATACGGATAAAGGGTTTTAACAAATATAAGATCTGTGTATTTCATGCTATGTAAATTATACCTCCAAATATAATAAAAGTAAAATAATAAAAATATTTTAAAAATAAATATAGGTAGGTATTTAACTCCAGACCTTAACAGTTGACCTGTAGTTGATAAAGTAACAAAGACAATGGTTTTTCTTATAAGTAGTCATGTGTTGCATAACACTTCAGTCAACTACAACCTCATATACAGCAGTCCCATAACATTATCATGGAGCTGAACAATTCCAATGGCTAGAGACATAGTAGCTGTTGAAACTGTCATAGCATAAGGCATTATTCACGTGTCTGTGACACTACTGCTATACACAAATCTATGTACTACCGTGGCTCAACTACGTATAGTATATAATACTCAATAATGATAATAAATGACTATGTTACTGGCTTATGTATTTACTACAGTTTATTAGAGCACACTCCTTCTACTTTTTTTTTTTTAAGTTAAACAGCCTCAAGGCAGGACCTACAGGAGGTATTCCAGAAGGCAGCACTGTCATCACAGGAGATTAGAGTCTCCATACTTGTTACTGCCTCTGAAGACCTTTCAGTGGGACAAGATGTGGAGGTGAAAGAGTGATATTCATGATCCTGACCCTATGCAGTCCTAGGCTAGAGAGTGTGTGTGTACATGTTTGTGTTTTAGTTTTTAACAAAAAAGACTGAAAATTAAAAAAAAAATAGGAAAAAGTTTATGAATAAGCACAAATACTTCTGTACAGCTGTACATGTTGTAACATGTTTGTGCTTTAAGCTAAGTGTTAATACAAAAGAATAAAAAAGTTTTTTAAAAAAACAGAAGTTTACGGCTGGGCGTGGTAGCATGTGCCTGTAATCCCAGCACTTTGGGAGGCCGAGACAGGCAGATCACGAGGTCAGGAGTTTGAGATCAGCCTAGCCAACATGGTGAAACCCCATCTCTACTACAAATACAAAAAAAAATTAGCTGGCCATGGTGGCATGTGCCTGTAATCACAGCTACTCAGGAGGCTAAGGCAGGAGAATCGCTCGAACCAGGAAACTGGAGGTCACAGGGAGCCGAAATTGTGCCGAAGCACTCCAGCCTGGTGAAAGAACGAGACTCCATCTCAAAAAAACAAAAACAAAACACAAACCCAACAACCGAAGTTTATAAAGTGAAAAGTAACAGTAAGCTAAGGTTAATTTATTAATGAAATTGAAAAAAAATAAATTTAGTGTGGCCTAAGTGTACAGTGTGTATAAAGTCTAAAGCAGTGTATAGCAACGTTCTCAGCCATCTTTCACTCACCACTTTCCCTCATCTACAGCAACCTCCAGTCCTGCAAACACCATTCATAGTAAATGCCTTATATATGTGTATTTTACACATACACTACAGCCTCTCCCTCACCCCCCTACCACCACACACACACCAGGATCTATGCTGCCCAAGTCAGTCTCCAACTTATGGGCTCAAGTGATCCTCCTGCCTCAGCCTCCTAAAGTGCTGGGATTGCAGGCATGGGACAGAGTGCCTAGTCAGGTATGCCATTTTTAATCTTTTATACACTATTTTTTTTACCATATCATTTCTATGTATAGAAATGTTTAGGTTTATAAATACTTAGCACTGTGGCATTGTGTTACAACTGCCTACAGTATTCATTACAGTAACATGATATACAGATTTATAGTCTAGGAGCAACAGGGTATACTATATAGCCTAGGTGTACAATAGGCTATGCTATCTAAACAAAATCACCTAAGGACAAATTTCACCCCCATTGTTAAGTGGCACATGTCTAAGTTACTCTTCAAGGTGGCCACCTAGGAGATACGTCAAATAAAAATCTTCACTGTTGTTATGCTAAACATTCATTCTGTTTGTGTCATAGAAAATAATCAGCCACAAAGTTAACTGGAAATACTACTCCAACTCCGACTTTAGAAAAGATAAAGACGGGTGCTGTGGCTCATGCCTATAATCCCAGCACTTTGGGAGGCTGAGGAGGGTGGATCACGAGGTCAGGAGTTCGAGACCAGCCTGGCCAACATGGTGAAACTCCATCTCTACTAAAAATACAAGTATTAGCTGGGCATGGTGACGTGCGCCTATAGTTCCAGCTGTCAGGGAGGCTGAGGCAGGAGAACTGCTTAAATCTGGGAGGGGGAGGTAGCAGTGAGCTGAGATCGGGCCACTGCACTCCACCTGGCAACAGAGCAAGACTCCATCTAAAAAAAAAAAGATACATAATTATAGATAAAAGCCTAGTAGAGAAAATATCAGATGTATGGTTTCTTTAGCACTAAGTATGACTAGGTTATAGGCTTACAGGCAAGATTTTCTTTTCCAGACATTTCTGTGCTAATTTTCTATAATAAACATCAACTTTTTAAAACTTAATACAGGATTTCCATCTGTTGCCCAGGCTGGTGTCAAATTCCTGGCCTAAAGAAATCCTCCCGCCTCAGCCTCCCAAGGAGCTGGGATCACAGGAATGAGCCACCAAGTTCAACAGCTATTTTTACTACTAAAAAATGTTTTCTGAAAATATCAGAAAAGCAGTCTCATTATCACTTCAAATGTTTTGTGGCTATCTCAAATATTTTATGTGGCAAAGCACCTTGCCAGTTCACTACTCAATATTCTCTGAAAGGTTTTCCTAAACCTATGTACTATGCTAATAATGTTACATATATCACCTCATTTAATTGACATGTGGTTCTGTAAGATAGAGATTTTTATCCATTTTTAACGGATACAACAATTCTCAGTGGCAGCTACTATTATCCTCAATTAAAAGCCAAAAAAACTAAAACCCAGAGAGATTAAATAAGTTTCCCATAGCTAATAATGAGTGAAGTCTGGATGTGAAATGAGGCAGCTTATTCCAGAGCCCGTGCCAGGCTTGAAAACAATTAGCCACTACATCTGCAGAAGGCAGTCTGAGGTGCTGCTATTGCTGCTGCTGCTAAGTATACTAAGTACCATGTGTGTGTCAATCCGTTTAATATACACATGCAATCCCATTTAATTAAGAAGTCTAAAAAAGAAATTCATGAGGCTAGGCGAAGTGGCTCACGCCTGTAATCCCAACACTTTGGGAGGCCGAGGTGGGCTGATCACCTGGGGCCAGGGGTTCAAGGTCAGCCTGACCAACATGGTGAAACCCCGTCTCTACTAAAAATACAAAAAATGGGCTGGGTGCAGTGGCTCACACCTGTAATCTCAGCACTTTGGGAGGTTGAGGTAAGCGGATCATGAGGTCAGGAGATTAAAACCATCCTAGCTAACACGGTGAAATCCTGTCCCTACTAAAAATACAAAAAATTAGTGTGGTGTGGTGGCACACGCATGTAGTCCCAGCTACTCAGGAAGCTGAGGCAGAAGAATGACTTGAACCCAGGAGGTAAAGCTTGCAGTGAGCTGAGATTGCACCACTGCCACTGCAGCGTGGGTAACAAAGCAAGACTCCATCTCAAAAACAGACAAACAACAACAACAAACAAAAAACAAAAAAATTAGCTGGGCATGGTGGCGTGCACCTGCAATCCCAGCTACTTGGGAGGCTGAGGCAGGAGAATTGCTTGAACCCGGGAGGCGGAGGTTGAAGTGAGCCGCTATCATGCCATTGCACTCCAGCCTGGGCAACAAGAGCAAAACTCCGTCTCAAAAAAAAAGGAAAAAAGAAAAGAAAGAAAGAAAATTCATGATTAATTATCATAGGAAGGTAGGTACATCCTGAACCATACATTCTACAGAACATCTATGCTCATTTTCCATTATCATCATAAGATCCTAGACTGCTTAACATGTCTACTAAAGATCTGTGCCCACGCAAGTTACATACATTCTGCATGACACTGTATTAATTCACTGGACTACAGAATTGCATTCTATAAACTATTTTTGTTATCTTTTAAAAGAGGCCAAATTAAGATGCGCTTAATATAAAATTCCATTATTTCTTTGCATTATTTTAAGAATCAGATGTCTTTGCATGAAAAAGTGAAAAGCAACAGGCAACTGTACGGTATTATTTCTCTTGCTATTAAATATTAGAAATTCCAGACAGGCATGATGTAAACCCAGCACTTTGGGTGGCCATGACAGGAGGTCAGCTTAAGCTCAGTGCAAGGCCAGCCCAGGCAAACACAGCAACACCTTGTCTGCATTAAAAGTAAAAGAAAAAAAATTGGTTGGAGTTTACGTTTAAGGCTCTTTCTGGTCTACCTTCTGGCAATCTGAGAGTCCATCATCAATTTCTGCTGGGTTTCAAAGATCCAGGAGAAGGTAAGTGTTGTGTCATGACTGCTAATGTACCCATCTCAAAAGTTTCTTCACAAACACTCACCGAAGAAAATTCCCAAGACAGTCAGAGGCCTCTCAAAACTTCCGCTCCAAAATGTTGATAATGAACCTTAGTAACTTGACGATCAACCCTTCTACCAAATTCCCTGCCCCTATGCTGGAAGGTTTACCCAACAACAGTGTATGGGAGCAAGGATCCTCAGAGAAATCAGAGATGACTTGCTTTACAGGAGAAGAGTAAGAACACTGCTGTCTATGCAAAAAGGGTGGCAAAATTGAGATACCTGTTACTGGGCAGAGCAAGGCATGAAAGAGAACTAACACTGACTGGGCTTAAGGGAGTTCAGAATGAATTGAGAAGTGCACGATTCAGATGCTGCTGTAGTTTGTGTGTGCGTAACAGATGGGATCCTTCTGAGAATGCTACAAAAGAGAATTACAACAATGAGCCACGTCAGCCATAACCTTATTCTTGTACTTTTTTTTTCTTGCTGGTAATTTCATGCAGCAGGTTGAAAAAGCTACTCCATGCTACAATAAACTATATACAAAAAACTTTCATAATGAGTTCTAGGATGTATTTTTTTCTTTTATCTTTTCCTTTCTACAACGATACCACTGATGTATAAGGGATCTCTGTAGTTTGAGGGCGTCCAAATAACTCCAGTATACTTCAGCTCTACTGTTTAATTTGACTCAAAGAAGCCAAGAGGCCCTAAGTATCCTCATGTGTTTTACAAGCCCAAAGTCAGCGAAATGAAACCCATTTTCAAGAATGTGAAGCAAAGTCACTTGTGGGTAAAGAAAGCATTGGGTAGCTTGCCTAGAGCGTAACAGTAAGAAAAATTTGGGTTGCATTAAGAGGAAACTTTGTGTTCTTTTCACAATTTTCAGTACAAATAAAGGTGTATATGTGAGTATCAATTTTTAAAAAAAAATAAAAAAACTTAGCCAGGCATGATGGTACACACCTGTAGTATGAGCTCCTTAGGAGTCTGAGGCTGGAGCATTGCTTGAGCCCAGGAGTTCAAGGCTGCAGGAAGCCGTGGTAATGCTACTGCACGCCACTCCAGCCTGGGTGACTTGAGTGAGGCCTTGTCTCAAAATAAATAAAATTAGAAATTCCCAATAATATACTCAAAATAGAGAAAGTGGATAAATGATTTCTGAGCCAACTTGTTTCTACTAATTTTTTACTGACCAGCCGGGCATGGTGGCTTACACCTGTAATCCCAGCACTTTGGGAGGCTGAGGTGGGAGGATCACGAAGTCAAGAGATAGAGCTCAACCTGGTCAACATGGTGAAATCCCATCTCCATTAAATATACAAAAAAATAAGCTGGGCATGGTGGCGTGTGCCTGTAGTCCCAGCTACTCAGGAGGCTGAGGCAGGAGAATCACTTGAACCTGGGAGGCAGAGGTTGCAGTCAGCTGAGATCACGCCACTGCACTCCAGCCTGACAGAGCAAGACTCCATCTCAAAAAAAAAAAAAAATAAAAATAAATTCTTTACTGACTATATTCTGCTAATCCATTCTGTTAGAGCACAGCTTCTCAGAGTGTGGTCCCTGACCACCACAATGAGGGTCACCTATGAGCTGGTTAGAACTGCAAGGCCAGGCGCAGTGGCTCACGCCTGTAATCCTAGCATGTTGGGAGGATGAGGCAGGTAGATCACGAGGTCAGGAGTTCAAGATCACCCCCGCCAAGATAGTGAAATCCTGTCTCTACAAAAAAGAAATGCAAATTCTCAGGTCCCACCCCAAATCTGCTGAATTGGAAGCAAGCTGGAGGCAGAAATCTGTCTTGACAAGCCTGCAGCGACTCTGCTGGACATTCCAGCTTCAGTACCACTGCTTTATAGTATCTAACCAAAATGATAGCTCACTGAGTCCTGAGAGCTGATCTAATTTGCACTAAAAATACAAAAATTGGCCGAGCCGTGGTGGTGTGCACCTGTAATCCCAGCTACTTGAGAGGTTGAGGCAGGAGAATTGCTCGAACCTGAGAAGTAGAGGCTGCAGTGAGCCAAGATCTTGCCACTGCACTCCAGCTTGGGGGACAGAGTGAGACTCCAACTCAAAACCAAATAAAACCTTTACTCCAGGAAGCTCTCCAGTCAAAAATTAAGCCCTGTGTTTTCTGATGACTTTCTGAAAAAGATGAATATTCCAAAAACTTTATTCAAAAAGTAAGCCCTAATCTGACCCCCTATGAAGATGGTTTACCACACAAACTATTTCAGTCACTTTTCAGATTCATTAGTTAAAAGAAAGTAACTTGTAAGATTTCTCAGGTCACAAAAGCAAATTCTTATCAACCTTAAAATTAGAATGCCTCTGGACCCCTTGACTTGGTAATATTGTACCAGCTTCCGGCTTCCTTCTGTCATCTCTGCACAGCAACATCTCTCAACACCTATAGTCAAGGGAGTGTCTGTACGGCTTCCAAATCCCACGTAAATGTCTTTTTTGCTCTTTCTATAGGACAAGTGTACGAGTTATTTTCAGTAGACGAGAACACGCTCCTTTCATAGACAACCTGTTAAGTTTTGCTACTGTCAAATTTGAAAAATTGTTTTTTTTAAAAAGTCTTACTATGCATTCATTTATCACAAAAGTAAAGAAAACAAAAGAAAAAAATAGTGATACTATGTTTTGTTAATAAATAATATTGCCATGTTGTCAACAAGGGTCATGTTTTTCCTACTGTAAATATTTTCTTTAAGAGTCACATACAATTAGGAATGAGAAAAGGAGAAATAATCGCAAATACCAAAAATGACTAAGAACTGCACATATTTGTGTGCAGCTCTATGTTAACAAATTTTAAAGGCCACATGAAAAGAAATTTCTACTAAAATAGAAACTAAAAACAGACTAACTAGTTAGCACTAGTGCTAACAGGCCCCTGGCCAGAGTGTGAACATAAGCCTGGTTCTGCCACTTACTGGCAGCCTTTCTTAATCTGCAACATGGGACTTACCTACCTTCGAATTTTTTTTAAACAAAGTTTAAGAATATCTGTTAGTTTTTCTCAAAATCAAAGCAAATTTAGATTTTATTAAATAAAAATTATATTGACCTAAGAGATTACTAAAAGCCTAAAAGAGCCAATATTTACAGAAAAAAGTAATAAAGTTATCAAGGATTTGTTCTTTTTTTTTTTTTGAGTCAGAGTCTCACTCTGTCGGCTATGCTTGAGTGTAGTGGTGAGATCATGGCCCACGGCAACTTCGCACTCCTGGGCTCAAGCAATCCACCTGCTTCAGCCTCCTGAGTAGCTGAGACCACAGACATTTGCCACCATGACCAGCTAATTTTTAAATTTTGTTAGACACGGGGTCTCCCTACGTTCCCAGGCTGGTCTTAAACTCCTGGGCTCAAGCAATCCTCCCACCTCAGCCTCCCAAAGTGTTGGAAATGCAAGTGTGAGCCACCACACCAGGCACTATTATCAAAGATGTTTAGTCACTTCCAAGGGAAAAAAAAGCTTCAGGTCCACATCACTTTAAGGGTGAAGTCTCTCAATTCTTCTTCTTTTTTTTTAAAGACGGGGTTTCACCATGTTGGTCAGGCTGGTCTTGAACTCCCGACCTCAGGTGATCTGCCTGCCTTGGAAGTCTCTCAATTCTTAATGGAATAGATCATTCAAAATCAATCTAAACTGTTTCAGAGAATAAATACAAAAGACTTTCAAACTCTTTTTGACCAAGTTAACATAACATTGATACAAAAATTGACAAAGCACAAAAAGAACTATGGATCAATTTAATCACTGAGTAATGAGATACAAAATTCTAAATGAAACACTAGCAATTAAAACTCAGCAATACATTAACTTTTTATTTTACAATTACAGAGATGGCCCAATTTGATATTATAAAACCTATTCAGATAATCTATCACCTAAATAAACGGAAAGTGAAAAATCACAAGGTAATCACCATAGGTAGGTATCAAAGAGAAATTTTATAAAACCTAACATTTAGACTTTATCATTTATTTTATGAGGAATAGATTATGCCCTAATTTAGAAAGAAATATACAAATGACTGCAAACCAAAGCTCTCATTATTCTTAATAATAAAACACCAGATACATATCCAGTTAAGCAGGATATGACACAGGAGGGATGCCTAAGAGGATAAAAACTGGTAGAAATATTAGCAAGGAGAAAATAAAAGTATCAATAATGCAAAAGATGACCATCTCCTTGGAAAACCCAACAGAATCTCCTAAAAATGTATTAGAATATTTAAGATAATCCCATAAAGCAGCCAGAGTACCAGAGTAGCATACACATAACATCTTTCCTATATTAAAACAGCCAGTTAGGCTCGTCTTCACTTCCCTGTGTCCTGTTCTAGACGCTTAGCCTGTGTGGCCCTGTGACCTGCAGGTATTGGAGATCCACAGCTGAGACGCCAGGATCCTCTGGAAGCCTAGAAATGGAACCGTTGACATTTAGGGATATGGCCACAGAATTCTCTCTGGAGGAGTGGCAGTGCCTAGACACTGCCCAGAATTTATAGAGAACTACAGAAACCTGGCCTTCCTAGGCAGACAAGCAACCTCATTAAGCAGCTCCCTGACGCCACAGCCAGGTAAATCCACAAAGATGGGAAAAAACCAGCACAAAAAAGATGAAACCATCAAAGACCAGAACACCACTTCTCTTTCAAGGCATCACAACTTCTCAACAACTTGACTGAGGAGTGCGACAAACTGACAGAAACAGGCTTCAGAAGGTGGCTAGTAACAAACATTTCTGAGCTAAAGGAACATGTTCTAACTCAATGCAAAGAAACGAAAAACCTTGAAAAAAAGTTAGACAAAATGCTAATTGGAATAACCAGGATAGAGAAGAACATAAACAACTTGATGGAGTTGAAAAACACAGCACAAGAACTATGTGAAGCAAACACAAGTTTTAATAGCCAGATCAATCGAGGAGAAGAAAGGATACCAGAGATTGAAGATCAACTCAGTGGAATAAAAAGACAAGGCAAGACAAGAGAAAAAAGAGTGAAAAGAAATGAAAAAAGCCTCCAAGAAATATGGGATTATGTGAAAAGACCTAACCTATGCTTGATCAGTGTACCTGAATAGGATGGGAGAAGGAATCCAAGCTGGAAAACCTGTTCCAGGATATTATCCAGGAGAACTTCCCAAGCTTAGCAGGGCAGTCCAAATTTCAAATTCAAGAAATACAGAGAGCTCCCCAAAGATATTCCTCAAGAAGAACAACCCCAAGGCACATAATCATCAGATTCACCAGGGTTGAAATGAAGGAAAAAATGCTAAGAGCAGCCAGAGAGAAAGGCCAGGTCACCCACAGAAGGAAGCCAATCAGACTCACAGCAGATCTCTCTGCAGAAACCCTACAAGCTAGAAGAGAGTGGGGGCCAATATTCAACATCCTTAAAGAAAAGAACTTTCAACCCAGAATCTCATATCCGGCCAAACTAAGCTTTGTAAGTGAAGGAGAAATAAAATCCTTTTACAGACAAGCAATTATTGAGAGATTTTGTCATCACCAGACCTGTCCTACAAGAGCTCCTGAAAGAAACACTAACCATGGAAAGGAACAAGTACCAGTCACTGCAAAAGCAAACCAGTGGCAAAGACCAAAATTGCAATGAAGAAAATGAGGCAACTAATGGGAAAGAAAACCAGCCAGTAACAAAATGGCAGAATCAAATCCACACATAACAATATTAACATTGAATGTAAATGGCCTAAACGCCCCAATCAAAAGACACAGACTGGCAAACTGGATAAAAAGTCAGAACCCGTGGGTGTGCTATATTCAGGAAACCCATCTCACATACAAAGACACACACAGACTCAAAATAAAGGGATGGAAGATTTACCAAGCAAATGGAGAACAAAAAAAAAGCAGGGGTTGCAATCCTAGTCTCTGATAAAATAGATTTCAAACCAACAAAGATCAAAAAGACAAAGAAGGACACTACATAATGGTAAAAGCATCAATCCAACAGGAAGAGCTAAGTATCCTAAATACATACGCCCCCAACACAGGAGCACCCAGATACATAAGGCAAGTCCTTAATGACTTAAAATGAGATTTAGACTCCCACACAATAATAGTGGGAGATTTCAACACTCCACTGTCAATATTAGATCAATGAGACAGAAAATTAACAAGGATATCCAGGACTTGAACGCATCCCTTCAATAGCTCAGCTGGTAGAGTGGAGGACTGTAGCTACTTCCTCAGCAGAAGGATATCCAGGACTTGAATGCAGAGCTGGACCAAGTGGATCTAATAGATATATACAGAATGCTCCACCCCAAATCCACAGAATATACATTTTTCTCAGCACTACACTGCACATACTCTAAAATGGACCACATCATTGGAAGCAAATCACTCCTCAGCAAATGCAAAAGAACAGAAATCATAACAAACAGTCCATCAGACCACAGCACACTCAGACTAGGACTCAGGATCAAGAAACACACTCAAACCCGCACAACCACTTGGAAACTGAACAACCTGTTTCTGAGTGTTGACTGGAAACTGTCTCAAAAAAAAAAAAAAAAAAAAAAAAAAGAAATACTAGACTTCCATAGAATCAACCCAAATGTCCATCAATGATAGACTGGACAAAGAAAATGTGGTACATATACACCATGGAATACTACGCAGCCATAAAAAAACGAGTTTGTGTCCTTTGTAGGGTCTTGGATGAATCTGGAAACCATCATTCTCAGCAAACTAACACAAGAACAGAAAGCCAAACACCGTATGTTCTCACTCATAGGTGGGTGTTGAACAACGAGAACACGTGGACTCTGGGAGAGGAACATCACCCACTGGGGGCAGTTGAGGCGGGTAGGGAGAGACAGCAGGGGGTGGGGAGGGTGGGGAGGGATAACATGGGGAGAAAAGCCAGATAGAGTATGCACCTAAAGTAAATAAATTAATTTAAAAAATATACCAAAAAAACCCCACCCCAGCCAGTTAGATAATGAAATAGAACTCATCTCCAACAGCAACAAAACCCCCTAATACCTCCAGAAATAAACGAAGTAAGAAAGATTGATTACACAGATTAAAAAAACCATACTATGCTTCTAAGGAACCTAAGACCCCCAGAAAAGATCATTTATATGCATAGGATAAAAAGACTGAGGAAGCCACAAAACTGTTAAAATGTCACATCCCTCCTAAAATGATTTATAAAGCTGTACTGAATCTTATAAATCCAAAATCCCGACTTTTTGTTTTTAAAATATGAAACAAGTCCTAAATTTATCTAACACAGTGGTTCTCAACCCTGGCTGCCACGAAAATCATCTGAGGAACTGCACACTGTATGAATGTCCCTATCATATCCTACACTTATCATATCCTAACTTCACTTGTCTGCAGTGTGGTTCAGACATCATATTTTTAAGAACTCTACAGATAAATCTGATAAAGTGTAGCCAGAGTTGAGAACCACTTGTGTGAGGAATAACTAGTGCAGTCATATACTAAAATTAATCACACAGCTAGGTTAATACGTTTCTAGTACAGGAACAAAGGTCAATGCAACTAAAAAGAGTTCAGAATTAGACCCAAATCCTATATATCTGAAAAGTGAATAAAGTATATACCAAAAATAGCAGAACGTATCAGTGGAAGAAAAGATGGATTACCAATTATCTAAATAAATGGTACTAAGATGATTATAACATGAAAAATATATATATTGCTGGATCTCTGTATCTCACTCTTTATGCCAAAATAAATTGAGTTAAAGATTTGTGGAGGCCAGGCACAGTGCCTCATGCCTGTAATCCTAGCACTTGGGGAGGCCAAGGTGGTCAGATTGCTTGAGTTTAGGAGTTCAAGAACAGCCTGGGCAACATGACAAAACCCCTCCTCCACAAAGAAATACAAAAACTAGTCAGCTGTGGTGGTGAGTGCCTATAGTCCCAGCTACTGGGGAGACTGAGGCAGGCAGATCACCTAAGCCCAGGAGGTGGAGGTTGCAGTAAGCCAAGCATGCCAATGCACTCAAGCCTGGGCAACAAACTGAGACCCTATATCATGAAAAAGAATTAAGAAATAAGGAGAAAAACACAGGAAAATATTTTATAACTTGTTAATAGAAAAAGCACTTCTAAAATGTAATATAGCCCTAAAAGCCATAGAGGAAAGAAAGAGATAAATGTGTTTCTATGAAAACTGAAAACATATACCAGGCGTGATGGCTTACGCCTGGAATCCCAGCACTTTAGGAGGCAGAGGTGGGCAGATCACCTGAGGTCGGGAGTTAGAAACCAGCCCAACCAAGACAGAGAAACCCCATCTCTACAAAAAAAAAAAAAATTGCTGGGCATGGTGGCACATGCCTGTAATCCCAGCTACTCGGGAGGCTGGGGCAGGAGAATGGCTTGAACCTGGGAGGCGGAGGTTGCGGTAGGCTGAGATCGCGCCATTGCACTCCAGCCTGGGCAAAAAGAGCGAAACTCCAGCTCAAAACAAAACAAAACAAAACAGAAAACGTACATTTGGTAAAAACATACTGTAAACCTATGTGACCATATTCCTGAAAAAATAGGCTATGGAGAATAACAAAGGGGAAAAACATGTATTAAGAGACTTAAGAATATAAATTAACAAGAAAAAATGGGAAACAATTCAAGAGAAAAATGGACAAAGATTATGAACAATCAGTAAAATACCTCATGAAAAGTCAGAACAATCCAAACATTCATCCTCAGAGGATCATATCCATAAATTATGATGCATCATGATGGAATACTGTGCAATCAGTAGGAAAAAATAATCTGTGCAGTGTCACAGAAAGCCATCTAAGGTACACGATCAAGTAAAACAGCATGATGCTTATGTAGTCTGGTTTCATTATGTATTTTAAATCTGTATCTGTAAGGAGGGTGCTGCTTTTTTCCTACTATTTGAATTATTTCATAGGATGTACCTCCAGTGTAATAATTCTTAAATTATCTGCCGGGCGCAGTGGCTCACGCCTGTAATCCCAGCACTTTGGGAGGCCGAGGCGGGTGGATCACTAAGTCAAGAGATCGAGACCATCCCAGTCAATGAGGTGAAACCCCGTCTCTACTAAAAATACAAAAAAATTAGCTGAGCATGGTGGCGCGTGCCTGTAATCCCAGCTACTCAGGAGGCTGGGGCAGGAGAATTGCCTGAACCGAGGAGGCGGAGGTTGCGGTGAGCCGAGATCGTGCCATTGCACTTCAGCCTGGGTAACAAGAGTGAAACTCCATCTCAAGAAAAAAAAAAAAAGTATCTTTTTAAAAAAGTGCCTTTTCTCTGTGCATTTTAAAATCTAGTTGGCTCTGCTATGGTCAGGTTCTAGAGAGGGAATGGTTTTAAAATGGGCTTATCTCTTGCTCTTTTTGCCAACCACTTCTTGGTCTTTTATTCCACCCCAAGGCCATGACACATCTTTCAAAAATACACTCTACCCACCTTCAGTGGGTTGCTTTGAGATACTTATAGGAAAAGACAACTGTCCCCAACACGCCAACAAGGCTCCCTTTCCAAACAGTGACATCCAGAAGGTGCTGTCTGAAAGAAAGACCACTTGGTATAAAGGAACCCCAGGATGGAATCAAAAGCCTGAGCAGAGAGAGAAGCATAAACTGTTACAGGTGTAATCGCAAAGCCCAACCTCTGGAAGACACTCCCCAGGATGAGTAGCAGACAACAACCAAAACAAGACTCTTTAATAAATTGTAAGGTTCCTACAGACTATCAGATTCTTTAACAGATTCTTAGGAGGCATATCAACTGAATGAAAGAGATTTTGAGTAAAAATCTATTAAAAAAAAAATTACAGGCCAGGTATGGTGGATCACACCTGTAATCCCAGCACTTTGGGAGGCTGAGGCAGGTAGATCACGAGGTCAAGAGACAGAGACCATCCTGGTCACCATGGTAAAACTCTGTCTCTACTGAAAATATAAAAATCAGCTGGGCGTGGTGTCATGCACCTGTAGTCCCAGCTACTTGGGAGGCTGAGGCAGGAGAATTGCTTGAACCCAGGAAGCAGAAGTTGCAGTGAGCCAAGATTGTGCCACTGTACTCCAGCCTGCTAAAAGAGACTCCATTTGAAAAAAACAAACAAACAAACAAAAAAACCCCCAACAAATTACAACATATGAGGCCACTGGAAAAGCGACTCTCCTATAGACACTGGATGACATGAAGTTACTGTTGAATGTGTGTGTGTGTGTGTGTGTATGTATTTATTTTTTTTGAGACAGAGTGTTACTCTTGTTGCCCAGGCTGGAGTACAATGGCGTGATCTTGGCTCACCACAACCTCTTCCTCCTGGGTTCAAGCAATTCTCTTGCCTCAGCTTCCCAAATAGCTGGAATTACAGGCATGTACCACCACACCTGGTTAATTTTGTATTTTTAGTAGAGACGGAGTTTCTCCATGTTGGTCAGGTTGGTCTCAAACACCCGACCTCACCTGATCCACCCACTTCAGCCTCCCAAACTGCCGGGATTACAGGCATGAGCCACCATGCCAGGCCTAAATTTATTAACATGTGATAATGACCTTGTCTTTAGATCTACAAAGTCTAACTGCTACATACATGTTTCCAAAAGCTCTTGAAGTACAGTGCAAGATCCCAGACCTTTCAGAAGACCATGACGTCAAAATTATTTCCATAAAATACTAAGACATTATTTGCCTTTTCACTCATTATCTCACAGTAACACAGTCGATCTAGTTTTCTAGCTGCTTTGTGATGTGTGATGCCACTGTGCTGGACAGATAATGAAATACGTTTCAAAATTCTGTTTTACTATTTAATACGGTGAATATTGAGAGGTATACTGCACATGTTAAGGAAATCTCTTTGGCGTCCTCAGTAATTGTTAAGATTATTCACAAATCTTGAGATTAAAAAAAAGTTTGGGAGATCATTGCTTTATACTATTATGTCGACTTTACATGCTTTAAACTCTCCAAAACAGAAGGAATTTAAAAAATGGGCAGTAAGGAGTAGAATGATAAATGAACTAGGAAAGGAACAACTATCAATCTATCCAGTAACCGTAAACCCAGGAGAAGTTCCTTCTCTAACAACTCTAAATGACACACTCATACAGACTCTTCTTCAAAAGCCAGGTACAAGTAAAATTTAAGTTCACGTTCTCCTCTACCAACATTTCAAAAGATACAAATACTATTTAAACATTGAGAATTACTTCATCCTCTTTTCTCAAGTTAAAAAAAAAATCCTCTCGTTGTTTACAACAGTCACAGGGTTTCAGATCCATCACCCAACAGCCTCAACAACCTTGTGGGGAAACTGTGTTCTACTCTTGTCTCCCTCACCCCTACTGGGCACTAATCAAATCCAAAGAACAGCCCAAACTGATTTTCTGTTCTGGGATGTATGGAATTCCACTGCCTGAAAATGTGCCTGGTAGCTGCCGTTGAGAAGCCTGGGGCCGCAGAGCGTCCAGTGTTTATCACTTCAGTGGGAATAGGCGGCGCTTCCTTGTCTATGCTTCGCCATGCTCCTCCCTGTCAGCCCTGGGCTTCTCCAGCCCTCACATCTATCTAGGCATTTGCCTTCCTTCTTCATCAAGTTAGTTTCTACTCTAGAAGGCAGTTACAAAGCTGATGGCTGCAAACCCCAGTCCAGGCCTTTCTCTAGCAGAGCTCTTGAATTTGTGTGTGTGCATTGACCTTGTGTGTGTGTGCACTGGGTGGGGGCCGAGCTTGAAACCACCTTTCTTCTTCTTTTCTTTTTAAAGAGACAGGGTTTCACCATGTTGCCCAGGCTGGTCTTGAACTCCTGGACTCAAGCTATCCACCCGCCTCGGCCTCCCAAAGTGCTGGGATCACAGGCGTGAGTCACCGTGTCCAGCATCCATGTGAATGCTTCTTAAAGCCCAGAGCGCTGGGCCCAATTCCCAGTTTCTGAGTCAATAAAGAAGTCTGCATATCTAACAAGCTCCTAAAGGATACTGCTGCTGCTGCTGGTCTGGGAGGAGCCCACGTCAAGAACCACTACACTGGTGTTTCCTCAGGGACCCGAATGCCTGTGCTTCTCCCGGGTTCTGCCACCTCTTCCTTCTTAACATGTCAGAGTGAGTTGACCTTGGAACACAGCTTTCTCCATCAGTGAAATGGAGACCGACAACAGACACTTCACTGGGTGGCCGCAGAGGAGCACGCAGACCAGCAAGCACCTCATCATGGGCAGTACAGAGGCAGAAAGCAACCTTTATCAGGTTCACTGATGCACTCCAAAGCCGATTCCAATAAAAGCAGTCTCTTTCAGCCCTGTGTTCATTCATACCTCCAAACGCTTTCCTCAGAGGCTGAAAACTGGCAATCCCTCCAAAGGCAGGCCCTGTATTTTTCCAATTGCCTGACCTGCAAGCTATCCTACTTCTTTAAGAATTCTCATTTTAAAGACAGAAATGGGGCAGAGATCTCTATCCTGGAAAGAAATCTGTCTCTTCCAAGCATGAGTGGCACATGGAGAGCTCAAGAGAAGGAAGAGGAGTGGGCCACACGGTCCCATTTTACGCTTTACTCGCAGGGAAAGCCCGCGGTTAGGTAGGAAGTATTGAAAGCACTTCAGCTCACTTACCTTGGCCATGCCTCCTGCCTGTGCGGTGTTCAGTCCTGCGTGGCCGGCCATTTGCGGGGAAACCTGCGTTAGGGTCTCAGCCAGCACGCTGCTCGTGGCCCCCTGCATGGCTGGAGTAGGGTATGGCATTCCAGCTCCCCTTCCTCTGCCAGCAGCCCCAAGAGATCCATTCATGACTTGCGCCTGTCCTTGAGAAGCCTGATTCATTAAACTATGGCCAGAGTTACTATTGAGGAGGCCTGGGTGGGTCTGGTTAAAGTTAGCATTCATGCAGATACCAGGTCCAGTCTGTGACGTGGTAGGGCTGCTAGTCGCCAGCTTTTGTGCTTGAGGATTCAGTGCCTGGGAGGCAGGGGGGGTGGGCCCAGAGGTGCTGGCTGCCTGTTTTGGCAGGCTGGGGGCTGAAGAATCTCCCTGGCTCAGAGGACTCTTGCCCATGGCACCGAGGCTGGCCATGTTCGCACTGTTCGGCTGCCCTTGAGCCTGGCCACCCAGGCCCTGCTGCACGGGGCTGCTGGCGCTCACATTTCCTAATCCTGGGTTGATACTAGAGCTGCTGCCTCCTCGTAGAAGCTCCGACAGTTGTTTATGTTTGGAAGCAGCATCTGGAACAAGGTTCCCACTGGTTAAAAGGCCTAATTCTCCTCCATTGGGTATCAGCTCATCAGGAAGATCATTTTCCAAGTCAAACAATGATCCAAAATCTAGAAATTAAACAGAAATGGAAATGAGAAACTAAGCAACCTTAACAGCTCTCCAACTGCCCTGTTTCTACGATCTTAACCTAATGGGGCATTCAGCATGGAACATTAGCATGTCTTAAGAGTCATGTCAAAATGATTTGCAAGTTTGTTTGGGAAAAGAAAAAATATCCTTCAAATTCTGAAAACAGGAAAGTTAAACAGAGATGAGAAGGACAGCCCTACTAGATGTATCATGTTCTAAAACAATAATTAAATATTGTTGTGTGAGGGCAAACTCAGATATATAAAGTAAAATAAAACAAGCAGCAGCCCCAAAATTCAATGAATTATAATTTTAAAACACTCTTAAGAATCTATGCGTGCAAAGAAGTAACTGAGCATTGACTTAGATAACAAATTTGGAGACAGTAATGCCCAATCTTAATTACATTACTTCAAAGTTAAAATACCAAAACAACAACAACAAAACTAGCTTTAACACAACATGAAATCAGTGATTTCTTAAAGTGCTGAAGCTGCAGGAAATGCTAATAAAGACATACACAGAAACTACAGAGAGTTGAAAATAAAGGACAATAAGAGCCTAAAAACATATTTGAATTCTATGAAAGGGGCAAATGCCAATCACACAGGAAGATAAGAAGTACACCGAGTCCCAAGGATAAACGGACAAAGGAGTCAAGCAAATCACTACCTCAAAGGGAGACAGAACACTCAACAAAACAGACCATCCTTCCTGATCAGGAAACAAATGGGAACTAGAGCAACCCTTTTTTCTGGCCCCTTTCAAAGTAACTTTTCTCTGAACCGTGGTCTACACATGTCATCTCTACCCTCTCATCTCCCTCACACTCTAAACCACCACGGTCAGGCTATTCACGTATGTGCAAAGGAAAAGGAATGTAGAAATATATTCATTTTAGTATTATCCATAGCATCCAAAAAAAAAGTAATCCCAGCACTTTGGGAGGCCAAGTGGGCAGACCACATGAGGTCAGGAGCTTGAGATCAGTGTGGCTAACATGGCAAAACCCTGTCTCTACTAGAAGTACAAAAATTAGCTGTGTGTGGTAGCATGCGCCTGTAATCCCAGCTACTCAGGAGGCTGAGGCAGGAGAATTGTTTGAACCTGGTGGGGTGGGGCAGAGGTGCAGTGAGTAGAGACTGCACCACTTCACTCCAGCCTGGACAAAAGAGCAAATCTCTGCCTCTAAAAAAAAAGAAGGAAAGAAAGAAAGAAAAGAAAACTAAAACCTGCTAGGTGCAGTGGCTCACACTTAGAATCCTAGAACTTTGGGAGGCCAAGGTGCAAAGATCACCTGAGGTTGGGAATTTGAGACCAGCCTGACTAACCTGGAAAAACCCTGTCTCTCCTAAAAATACAAAATTAGCTGGGCGTGGCGGTGCATGCCTGTAATCTCAGCTACTCGGGAGGCTGAGGCAAGAGAATCACTTTAACCTAGGAGTTGGAGGTGGCAGTGAGCTGAGATTGTGCCATTGCCCTCCAGCCTGGGCAGTGAGAGCAAAACTAGGCTCAAAAAGAAAAGACAATAAAAAATTAAAGCCTTTTTTCTGCATGGTGGCAGACCGTACTATCTGCTTAACCAATATGCCTGACCCCATGGTGCTGGCAACACCCACATGATCTGAGGCGGCTGCCTAGGAAGGGCACTGAGGAAGGGCAACACCTTCCCTGGCCACAGGAGGGAGAGTAGCCAGATAGGCCAACCACCATGATCACGTTCCCCTTTGCAGGTAACACAATCTCAGCCAAGGGAATCTGAAGGTACACTGAACCAGGACCACTGTGTAAAGGTGTTCCAGCCTCATAGTAGGGATGCTCAGAAGGAAATCTCTTCCTCTTCTTCACTAGATCTCATCGTGGGCAGGTGACAAACACCCTGTAGCCAGGAGAGCAGACACTACTCGCACACTAAGAATGGCTGCAGCCAAAAACACAAACACCTGGGGTGGGAGATCATCTCTGAACTGCTGAGTGATGCAACCCTAGTACCTCCCCACCTTCTAACTACATGTTATGTGAGAAAATACACTTACTATCATTTAAGCCATTTCAGCTGGAGTTCAACGCAACTGCAGCTGAAAGCATCCTAACAGACCTATCATGTCTATGGAAGAAGTTCAAACACCTTTGCACGGCATGCAAGGCTATCTTCTCAGCCTTCCTTTACAGGACAACACCAGATGACCCCTACTTTCCAACCACAACACTGACAGCTGTCACATGCATTGGTAAACTTTCTTCTTGAATCTTATTCTAAAACTCGCCTCTAAAAATGCCCACTCAGGTTAAACACAGCAACTATGAAGACCTTCTTTGGGCTGCCCCTGCAGAATTGACCAGTAAGTCCCTCTTGTGACCCTAGAAAACCATGTCTAACACACTTTGAACTTCCCACCTGTCTATAAGGAATAAGATGTGATTCGAGGAGTGTGCACATCAACAGTTTTTACAGAAAAACTGAGACTGAGAGTAAGCTGCAGACAGTATGACACTGTCCTCCTATATACTTCAGTAGGCATCTCCTGCGAACAGCCTCTTACATAATCACAGTATGCGTGTGCAACTCAGGAAATGTAATATTGACACAATACTTAACACATTGTCCTTACTGAAATTTTTTGGTTGTCCCAATAATGCCCTTTATCACGTGTCTCTTCAAAATTATATGTCCTACCAGGCGCGGTGGCTCACGCCTATAATCCCAGCACTTTGGGAGGCCGAGGCGGGTGGATCACGAGGTCAAGAGATCGAGACCATCCTGGTCAACATGGTGAAACCCCGTCTCTACTAAAGATACAAAAAATTAGCTGGGCACAGTGGCGCGTGCCTGTAATCCCAGCTACTCAGGAGGCTGAGGCAGGAGAATTGCCTGAACCCAGGAGGCCGAGGTTGCGGTGAGCCGAGATGGCGCCATTGCACTCCAGCCTGGGTAACAAGAGCTAAACTCTGTCTCAATAAAAAATAAAATAAAATAAAACAAAATTATATGTCCTATAACCATGAGACTACAAGATCCAAGATCTAAGTATCACGGTGCATTTAATTGTCATGTCTCTTTTGCCTTGTTTAATCAAAAAATGTTTAAAAGTTCCCTGCCCTTTGTCTTTTTCAAATTCCTAGCCTCAAGAAATATTCCCACCTCGGTCTCCCAAAGCATTGGGATTACAGGCATGAACCACTGGCGGCCCCAAATAACTACTTTAAAAAATGCAGTGTTTCATGAAAAAGAAAATTCATCTAAACCAGGAAGTGGAGTCATTACATTAGAGATCAGCTTTCCTTCCTTTTCGTCCAGGGTGAGAATGAAGAGACCATGTCAAGCAAGCACTGTCAATCAGAAGCAAACAAGTGCCAAATATTTTACATTTATGTTTGGAAAAATCTGCAAAAGGTGACCTAACTGGCTATTTCAAACATCTGTAAGCACTCTTCCCAGGAGAGGCAGACCAGGCCACAGAACAGCAGACACACTCAGAGCAGAGTCACTTAAACCCAGCAGGGCCTGGCCTCACCGTGGGCCAATGGGAACAGGACACCTGGAAGCTGAGCATAGACGTTCAAATCCTGCATCCTTGGGTAAACTGCTTCATCTCTGCATCTTTATACTCTCACCTGTAAACAAGGGTACCAGCACCCCAGAGTTACATGGCAGAAGTTGAACTGTGCCACCTCGGGCCATAGACAGCAGTTATCTTATGGTATCTTGCAGAGTAATTTTGCTCCAAAAACGTCTTACCTAAATACATTCACCCATCATCCTGCCACTCTCAAAGCTATCAGTTTTCATTTGTAGTTTATTCCAGTTCTTATCAAATTCACAGGCAAGTTTCAAAGTTGTAAGCAGGCCTTCTGTCCTGGGCTACTGTTTTTGTTTTTCACTGGTCTGCTACACTTGGACCACCCTGACTACTATTTCATCCTATTTCAGACCAAATACATATACCAGCTGTTTGGGTGAAAGAAGGGTTGACTAATTCTTCTGTAATTCACCAGTCCAAACACATATGAGTACGTATAAAGCCAAATATATAGGTGTGGCTTTTTAAAAAGACAAGATGGGGCAGGGCACAGTGGCTCACACCTATAATCCCAGCACTTTGGGTGGCTGAGGAGGGCGGATCACAAGGTCAGGAGTTCAAGACCAGTCTGGCCAATTTGGTGAAACCCTATCTCTACTAAAAATGCAAAAATAAGCCAGGTGTTGTGGTGGGCGCCTGTAGTCTCAGCTACTAGGGAGGCTGACGCAGGAGAATCGCTTTAACACGGGAGGCAGAGGTTATAGTGAGCTGAGATCACGCCACTGCACTCCAGCCTGGGTGACAGAGCGAGACTCCATCTCAAAAAAAAAAAAGGGGCAGGGGGCAAGACGGGGTGCACACATTCACCGTACCATCACCCTTCTGTTTACCACTGTCACCACATTTCCATATTCCCTAGTTCAAAAAAAACTGACAAAGGGGAGTGAAGGAGGCAGGCCAGGATATTGCAACACGGCACAGCTTTGCTTTCTACACACCAAAGTGTCCCAACACATGGGTTGAGCAAGAACAATCTGAATCATAGGAAGTTCCTAAGGTTCAGGATTGACAGTGACCACTTCCAGTCCCAGGTAAGTTCTCTTCATCACCAGGGGGCTCGGGAGAATGCAAAGCAAAGGCTGCAGGAAAGCTGTGGGCACCCTGCACCCAGGGCATCTGCACCTTAAGGGAGACTTCCTCAGCTGATGTCAAACAGCAAACACTGCCTGTCACACTTCCATAGCTAGGGACAGGAATTTTCTCTTTTGGAGCTTCCTGGCTGCCAACTAGGAGGTGACCCCTTTCATTAAGCTGAAATGAGAGAAAAAAGAGGCTACACACTTCTTCATTTCTATCACACTCTTACAAGGCTGGGGAGACCCAGTGAGGATGAGGAAAATAGCAGGGACTTAGGAAGGAGAAAGTCACAGCCAAACTCAACCAGCTCAGGAAAGGCAAGCTGTTTACCAAGCAAGGTACAGAGGACATTCACTTCTATACCAGGAAACCCAAGCCAGTGGTCTGCACACAGACCGTTAGGTGGGGATCACTCCTAAACACTGAAAGACAAATGGTACCCACAGTGTTCCAGGATCCATCCTTAAAAATCATGATCAGAAATGCAAGGAATGAACTACTAGAATCAAACACCAGGTGGGTGGCTAAATCAATCTGTGCACCCAATAACATTTGCAAACAGTCTCATTTGAAAAAAATTTCAAAAACATGAGCCAAAGTGTCCAGAGAACACACCTTTCTTCAGTCTCCCCTTTCATAATACCCTATTTTTTTCTCTGATTTCAACTTCAAGCCCCAAATTATCTGTACTGATAGGACTGGTTTATCACACCCTCTCCTGGAAATATGAACTATTTTATGTCCTACAGACATGAGTTACAATTATAACAACTTCACGTTATAACGCATGAGGCTGTAAGCTCCGTGAAAGCAGGGATCCTGTCTTGCTCAGTACTATCTACTCAGTGCCGAGCATAAAATGCTTTTTATGTACTAGGCACTCAATAAACCCATGTGCTGAATGAGTGCACAAATTAGAGGATACACAATAGGAACAAGCTGCTTGTCTAGTCAAAGACATAAAGTAGTAATAACGTTTACCACTACTTGCTGAAAACAAACAATAATGAATTCTCCAGAAATATTACCCTGACTCATCTTTCTCTTTATGCCTTTTTCCTACGGCCTTCTTTACCTTTTAAAGGATCGCCCAAGTATATTTCACTCTGTGGCTACAAACTCAGCATCAATGAACTTCAACCCTAGAACTGATACACAGATTAAATGGCATAATATAGAATGAGCAACAGTAGTGTGAGAAATAAGCATGTAAGAGTTCAGATGCTGTTTTGTGATGTGTTCATATTTCTCTGCTTTCCCTCCCACACATATTTTCTCTTCCCCACCCACTAATTTCCCTCTCACATTCCTATTTCCTGGGAAAAAGGTCGCCTTTAGATTTTTTTTTCTTAGTTTCTTTAGCTTGTGTTCTGGCATTACTTGTGTGATACTGTGAATATGTATTTGGTCTTCTAACCTGTCTCCTGGCATCCAACTCCCGGCACACAATCTTTGGATCTCCAAAGCAGTGTGTTTGTTTGTTTGTTTGTTTGTTTATGAATGAGATGGAGTCTCAGTGTCGCCCAGGATAGGGTGCAGTGGCACAATCTCGGCTCACTGCAGCCTGCACCTCCCGGATTCAAGCAATTCTCCTGCCTCAGCCTCCTGAGTAGCTGGAATTACAGGCGTACACCACCATGCTGGGCTAATTTTTTGTATTTTTAGTAGAGACAGGGTTTCACCATATTGGTCAGGCTGGTCTATAACTCCCAACCTCAGGTGATTCACCTGCCTCACCCTCACAAAGTGCTAGGATTACAGGCATGAGCCACCACACCCAACCAGTAATATCTTTCTGTCTACTCATGAAATGACTGAAGGCTGGCAGCCCTTAGGTTGCTTCAAATGGGAGCTGGTCACAAGGAAGACCAAGGCAAGACTAACGAGAGGACTGGGACTTTCAGTCCATCTTTAATTTTCAGGGAAGGGAGGGATGCTAAAGCTTAAGTGGATCTCCAGTAGTCAATGATTTAATTAATTACATCTATGTAATGAAGACTCCATAAGAGCTTCCAGATAGCTGAACACATGGAGGTTCCTGAAGAGTGGCACCCCTGGAGGGGGCAAAAAAGCTACATGGCCCCTCTCACATGCCTTGCCCTATCACCTGATATTCAGTGGTATCTACCTTCATAATATCCTACACATTTATAAACCTATAAACCCCATTTATAGCCAGTCAAATACACAGGTAAAACAACTCGGGGCTTGCGAAGGACATGGGGTGGGCAGTCTTGGGGGCTGACCCCTCAACTATGAGATCTGACACTATCTACATGTCAGCTGGTGTCCACTGCATAACGGAGCACTTGCTCAGTGTATGTGTGCGGCTGGGGGAACCCCCAGAAATGTGGACCCAGAAGTGTTCCATGTTGACTGCTGACACTTAGTATAGGAGCAAATGAGTACAGAAGAAAGTTATCTTTCCTACATCCTCCGACTTGTACTATAATCATGATGACTCCAATGCTTCTGTTAAATTTTTCAAAAGCTAAATACTTTTATTTACCTACCCTCAAAAAACTTCCAAAAAGAATTTTTAATTTCTAAGTTAACACTGGACACAGGAAGAGGTAATGCATATGTTAACTATCTCAATTTCACCAATCTATGATGTATATATATTTTGAAATATCACGTTGTATATGATAAATACAAACATAACATTTTTATGTTAGTTAAAACAAAATTTGAAGGAAAAAAACTACATACAAAAAACTTCATCCAGCAAGGGCAAAGAATCCTGGAAAAGTTCACATCTAGAGATGAGGAATCTACAGTAGTGGAAGGATTCAAAGGGTTATTATTATTGTTAAATGACCTAGGGGCCACATTAGGCTCTTGGTGTGTTTCCTCATACAGTACTAGCTAGACACAATGGACACAGTAAGTGCAGTCAGGTGTAGTGAGAAGAGTACTCAGCCAAGCCCTGTCTCAGATCACAGCTGTCACCACGGCTATTGCCACCCTGTATACCCCTCCTTAGCTCTAAAATGGAAGGACAGCTGGGTGCAGTGGCCCACACCTGTAATCCCAGGACTTTGGGAGGCTAAGGCGGGTGGATCGCCTGAGGTCAGGAGCTGGAGACCAGCCTGGCCAACATGGTGGACCCCAGTATCTACCAATAATACAAAAATTAGCGGGGTATGGTGGCAGGTGCCAGTCATCCTAGCTACTCTGGAGGCTGAGGCAGGAGAATCGTTTCAACCCAGAAGGCAGAGGTTGCAGTGAGCAGAGATTATGCCACTGTACTCCAGCATGGGCAACAAGAGTGAAACTCTACCTCGAAAAAATAAATAGATTAAATTAAATTACATGGAAGGACAGTAGCACCTGCTTCACAGGATCACTGATGAAAGAATTAAATCATACAGTGTTTGACAATACAACATTTAGTACTGAGCCTAGCATGCAGTAAGGACTCAAAAAATATAAGTCATTATTATCATGTACCAAGCCCATCTCCCAAGGCAGCTATGAGGGCTGATCTAGCCAAAGCCTGAAGAACCTGGCACCCCAAGGCTGGTATAAGGCAGGCACTCAACAGCTGTCACTTATCAATGGTAGTGACTTGCCAATAAACTCAACCCTGCTGATATGTTGCAATTCTAGTAGAATTAAAGATTACTTAGCTTTGAAAGTTCTTTTATACAATAAATACAATGGAACAACTCTCCATACCAAAAAAAAAAAGCAAGAGAAAAGCTGTTTTATTAATATTTATGCCATCGTAAGTAATTTTTATCTAAGCATTTAAACAAGTTCCCAAAAGACATCTAACTTTTTTTGTTTTACAATGACTATTAGGAAATAATTAATGCAACCTCCTTCTAAAATCTTCCTTAATTCAGGCTTCCTTTATGCAGATATGCCAACCCCTAATTAGAACAGAATAATGAGGTTGAACTTCATTCTGAACAGCGATCTTATCTTGAGCAAGTCTTGCCCCTCCTCAGAATCACTGATCTGCTCAAGGGCCTGAGAGCTCGGCTGGCAGCCCTCTCCCTCTCCTCCCCTGTAGAAGAAAGCAGCCACTGCTCAGGGGCCCTCACTCCATGCAGGACTGGCTGGGTTTACTTGAGACTAGAATACAAGTTGGCCGCCCCAGAGGACTGTACTCTAATTGAGGAAGACAGCGCACGGACACGAAGTCACAAACTTAAATTGATTAACACGTATGTCATATTTTCCAGCCAAGTGGAATAAGGTAGTGAACCACAGTGGGAAAGGCTTCAAGTAAGAGGCAAACTGAGTAGAACTTTAGAGGGAAAGGACACTGAGAAAAGACAATTCCAAAGAGGCAGGGACGGAAGATAACAAGGCAGGCAGGCAGACCTAGCTGCTCTGCTGTGGGGAGTATCAAGGTAAAAACTCCAAATGGCAGGAGCCCCTCGGTAGGTACAAGTTGAGTACAGTGGGAAGGGCCTCACTAAGGTGGGCACCCTTGCTCTGTTGCCCAGACTGGAGTGCAGTGACACGATCTCGACTTATTAAATTGGGGTTTAATAAACCAAACTGTCTTAAAGCCCTCAACATTATACTAGCACTTAATATTTATACTAGAACCTAGGATTTGAGTTTTCTCATTTTCCTGTCATATGCTGTATTTTGTACAATGAACGATATAAAGGTGGACATTAACAATGATCTTCCCCCAAGGAGTCCATTCTTTCCTTCTTTTTTTTTTTTTTTTTGAGATGGAGTCTCACTCTGTCAACCAGACTAGAGTGCAGTGGTGCAATCTTGGCTCACTGCAACCTTCCACCTCCCAGGATGAAGCGATTCTCCTGCCTCAGCCTCCCCAGTACCTGGGACTACAGTATGTGCCACCACGCCCAGCTAATTTTTGTATTTTTAGTAGAGAGGGGGTTTCACCATGTTGGCCAGGCTGGTCTCGAACTCCTGACCTCAAGTGACCCACCCACCTTGGCCTCCCAAAGTGTTGGGTTTACAGATGTAAGCCACTGCACCGGCCACAGGAGTCCACTCTTCATAAAGGACATTCCAGTGGGGTTCACCCTACTGTATCAGATCCACATACCTACTGTAGTGAGGCCCTTCCCAATGTATCAAACTCGTACCTACCGAGCGGCTCCTGTCATCTTGGAGTTTTTCCCTTTAAGCTCCCCATGGCAGAGTACCCAGCTTTGCCTGCCTGCCTTGCAGCCTTCCATCCCTGACTCTTTAGAATTGTCTTTTCTGTGTCCTTTCCCTCTAAAGTTCTGCTCAGAGTTTGCCTCTCATTTGAAAGCTATATTACAGGATAAATATGCTTCATGTCACAGAAGGGTCCATCCAGGGGGACTCTTTTTTTAAATGGAAACCTGCCTAGTAAGTACATGTAATATGGAAACATCATAAACTCCAAAGTCTGGAGTAAGGGAAAGAAATCAAGCTACGGTATTAGGTTAAACTCATGGAAATAAAAATTACGGAACCTTAGAAACTGTAATACAAATCAGAAGGGAAATACCTGATTTATTAAAAGGCACTTCATAAAATTTTCAAGAATAATTCTACCTGGAAAAGGTAAAACCTAGTTCATGTAACTGATTATGAAACTGTTACTTTTTTATTCATTCCCAAATGCACTTCACTGCTACACTCTGTACTGGGTATCGAAAAACATCTTGCTTCCTAAATGACTGCTGTTTACCTTTCATTTAAAGAACCCAAGCAAGACAGGGCTGGGCACTGTAGCTCACACTTATAATTCCAGTACTTTAGGAGGCCAGGTTGGCAGATCACCTGAGGTCAAGAGATCAAGACCAGCCTGACCAACATGGTGAAAACCTGTTTCTACTAAAATTACAAAATCAGCCAGGTAAGGTGGTGGGCACAAGTAATCCCATCTACCTGGGAGGCTAACACTGGAGAACTGCTCAAACATGGGAGGCAGAGGTTGCAATGAGCTGAGATCATACCATTGCACTTCAGCCTGAGCAACAGAGCAAGATTCTGTCTCAAAAAAAACAAAACAAAACAAAAATAAAAAACCCAGACAGTCCTTACTGAAAGTTGCTGGCTGGGCAGAGTGGCTCACCCTATAATCTCAGCACTTTATAAGGCCAAGGCAGGTAGATTACCTGAGGTCAGGAGTTCGAGACCAGCCTGGTCAACACTGAGAAACCCCATCTCTATACAAATAAACACCTTAGCTGGGCAAGGTGATGCATGCCTGTAATCCCAGCTACTGGGGAGGCTGAGGCAGGAGAATGGCTTGAACCCAGTAGGCGGAGGTTGTGGTGAGCCAAGACGTCACCACTGCACTCCAGCCTGGGGGTAACAAGAATGAAAATCCATGAAGAGAGGGGAGAGGGGAACTAAGAGAGGTGAGAGGGGAGAGGGGAGTGAGGTGAGAGGAGAGAGAGGGGAGAGGGGGGAGAGGGGAGACGGGGGAGAGGGGAGAGGGGGGAGACAGAGGAGGGGAAGGGGAGAGGGGAGTGAGGGGAGAGGGGAATGAGGGGAGGAGGGAGAGAGGGAGGGGGAGGGGTGAGAAGGGGGAGGGGAAGGGGGAGGGAGGAGGGGTAGAGGGGAGAGGAGAGAGAGAGGAGAGAGAGGAGAGAGAGAGGAGAGAGAGGAGAGAGAGAGGAGAGAGAGGAGACAGAGGGAAGAGGGGAGAGGGAAAGGAAAGGAAGGGAAGAAAGCTAGTTCTTTGTCATCTGGGACTCTAAATCGTCCTGGAAATGAAGCCAGTCTCCTATTTTCATTTGGTGCACTTAGGAGTCACAGGAAAGTGCCATTCCCAGACAGCCAAGACAATTTTGTTTCCTCAACAAGGTTTGTGTACTGCCTCCCTCAGCCCTGAAGGGTGGGTACAAGGGTGAACAGAAGGTAGCTGTCACAGCAGCCAGCTGCCACCAGACCACAGTAATAACCCAGCAGCCCTGCACGTTAGCCCAATTATCTGGGACAGGAGAGCAAAAAGGGGTTCATTGTTTACTACCACCACAGCTGAGAAGGGCACCAGACCCCAGGGAGGTGCCAGTCAGCTGCCTGTCCACCCTGCTTACAGGGAGGATTCTCCAGCCAAGAACAGTCCTGGAGGAGGAGGAATGTGGAGGCTGAGCTAGAATCTAGCCTTTGCAGAAGCAGCCCCAGACCCCAGATTCCCAGCCACCTCATATTCCCCAGCCATACCATAAGAACAAGCAAACAAACATCCAGAGACCAGGTCCTTTGCCCCAAATGCTGTGAGATGCAGCTGGGAGGCGGCAACACCAAGATGAGAAAGGGGGAAAGATCATATCCCAGACATGAAAGCAGACTTGGAAGTGCCAGTCCATGTATAACACATGGAAGTACGTGCGCTATTTGAGAGCCACAAACAGGAAATGAATGCATTAAATCCAAAAAGTACACAAGGACCGGGCACGGTGGCTCACGCCTGTAATGACAGCACTTTGGAAAGCAGAGGAAGGTGGATTGCTTGTGTCCAAGAGTTCAAGACTAGCCTGGGCAACATGGCAAAAGCCGGTCTCTACCAAAAAAAAAAGTACAAAAATTAGTCAGGCATGGTGACGCATGCCTGTAGACTATTCTGATAAAGAATATCTGTGGTAGCCTAGAATCCCAGCACTCTGGGAGGCCGAGGCAGGTGGATCACGACGTCAGAAGTTCAAGACCAGCCTGGCTAACATGGTGAAACACCATCTCTAAAAAGAAATCAATCAATTAATAAATTAATTAAAAATAAAAGAATATCTGTGGTATAGGCATGGCATGGTGGCCCACACCTGTAATGTCACCACTTTGGAAGGCCAAAGTGAGAGGATTACGAGGTCAAGAGACTGAGACCATCCTGGACAACATGGTAAAACCCCATCTCTACTAAAATATAAATAATTAGCTGCGAGTGGTGACATGCACCTGTAGTCCCAGCTACTAAGGAGGCTGGAGGCAGGAGAATCGCTTGAACCCAGGAAGCGGAGGTTGTGGTGAGCTGGGATCACACCATTGCATTGCAACCTGGCAAGAGAGCAAGACTTCGTCTCAAAAAAAAAAAAAAAAAAAAAAAAAATTAGAATATCCATGGCTTAACATGGTGGTTTACGCCTGCAATCCCAGCACTGGGAGGCCAATGTGGGCAGATCGCCTGAGGTGAGGTGTTTGAGACCATGCTGGCCAACATGGTGAACCCTCCTCTACTAAAAATACAAATATTAGCAGGGCATGGTTGTGCATGTCTGTAATACCAGCTACATGGGAGGTTGAGGCACCAGAATTGCTTGAACCCGATGGAGGCTGCAGTGAGCCAAGATGGTGCCAACATACTCTAGCCTGTGTGACAGAGCAAGACTCTGTCTTTTAAAAAAAAAAAAGGCCGGGCGTGGTGGCTCAAGCCTGTAATCCCAGCACTTTGGGAGGCCGAGGCGGGTGGATCACGAGGTCAAGAGATCGAGACCATCCTGGTCAACATGGTGAAACCCCATCTCTACTAAAAATACAAAAAATTAGCTGGTCACGGTGGCGCATGCCTGTAATCCCAGCTACGCAGGAGGCTGAGGCAGGAGAATTGCCTGAACCCAGGAGGTGGAGGTTGCGGTGAGCCGAGATCGCGCCATTGCACTCCAGCCTGGGTAACAAGAGCGAAACTCCGTCTCAAAAAAAAAGAAGAAGAAACAAAAAAAAGAATAACAGCTGGGCACTGTGGCTTACGCTGTAATCCTAGCACTTTAGGAGGCCAAGGCAGGGGGCTCACCAGGTCAAGAGATCAAGACCATCCTGGCCAACACAGTGAAACCTCATCTCTACCAAAAACACAAAAATTAGCTGGGAGTGGTGGTACATGCCTGTAGTCCCAGCTACTTTTGAGGCTGAGGCAGGAGAATTGCTTCAACCCAGGATGTGGAGGTTGCAGTGAGCTGACACTGAGCCACTGCAGTCCAGGCTGGTGACAGAGCAAGACTCCAACTTGAGGGGGGGAGAATATCAGCAACACATCTAGCAATGTCTACACTGAGAATATACGTGCTGCTTTTCACATTTTAAGACTCTATCAACACACATGCTCTTGAAGAAAATTGGATATGATCAAAACTATAAATGCCTATGACTTTTAACCACTAATTCTATTTCTATGAATCTGTTCAATATATTTGCTTGTCCACATAACTATACAGGGCTATTCATAAAGCACTGTTTGTCAGAAGACAAGACTGGAAATCACCTAAATGTCCATCAGCGGGGAGAGGATTAAAGCAATCAAGGCACAGTTCACATAGAGGAATAGTAGGCAACTACAAGAGGACAATAAGATATGCGGCCATGTCTATACTCCTGCTCCCTCAGTTAAGAAGAAAAAGGTGGCTGGGCATGGTGGCTCACGCCCATAATCCCAACAATTTGGGAGGCCAAGGTGGGCGAATCATGAGGTCAGGAGTTCAAGACCAGCCTGCCAACACAGTGAAACCCCATTTCTACTAAAAATACAAAAATTAGCTGGGTGTGGTGGCACGCACCTGGAGTCCCAGCTACTCGAGAGGCTGAGGCAGGAGAATCGCTTGAATCCAAGAGGTGGAGGTTGCAGTGAGCCAAGACTGCGCCATTACACTCCAGCCTGGGTGACAGAGGAAGACTTCATCTCAAAAAAGAAAAGGAAGAAAGAAAAAAGCAGGAAGGGGGAAGACAGAGCTAAGAAGAGACAACAGTGTCTGCCTGAATACAGATAAACTCTGGAAGAGAGCACTACTCCCAGTGGTTACCTGGGAGAAATCAGGTGGAGGGCGGCTCTCTGTATGGCTTTTGTCCTCTGAGTTTTCTGAGCCATGTGAATGAACTACTAGTTTAAGTAATTAAAGAAATTGATTTTTTTTTTTTTGAGATGGAGTCCCACTCTGTCACCCACAGTGGAGTGCAGTGGCATGATCTGGCTCACTGAAACCTCCATCTTCCTGGTTCAAGCCATTTCCCTGCCTCCACATCCCAAGAAGCTGGGACTACAGGTGTGTGCCACCATGCCCAGCTAATTTTTGAATTTTTTTGTAGAGATGCCGTTTCACCATTTTGGTCAGGATGGTCTGGATCTCCTGACCTCATGATCCACCTGCCTCAGCCTCCTAAAATGCTGGGATTACAGGTGTGAGCCACCGTGCCTGGCCAAGAAACTGAATTTTTTAAGATAGCCCCTCCAGGGGTGTACTGGCCCAGGTGATTAACTTCAGCATCAGGTGATAACACCTGGAATGATTCCCAGTGCTCCCAGAGGATAAAATCTGCAATGGGTTCAATATTAGTTTAAAATATATTTAGTGTTCCAATAAGCTTAAAAGGCTGGAAAAGAAAGGGCACTTTAAAGAACTTTTCAAAAGTAAGTATTTTTTCCTAAAGGGATGTGACAATCGACATGTAACATTTTGTAACCAATGCTCACATAGGGAACTCTGACATTAATTCAAAATACTCAAACATTAGTTGGCTGTCAGGTCTTGTGGTTCTAGCAAATCATGAAGAAACCTCTAACATAAACATGATGTTAAAAATGAAGCTTGTGCTGGGCGCAGTGGCTCATGCCTGTAATCCCAGCACTTTGGGAGGCCGAGACAGTCGGATTACCTGAGGTCAGGAGTTTGAGGCCATCCTGACCAACATGGAGAAACCCCGTCTCTATTAAAAATACAAAAATTAGCTGGGTGTGGTAGCACATGCCTGAAATCCCAGCTACTCGGGAGGCAGAGGCAGCAGAATCCCTTGAATCCAGGAGGTAGACGTTGTGAGCCTAGATCATGCTATTGCACTCCAGCCTGGGCAACAAAAGCGAAACTCTGTCTCAAAAAGAAAAGGAGCTTGTGACAAAGGAAGTGATGACAGTCAAACACTCACATTTTCCTATCTCTGGATGGCACCTCTTAGGGGTAATTTGTACTTTGTTCAAATAACTCTTGTTAGAAGTCTAAAGGTTTTGCAACACGAATTAATCAAAACTTTGCTTCTCACCATTTAATTAATTCTCCTAATCACATACATAAAAATAAAACAATATAAAAACATGTATGCCCCCAAAATATGTTTTGCTTTGAATTTTTTCAACTAATTTTTCTTTTTTCATTATAAAAGTAATACATTAATGGTTTGTGGTTTTGTTTAAAAAAAATATATGCAGAAGAATATAAAATGAAAAACAGCCCCAAAACATTCCTAGCTCAACCATGAAAATCAAGTTCTAGAGACTTCCTGCCAGAAATTCCTTACACACACCGTCAGCATCTCTCTTTTCACCCCTGCTAGAGATCTAATCATGGTTTTACTCTCTCCTGACTTTGTTTATTGATTCTCAATCTTATCTTCCCTTCTAAGTGCCCATCACTCTCCCTCACTTGGACCTGCAATGCCAGGGAACTCAGCTACTCTTCTGATGGAAACTCACTGATTTAACCCTTTATTTTCTAAAGGACTTCTGAGTCACACTCCGTGTTTTACAATCTCTACATTAATTAACTAAATTAATGAAAAGGTCTGGAGTCAAAAGAGAATGTTCTTAGAAGTCCTACCAATCAAGAAACTTTATCGGCCTGGTGCTGAAGTAGTTGCTAATCTACAGGTATTTGTATTTCAACTAATAAGGTGGGTAATAAAAACCAGAGGTTTTAAGAATCTAGTCCAGGAATTGAGAAACAACAAACACAACTTCTGTGTGGGGTGGCTGCATGACATGAATTTTGATGACGTGATGACAGTAACAAAACCTCTAATATTCTTTGATATGATATAAAATTAATTTTTAAAAAGCTTTATGCCTAGGCAACATAGCAAGACCCTGTCTCTACAAAAATAAAAAATTAGCTGGGCATGGCGGTACGTGCCTGTAATCCAGGTTACTCTGGAGGCTGAAGTAGGAGGATGGCTTGAGCCCAGGAGTTTGAGGCTACAGTGAACTAGGATCTTACTACTCACTCCAGCCTAACAGACAGAGCAAGACCCGGTCTCAAAAAACAAAAAACACCAAGAAAACTTCAATTATTCATATTCATATAATATCGTGAAAACATTACAATTGTTTTGTGTTATTAATCTAAGTGCAGCACCAAAACATTACCATTAAAAAGAAAACTTAATAGAACAAAGCCTGGGCTGAGCATAGTGGTTCACATCTGTAATCCCTACACTTTGGGAGGCTGAGGTGGGAGGAATGCTTGAGCCCAGGAGCTCAAGACCAGCCTAGGCAACATAGAAAGATCCCATATCTCTACTAAAAAAAAAAAAGATAAGCCAGGCATGGAGGCATGCACCTGTGATCCTAGCTAATTGGGAGGCTGAGGTAGGATTGCCTGAGCCAAGAAGGTGGAGGCTGCAGTGAGCTGTGATCACATAACTGCACACCAGCCTGGCGAACGGAGATCCCGTCTTGAAATAAATAAAAATAAATTAAAAAAAAAAAACAGAACAAAGCCTGCACCTCTAATACTAACATTTCCAACAGTTCTGAGATATGTATCACTCTGAAATGCGCGTATAGTGGAATAACATATAATGAGCTACTTAGGGCAAAAAGAGTCAGAGGAGACCACGTTTGCCTGGTTATGCACAGCACACCTCCAAAATACGGAAGAAACAGCTAACACTGGTTGCCTATAGGGAGGGGAATGACCAGTGGCCCCAGAAACACAGGAGGAAGGGTTTTCACCAATTACTCTGCCTTTTGGAATTTTGAACCGTATGAATATAGTATCTACTCAAAAGAACTTAAACTTTTAAAAGAAAATTCTGTTTGTTTAAAAATTTCCTAACATCTTAAGTAAGAACTAGTTCCACTTCTTAAGCTACTTTTCATGGGGCCCTTTTCCTCCCAAAAATGGAGCTCAGGAGGAGAAAGCATTGTCTACTCTCCCTAGAGATTGGATGAAAAAAATACACCTTGAAAAAGCTAATCTATTAAGGTCTTTTAGGTGTCATGGATGCCATGTTAACCTCCATGACCTGCATGGACACTCCAGATGAGTTCCTGAAAAATCTAAAGTAACTGGAAGAACAAAGAAATAATCCACCCCTGAGGCACCTACTTAACTTTGAGACATTCTCTATTGTCCCTTAATCCAGCCCTAATTGGTGAAGCCACTGGACTTTGTAACCACACCCCTAAGACCTTCTCCCAGCTCGCAAAAAATCGCCCTAAACTGTAACTTTCCACTGCCCCCCCAACCTATAAAACCAACTTTTATCTTACCACCTTTGCTGATGCCCTTTTTGACCTCAGCCCACCTGTACTCAGGTGAATAAACAGCCACATTGCTCACACAAAGCCTGTGGTGGGGGGCGGGGGCTCTTCATTCAGAGCTCACATTTTAACAATTTAGACTTCTGTAAAATAAATCACAAGAGTTCCCCCAATTACTCTGGACATGGGTTTTTTAAAACTGAATTTTGTTTTGTAAGCCCTTAAAAAAAAAAAAAGACAACCCAGACTCTCTGGTCTGACATTCAAGGCCCTTGGTGACATTACCTCACCTTCATATGCCCAAGCTGACTGCTCTACTCACCATCAACGAGCTCCAGTATCCTTCCTGCAGGCATCTGCTTCCTTTTAGTCACACATCGAGCTCAGTGTGAAATGCTATAAGCATTTCACTGAGCTTATAGTGGGCACTGTGGTACTGCTCACCCATAACCACACAACTGAGTTCCTTGAGAACAGAGGCAGCTTCTGCCACCGTTATCACATAGCCCAGCAGGGTGCCCCACACATAAAATGCACTTAAATATTTGCTGAATAAAACAATTAAGTGGGAGGAGTCAAGACTGGGTCCCAGGCCTGACCAAACCCTGAATTGCAGGACCACAACACCTTGAGTCTCTATCCTCTCAGAAGCAAAACCAGGCAGCTTCCTAAATTCTGGTAGCCCAGTGAACATCAGCCAAAAACAAAAACCGTCACAAGAGTCAGCGCTGCGTGCTGTTCCCTCTGCCTGGAACAGTACTATCTGCCATCTCCTATTCATCCTCAGGTGTCAGTACTAACGTCACAGCCCCCAGGGACTTCCAAAACCCTTCAAAACAGGCTCAGTGCCTGTCTGGTGCCCCAGTCAATGCACAGTACGTCCCCTCCAAGGTCACACTTGACTGCTGTTACCAGTCCAGTCTCCACCATCACCCATGAGGGCAGAGACGGGGCCTATCGCTTCCCCACTAAAGCACCAGGGCCTATACCACAGCATAACAAATATTTTCTCAATTAGTGAACAATCCTGAACAATGTGACCTAAGCCATGAATATTTCTGAAGAGTCTTTCATCTCTCTCTTTTTTTTTTTTTTTTTGGAGTCTTGCATCTTTAAAAGGTGATCATTTTGCTGGGTGCGGTGGCTCACTCCTGTAATCCCAGCACTTTGGGAGGCCAAGGTGGGTGATCACCTGAGGTCAGGAGTTCAAGACCAGCCTGGCCAACATGGTGAAATCCCATCTCTACTAAAAATCCAAAAGAAATTAACTGGGTATTGTGATACACACCTGTAATCCTAGCCACTCGGGAGGCTGAGGCAGGAGAATTGCTTGAACCCAGGAGGTGGAGGGTGCAGGGAGCCAAGATTTCACCACTGCACTCCAGCCTGGATGACAAAGTAAAACTGTCTCCAAAAAAAAAAAAAAAGATGATTGTTTAAAAAGAACTTTGTCATAAATATATAGGTGATATGTATCTTAAAGCAAACTCTAGGCAAACAGAAGTAAATGTACTTAGAGCTGTGCTGTCCAATACCATAGTGATTAACCACACGTGGCTATCCTCATTTACTTAAATCAAATACAATTTAAAATTTAGTTCCTAAGTCACGCTAATCACAATTCAAGTACTCAAAGCCACACATGGCTCGTGGTTCCAGTACTGTGTCATATAGACACAGAATAAAACAACCCTCCCAAAAAGGACCACTGGACAGCGCTGACTTGGAGGGCATCCCAAACAAAGGAAACATCTCAATCCACCCTCTTCCTGCTGAGAAAGAATCCGTTTTCCCCTAAAGTTTCAGTGACTGAGAAAGTCATCAGTGAAAGCAAAACACTGGATTCTCTCGCCCTCATTCAAATGATTCCCTCAGAGATTTTTCAACAGAAGTTCAACTCTGGGCAGGTGTGCTCTTCAAACAAACCGATTCTCACGGTAGTAGAGGAGCAACCAAAACGACAGAGAAAACCTACCAATATTTTTTTATGTCTTTTGGTGATTTTCAGTACAGGTGACTTACTGAATATGTAAATCAGATTTAAGTAAAGATATCCACAAATCAAGGAAAAAATTCTTTGTCCCCCACGGGGTAATTTTTACTTATTAAAAAAAACAACATCACATCAAATTTAGGAGAATGGAAAAACAGTAACCTTCATTAAAAAAATTTCCTATTATAGAATCTGCAGGAAGAGCAAAGTCTCACAGTACAGTACAGAGCTGAATCTGTTCCTTTCAAGATCAGTGGTAGCTGAACCCAAGAGGAAACTGAGTTTCACTGGTATTCCTTTCAACCAGTCAACCTGACCGAACTGGACAGTGATCCCAAATCCATTTTCTCCCCTAACTCTGTTTTCCAAAAAAGACTATGTTTATAATTCTCTGCATTCACTTTTCCCTTTCCTCTAAGTGCTAATGTAAATCAAGGCTTTGTTCTGAAGCAATAACTAGAAACACAGTTCCATTTAATGAAGAGTTCAATTTTCCAATAAAGAACAGTTGAACTGCAAACACAGACGGAGTAAAATGAGTCAAACGATTACCCATTTTGTAGGATCCCCGAATACTAGCTCTTAACTCATTTTCTTACAAACTGGTTCCTGAACTGCACTAGAGCTGGTACTGGAAGCCAAATAGGCAGGGGCAGAAGCTTCCCATGTACTCAGGGAGAAGCCTCCTGATTCTGGGTCAGGCTACATCATCTCAGTCCTCACAGGCTCAAGAGGTAGCTGATGGCTAATATTTTCCCATACAATTAATAGTAACAGCTGCCTCAACCTGCTAAATGCCAGGTACCCTAGTAGCCCAATGTACCAAGGTAATCAAAGTAAGCAGAAACAGAGCCAGACATAGTGGCTCCATCCCACAGTGGCTCCATCCTTGTAATCCCAGCTGCTCAAGAGGTTGAGGCAGGAGGATTGCTGCAGGCTAGGAGTTCAAGACCAGCTTGACCAAGCAAGAACCCATCTCTTTAAAAAAAAAAAAAAAAGAAGAAGAAGAAAAGAAATGGAATATTGTAGGGGAAAAAGTTCCTTTTAGAGATCTCTCTCTTTCTCTATTTCTTTCTGTCTCTCTCCCTCTCTCACACACACCCAATCCTGCAAAACTCAAACGTGATGTCAACAGCCAAAGTCACAGCACTGATGAGCTGGGAGCTGGGACTCAGAGTCCGCTCTAAGCAGGAGCCAGGGCTCCCTCCTCAGCACCACACTGAAGGCCTCCCAGCAAAAAAAAAAAAAAACAAAAAAAAAACAACCTCTTGACATTTCCTTCAACTCTGACTCATGGTTAGAAGGTTCTACTTTTAATCAGGTGACAAATACTCAAAACATTTTAATCCAAAGCAATTGGGTCAAACTCTTAGAGTCCATAATTGTCTAAGCAAACCCTAATTACCGATAAATTTCTATAGCTCATTTCTATGTCCTCATTCAGTTTGTAATCAAATACCCAAATCTGCTTACTTAAATTGTTGTACAAGCCTTCTCTACAGATTACCATAAAGAAAAGTAGCTTATTTTTCTATTTCACTGGTTATTTTAACCATAAAGTTAAAACATGTTTAGGTGGTACAGTGTTAATAAGAAAAATCCAAACTAGGGGGAGGAGAAGCAGCTTCTGAATTACAAAAAGATTTGCTTTGCAACAGTACGGTACAACTCCACTACACTGCCAATTTTCTCTCCTTATTACAGATTATTTAGGTTCAAAAGGTTGATTTGGGTGCAAATGGAAGATAAATCTACTGTATACAGTACAGATGGCATATTAGAAAGGCAAATTAAGACATTTTCAAACAATAGCAGACAGGGTACCTAGAAATGGGAAAGTAAAGTCAGATTTAATCATGTAGAATTATTTTCCCCGTTAGATTTTACTATTCTTAGCGATGGTTCAACTAAACAGTCTTTTGATTAATGGAAATGAAACACGGGGGAAAATGTCACACGGGATAATATCCAAATCTTTCTTAAGGGTAAGTTTTAAAAGGAATTCAACTTTTAGAGACAGAGCCCAAAAATAGCCTTGCTTCCTACATTTAGAACCAGAAAACACCCTAAAGGCAGTAAAGACAGCCACAGTCATCAGCTATACTGTCTAGGAACTTAAACAATAAAAAACTTTAAAAAGAAAGGGGCCACTTTTGCTTACTTCCAAGGCTTTCACACAGCCTTCTCCGATTTGACTGGTGTGCCCTCACTCAAATCTCTTCAGGTCACAGCTCAAATGGCACAGATCTGACCACTCCAGGGGACTCTGTTCGTGACCTACTGCAGTACTCCTGTCAGCAGAGCACAACCCCCAGTGAAAGGGGAATGGGCAAAAGCCCCCACAGGCACAGCTCCCATGGCTTACACTTCTGCATGGAAGACTCATGCAATGGGAGAATTTTCCTGAAAGCCAAGCTTGAGCCTGACTGGGAAGAGTGGAATCCTTTTCCAGTTAAAGCAGGGAATGTATCTGAGGGATGCATTGCAAGGAAAAGGCCTCAGAGGACCAAAGGGAACGCTGGCACTTCTGCTAAAAAGTAGACTGCATGGCCAGGAGTTTCAGAGCTTAGGAGAGACTGTCTGGGGGCAACCAGAAGAGGACTCAGATGTGAGCCATGGGCCTACAATGATACCCCAGGAAACAAACTGTCGTGGTCAGGGTGATTTTCCCAACAACCAGGAATGCATGGAAAACAGGCAGGCTTCCCCAACTCCCAACTCCCAACTCCCGGCTCTGTGCTGGCTCAGCAGGAGGGCTGAGACAGGCGCCCAAGGCCCCTTAACCATCCCAGGGCCTGCCTCCCACTGGGGCATCACCCCTGGGCTTTTGCACACAAGGACATTCAGGAAACAGGGGAGGGAGTAAATGAAGCCTTATTCGGATCACCCTTTCCAGGTCTGGAGTTTTTGCACTTGACTGTATTTTGTATTCTTTCCTCAAGTTTTGCCTGGAGGTTTTATCTTGTCAGATGGTTCTAAGCCAAAGGCACCTATCAGAATCTTGTGTACTCTGCCACTGCTTAACAGGTACTTTGAGATGAATATACACAATAAAGAAATCGAATCACATACTTTAGTGCTGCCTAAATAGTCCATGAAATATGCTTCAAAATGATCACGAATTTTCAGTGTATACCCTTATCTGATTTAAAAGAAAAAAAAATTTCAGAACACACCACACCATTTAAGTTTTCATAATGTTAAAGTTTCATGGCCATCAAGTTCCTATTTTTAAAAATGCAATTAAGGGCCAGGCGTGGTGGCTCACGCCTATAATCCAAGCACTTTGGAGGCCAAGACGGGCGGATCACCTGAGGTCAGGAGTTCAAGACCAGCCTGACCAACACGGTTGGTCTTAAAAAAAAAAAAAATGCAATCGAAAATGGAGACAGAATCAATGGTATAGATGACAGAATTCCTGGCTGTGTTATCTACTAAGGTGCTACACTATCACATGTGTGCCTGCACGCTGGTCTCTGTGGATACAAGCACATGGCTTCTGTCCTTTCCAGAACTGCTGAAACACAGGTCTTGGTCCAATCAGACTAGCACTCCCAGTAAGTCCTAGGACTACAAGGTACGCCAGCTTCCCTGGTGAATGCCAGTGTCAGTTCCCATTGAGCACATATGCCAGACACACATCATCTCAGGCTATCCTCATAACCACCCTGAAATGGGAATCGTTATTATCTCTGTGTTACACATGAGGAAACTCTGAGCTCAAAGAGCTGATGTAACTTGCCCCAAACATGCTCTAGCCCCAGTACTCCTAAGGCCAGCTGGATCACGGAAACAAGTAACAGACCCAACTTGAATATAGGTCACAATTTGCTTAAAAGTAAAATCTAAAATCTTAACAAGAAAACGATGAGAACTTCAAGGGACAAATACTATATAATTCTTTCACCAATTCTCTCAAATATTTCCTGAGGGCTTACTGTATGTCAGGCGCTGCCCCTGGGGAGGGAAGTGTTGCGAAGAGGGCTGTAGAAAGGCTCTAGAGGTCTTAGGCTCACCTCCAGGTGTCACAGGAAGGGGAGAAAGCCTAGAGCCTGAGATGACAGAGGGATGAGAAATGCAGTATGGGCCACTGGGGTCAACAAAAAGCAAAAGAACAAAGAAAAATGAATGGGTCACCTGGCTTTCTGATAAACTCCCCTGATTTTAAATCAAGTCATCCACAGAACTGTTACAGAGGAACAAAAAGAAAAAGAGGGAGAGGGCCCTGATAAGCTTTGAAGTACTCCAAGACAGGAGACCTGCCCTAGCGGGCTGCTCACCTGGGCTCCACTTCCAGCAGCTCAGGAAACTTAACCTGCCGCTGTTTTCCTTAAAGCTGTCTGCGCAGCGTGGCAGGCCAGTGCTCCCCAAGGGGTGCTCAGAGAATTAAGGCCCACATTATAACAGGGTCACCAAATTGCCGCCCTTGGGCCAAGTCCTCAGATGCCAGTCTTCAGCACTGAAGTTTTACTGGAACACAGCCATGCCCACTGGTCACATATCGCCCATGGCTACTTTCTTGCTGAAATGGCAGCCTTGAGTAGTTGCAACAACAGACCATACGGCTCACAAAACCATGCATGCTCTCTGGCCCTCTGCAGAGTTTGTAGACCCATAAATAGGCTAAAAAGAGTTCTGGGGTCAATCAGGATTGAGAGTGTACAACTGCAACCCCTCTCTCGCAGTGCCCCATCCCAGCACACCAAGGCTCTGTGAAAGCCTGCAGTCAGATTCCTCCGTTACAACCAACACATCTGAGCACAAATCCTTTGTTGAGAAACACCTCTTAGCATGTTTCTGGGAATATACGCAAATACCTGGTTTGAGTAAGGTAAAGAGGGGGTGCCCTCACTAACAGGACCCCAAAAACTAAACTGGCAAGCTTTCCTAACCTTCAGAAACTCAGAATAAGGTACATTTCATCTTAACTAAGGTAAGACATACTTCGGCAAAATCATTTTCCTGTTTTCAAACACATTAAGTAAAAACACAAGTCCGCACTTATGGACCCCCCTCCCCCCCACCACTCCACCAAGTTATCACATACTTTGTCACACAATTACAACGTACAACTTAGAAGCTGTGAAAACACAGGCTAACAATCTAAGCATCAACTTCCAACTGCAGGACTAAGCCTCAGTCTCTTTTTAAGTTAGGTTCCACTGTTTAAGATTACAGAATCAAATCTGAATGCTCAGCCAGGAGCAACTCTCCATCTTCTGAAGGACCTCTAAGGTGCCCTGTGCATGACTTGTCCTTGCCCACCTTCATCCCTGAGGACCTTCAAACATGGCCACCACTCTCACCCCGCTCAGTTACTCAAAAGCTAGGCAAGGTCATGGAATGCCCTGGCCCTAACAGTCTCTGTGACAATTTTCATTACTATTTAGCCAGAACTCACCGATGGGGTAACATTACTTAACCATTTTTCATTCTCCCTGAGGTAAACAGGAACACGAGCCACACACTTCACACTGACAATAACACCAGAACCACAGGGAAAAGGTGGAGCCCCTAACCAGGGAGGAGGAACACACTCCTGGGTGCCCCCGCCACAGATGGTTACAAACCTTCCCCCGAGGGATCCCATTGAGGGGTGGGAGGGCCGCTACTGAAACTCACCAAGCATGGCAGGTTCCTGGGTCCTGGATTCAAGCAAATGCAATGTTTACAGATAGAGACTTAGAAAATAAATATGTACAACTACTGACTTTAACAAGCTAGGCTGGATATGGTTTTGACCCTGTATCGCCTCTGAAGTCCAGTTCCTTGCCTAGAAAATAGCAGTAACAGCCTCTTCCCTTCTTCCCAGGACGTTGTTAAGGTGATGTGGAGAAGAACACTCCGATACAGAAGCTCCACACACATAACAGATCATTTGGTTGATAACCATATTCACCACCAGCTTTCTTTAAGTAAGCTTCCCTATTGCATTTAAAGGGATTCACGTCATAAAATGTAATCACAACTGCTTAGAGCCACTTACACAGCATAGGACGAAATATAGTTATGTTCAATTTTCAGAATGTAGTTTTTCTTTTCGTTTTTAGCCCAGAGACAGGGTCTCACTCTCTCACCCAGGGCAGAGTACAGTGGCGTCATCATAGCTCACTGCAGCCTTGACCTCATGGGCTCAAGCGATCCTCCTGCCACAGCCTCCTGAATAGCTGGGATTACAGGATTATACTATTACACCCAGCTAATATTCAATTTTGTAGAGAAGGGGTCTCACTATGTTGCCCAGGCTGGTCTCCCACTCCGGGCCTCAAGTAATCCTCCTAAGTCTCCCTAAGCACTGGGATTACAGGCATGAGCCACCACTCTGGCCTGCAGTTTCAAAAAACTTTATAGGGGGTCGGGCACGGTGGCTCAAGCCTGTAATTCCAGCACTTTGGGAGGCCAAGTCGGATGAATCATGAGGTCAAGAGATCGAGACCATCCTGGTCAACGTGAAACCCCGTCTCTACTAAAAATATAAAAAATTTGCTGGGCGTGGTGGCGCATGCCTGTAATCCCAGCTACTCGGGAGACTGAGGCAGGAGAATTGCCTGAACCCAGGAGGCGGAGGTTGCGGTGAGCCAAGATCGCACCATTGCACTCCACCCTGGGTAACGAGTGAAACTGTCTCAAAAACAAAAACAAAAACAAAAACAAAAACGGCCGGGCGCGGTGGCTCAAGCCTGTAATCCCAGCACTTTGGGAGGCCGAGGAGGGTGGATCACGAGGTCAGGAGATCGAGACCATCCTGGTCAACATGGTGAAACCCCGTCTCTACTCAAAATACAAAAAATTAGCTGGACACGGTGGCGCGCGCCTGTAGTCCCAGTTACTCAGGAGGCTGAGGCGGGAGAATTGCCTGAACTCAGGAGGCGGAGGTTGCAGTGAGCTGAGATTGTGCCAATGCACTCCAGCCTGGGTAACAAGCGAAACTCCGTCTCAAAAAAAAAAAACTTTATAAACAGCCTGTTGTGTGCAAATTCTGCAATAAAGTTGACCAAAAAAACAAAACAACCAGTCTACTGCTTGCCTGGATATTTGTCTTATATCATTAAATCATGAATCTCTGCTGTTGAAAGACACAATATGCTATTTTAACTCGGACATATTAAATAGAGAAGTTTCCAAAACACCCAACTAACTATATACTGATAACATGAAGTCACCACTTTTTGTAAGGGTGCTAAGTAAAGGGAGACCTCATCTGTGAGAAAGTGTAAAATGCTGCTTTAACATCTGAGGCCACCACATTCTGTGCCGCTCTGGGCTGCTGCTTCAGCGGCGTGAAGGGCATTGTTTTTCCTTCCTCTTGCTACCCTCCTTTGCGGCACATTCCCTATTTCTGCATCATCTCTGCGTAAGCTTCCCAGTCTTCAGTGACTTCTGTCAACGGTGGCAGTGACATTTATCACTCTGAGGTGCTGCCTGACCTCAGGAATGCTGTTTGCAACACCCATGCCCCCCGATGAGCAGCACCCTGGCTGAGCAGTGCCCCAATGTTGGAGGGGGCACTCTTCTCTCAGCTCACCGCCACCCCCCACAGACATATCTAAATGACACTGGTGGCCCCACAGGCCAGTCTCCACAAACATGCCCTGGAGTTCAAGTAGCTCCTGTTTCTCAGGCTGCCGTCTCCCCCTCCTTTCAACCCCTCAGCTCCCAGAGGTCCCCTCCCTCAAATGGGATCACAGGCATTGGGCACATACCTGCTTCACTAGACCGAATTTTCCCTGGGAGCCTGGGAGACACAACCCCTCAATAAAAAAAGATTGAGTCCCTCAAGAATGTTATTCTCTGGTCTGTCCCACATAACCAAATGCCTCCAGTCCTTTAACGACTGGAGTCATTTATCTGTTTAATATACATCCCTCAGATGGTGAACCATCTCATTACTTGATTTCTTAGATTAGTAGTTAAACCAGACATGGTCATCCCATTTTTTTTTTTTTTTTTTTTTTTTGGAGACAGGCTTACTCTATCACCCAGGGAGAGTGCAGCAGCAAGATCTCGGCTCACTGCAACCTCTGCCTCCCAGGTTCAAGCAATTCTCATGCCTCAGCCTCCCAAGTAGCTGGGATTACAGACACCTGTCACTATGCCTGGCTGGCTAATTTTTGTATTTTTAATAAAGAAAGAGTTTCGTCATGCTGGCCAGGCTGGTCTGGAACTCCTGGCCTCAAGTGATCCACCCACGTCCACCTCCCAAAGTGCTGAGATTACACACATGAGCCATGGTGCCTGGCCCCTTGTTTAATGTGCTTGATAATGATTCATTCCTTGATCCTCCACACGAACAGATCCTTTCACAATAATGTGATGGTGATGAACGGTAACCCAGGACCCAACTTAAGTATGATGCTGATTTTCTATTTTAGACTCAATTGGACCGTCTCAAACTGACTTTTGTTTCCACAAAAGAGCCCCTGAGCCTTGCAAGGATCAAAATTGGAAAGGAAGGGGGAAAGGGTGAGTAAGTGTGGAAAATCCTTTCTGATCAACTTTGTTCTTTACTAAGTAAACAATTTTGTTATTTATTAAGCATCTGGCCATACAATAATGGAAACTATCAAAAAACCTATCCTTTGGGCTCCATCTTGGAAACAGCTGGATGTACACAGGACAAAGCTTTTTGTTAACTCTTGTGTTACTAACTGTCCTCCTTTTTAACACAAAATCTACAACAAATTCATTCAACAATAGCAAAGCTACAAAGCCATCCAGGTTACCAGTTTCAGCAGACAGCCTTCAAAGCTGAACTTGCCTTGTATGACCTACGTACGTCTCACAGAAGTGAAGATTCTTCACTCAAACACAGCAAAGTTAATGAAGCAAGAGATCTGTTTCGCAGTATAGATCTCTTAAACTATTGTTCTTTAAGGGACTTAAAACTATTTTGTTTACAGATTTCTCACTTGATTAAGTTCATTTTATAAGATTAATGTCAAACTCAACTTTTAATCAGCTAAAAAGAAAAGCATTATTAGTGATTTTTATATACCTCAAGCATCATTTACTTCACCCCACTGTTTAAGAAATTTTAACTTGATAAGTTCTCTCTTCGTAATTTTTAAAAATAGTTTTTCACTTCTACATTAATATTAAATGTCGCTTATCAAAACTTGATTCCAGGAATTGTAGTCAAGCCACAAAAATCAAGTTTTGTTTCAACAGCAGAGGCAGATTTCTGAATATGCTAGTGGTCAGTCACAGAAATATTTCCACAAGTTGAACAGCTGTGTCTAGTGCAAATCTGAAGGCAGCAATGTAATTCAATTTGGACTCATTCATTAGAAACTGACTTTCAGACGCTGCCACTGCAAGACTACTGGAGAAATGCAAGCTGCGCTGGAGACAGAATTGTTCGCAGCGGCACACAAGTTTTTGCCACAAAGGAGAGAGCTCTGAAAGAGGAAATACAACTAGTTCATGTTACCATGAACCAGCGCAGGAGGACCCAGAATTATTGAATGAATAGAAAACTAAAGTACTACCCTTAAACGGCTATGATTACTTAAGAAACTTTCCAGGGAAGCTGTTTAATTAGAAGAAACAAACAAAGAGAAAAGATGATTTATTCCGTATCCTGGTATATTTTTTAGAAAAATTGGAATTCCCACATTCCTCAATTTTTTGTACATCTACACGGTGAAAACAACAAACTCCAACGGTGACTGCAGCCTAAATGAATTTAAAATCTGCCGTTTCACTTTCTTTTGAAGTGAATTTGGCAATGAAACACAAAATGACTAGTTGACAAAAAAAAAAAAAGAGTTTTGAAAATAAGCACTAAGTACCCTTCCAAGGAACTCACTCATTCCTAACTTCAGTCCTAACTCAAAGCTGGCGGCTGCTCTGAGTGTCCTCTGACTGCAGCCTGGTCAATGTGTCGCCAATCAAGAAAACACATCGCGCTACCTTTGGCCGCGATCTTGCTTTCTCTAAGCATCAAATGTACCCTCCGCTGTCATTCCTCTGGACAGCCACGCGTGTGGACAGGGCCGTGGAAGGGTGCGTAGGGCATTACCAAACAAACCCACACGCCGCACTTTACTTCTTCCCTTCTGGTGTGCCACTCGCGTCCCCGCGAGGAGGGCTGATCGGGGGCGGGTAGGCCGAGTGCATCGGGCATGTGCTGCCCCAGTCGGGCCCAGTGACAGTCCTGCGACGAACTTCCACCCTCCGGCGCGGGGCGAGAGGAACCGGCTGCCGGACCTGCTCCGAGCTCCCGGCTCGGTCGGTCTCCGCGACCACGACCCCTGGGCACTCTCTTTCGGATGGGGGTGACAGCGCGCCCCGGGATCCCGCTGCCCCGGACCCCCTCCTCACCTGTGCTGTCATTCGCCGAGAAGCCGGGCGAGCTGAGTTTGGCTCGTTTGGGGTTAGGAGGTCCGTCCAGCAAGTTCTCGGCCATTTTCACCTGCTCGCGAAAACAGCCCCGGGAGCGGGCGGCCCGGCCGGCGAGGGCCCGGGCGGGGGTCGGGGGCCCCGCCGGCTGCGAGGGAGAGGAGCGAGCGCCGGCCGCGCGCCGAGGGAGAGGGAGGGCGCAGGCCGGGTGGGGGAGGCGGCGGCCAAATCTCAGCCACAGCAACAGCGCCCCGCAGCGCTCACCGCCCGCCCCCGGCCGCCGCCGCCGCCGCCGCCGGCCGCGGCCCCCTCATCCCCTGCCCGCCTCCCGAGCGCGACACTCCACGGCGGGGGCGCCCCGGCGGCCCGGCTGCCCCCCCGGGCCCGGCTGGCAGCGACGGCGCCCGGCCGAGCGGCTCAGGCAGTCCCCGGGAACATGGTGGTGCCGCCGCCGCCTCGCTCCCCCCCCCCGCGCCCCACTTAATGAATTCGCTCGCGGCCCGACGACGAGGGGGCTCCGGGCTCCGCTCCCCACCCGCGGCCCGCCGCCGCCGCCGCCGTAAGGAAAAACAATGCGCCGAGCGGGGTCGCCGCCGCCGCCGCCGCGGCCCCCCCACCCCCCGTTCCGCCGCCGCCGCCGCCGCCGCTGCCGCCGCCGCCGCCGCCGGGCTCCGGGAGGCCGAGCCGAGAGGCGAGCGGGGCCGCCGGGGCGGGCGCCGAGGGCCGGGCGGAGCGGGCCGGCCGGGCGGAGCGGGGTACGCGGGCGGTTGTGGGGCCCGGGACCGGCGGGGCCGAGTAGATCGCGCTCGAAGCCCCGGTCGGGTCCGCGACAAGATGGCGGCTGTTGATTCCTCAATTAAAAAAAAAAGAAAGTTTTTTTTCTTCTCTTTCCAGAGCCTGAACGGGGAGGGGGTGGGGGCGGGGCACGCCAGTGCGTCACCCCCCCCGCGGCGTCACCACGCACAGCCCCCGTCCCGCCCCCTCCACCTGCGCCGGCCGCGGCGGAAAGAGCCGAGCGTGCTCGGGCGGAAGGGCCGAAGGCGCGGCCGCTGAGCAAGGGGCGGCGGGTGGCAGGGCGCGGGCCAGGCCTGCGGGACGCCGGGGCTACGGGTTGAGCCGCGGCTTTTGTTCTGCGAGGCGGCGAGTGCCGTGGTTCCCGGCCCGAGCGGACTCCGGGAGCAGCGGCCTGGCCACCGATCGGGCCCTGGGGTGTGTTTCCAGCTCCGCGCTACCCAGAGACCCTCCTCGGGGGGTGTCGGGCGGGGACTGCCGGGGGCGACCCTCGCCCAGGCCACGCCACTAGCCCTCGCCACCAGGGAAGTGGAATGGCCCCTGCGAGGTACAGACCGCCCTCGGGTCTGCCGACCAGGTGGGCCGATGGGGAAACTGAGGCTGGAGGGGCAGAGCAACTTCTCCAAAGTCGCCAAGGCAGAAAGTGGCAGGGCTGGAAGTCGGGTCCCGCCCCACCTCGTGATACTAGAAAGTGAGGGGACCTCACGCCTGTTCCCAGCCCGCGGCGGTGAGGCCGACACCCTCACCTATGAGAGTGGGGTGGCAAGCGCCAGCCTGGGCGGAGAAGGACCCGCGCATGGGGCTTAGGCCTGCACGCCCGGCCGTGCTCCCCGCCCCAGGCAACTCGCAGGTGCCCCAGACGGGTGCGGGCCTGGGGAGGCCCCCACGCGAGACCACAGCCCGCAGGACATTTCCACGAACACCCAAGGTGTTCCCATCTCAGTTAGTTATCTGCCCCTCCAAACCTGCCCGGCTTCCTCATAAAGGTATCAGCAGCAACCCTATTTCCTAAGCCAGAAACCCTGGGTTCCTAAGTGAGTCATTGCGGACTCCTCCTCATCGGCCACGCACTCCTCTCCCCATGGTCTTAACCTGGGAGGCGGCTCCTCTCGCACTGTCCTGGTGGCTATGGTGGTAGCTGCTCACCTAAGTGTTCTTTGCCCTCTTTTGTTTCTCTGCACGCAGCAAGAGTTAACTTCCCGAAGAGAGGAAAAAATCTGTTTAAAACAACTCCCAGGCCGGGCAGGGTGGCTCATGCCTGTAATCCCAGCACTTTGGGAGGCCTAGGCCGGCGGATTACCTGAGGTCAGGAGTTCGAGACCAGCCTGACTAGTATGATGAAACCCCGCCTCTATTAAAAATCCAAAAATCAGCTGGGTCTGGTGGTGCGAGCCTGTAATCCCAGCTACTCTGGAGGCTGAGACAGAAGAATCGCTTGAACTCAGGAGGCAGAAGTTGCAGTGAGCCAGGATCAGCCACTGCACTCCAGCCTGGGCAACAAGAGTGAAACTCCTTCTCAAAAACACACCAACACCCTGACACAGAAAAAGGAAACAATATTCTTTAAAAAAGAACATGTATGAAGTCTCCTAAAAACATTGTAATATGTACATACGGTGACTGTCCTTGAGTGTCAAGATCGATCGTTCTGCTTTTCTGTTTATCGGTACTGTTCAAAGTCGTGCACTGCCACACCAGCACCCCTCTTGAATCTGTCTCTTCCCCTTTCCATGGCTCAGTTCACCATCAGCATCCTGCACCCACTTACTTGGCCAATAGGCATTTCTTATCATTCAGGCCTTTTTTTTTTTTTTCAAATGCTGTTCCCTGTGCTAAGAACACATATGCCTGGCAAATTCGATCTCATCCTCCAGGACCCAGTTCAAATGTCACCTACTCCAGGAAGCCCTTCTAGTGCACTCCTCAGCTCCCGTATCACTTCTGGGCTCTGTGAGAGAGCACATAACACATCTTGCCCTATCTTCCCCTCCTCCACTGCCCCCGAATTAGTTCATGTTTTTACTTATGTATCAAATAGCTCTTGAGAATCCCAAGGGCATTGAGGCTGTGCTAATCCCCTTGGCCAAACATAAAGAGATCCCCACATTTCCCCAAGAAATCGATTCGGACAGGAATGGCGAGAAGTCTGTCAGTAGCACAGGGACCGGTCACACCCTGTATCTGAATGCCCTGGGTTTCCATCTCACCAAGGGTCTGTGAGCTCCTTGGGGAAGAAGGTGGTATCTTAGTCACCGAAACAGTACTCTGCAAGAAGTAGGTTTGTAAAATTGAATGAATGAATGAATGAGTGATGAGCCATGTGTGTCAGGTGCCCTGGGTCCTAGGGGCCTTTGGGCCACTGAAAAGGGTGGGCCTCAGCCTGAGGCATGGCTTCAGGCCATGCCTCCATAGAGGGGACAAGGTGTCTGGCCACCCACAGGCCTTAGGGCCTGCCTTGGGGCAGTGGAAACACCATGCAGCCCCCCAGAGGCCCCTTGGAAAGTGGTTTGCAAAGAAGCAGGCACTGGAACTTGAGCCATTCCCCCACAGGTGTGCAGCTGTAATGCAGATTCCCTTTTTTTTTTTTTTTTTTTTTGAGTGTGAGTTTTACTCTGTTGTCCCGGGTGGAGTGCAATGGCACGATCTGCACTCACTGCAGCCTCCATCTCTGGGGTTCAAGCAATTCTCCTGCCTCAGCCTCCCGACTAGCTGGGATTACATGCACCGGCTACAACACGTGGCTAATTTTTTGGTATTTTTAGTAGAGATGGGGTTTCACCATGTTGGCCAGGCTGGTCTCTAAGTCCTGACCTCAGGTGATCTGCCCACCTCAGCCTCCCCAAGTGCTAGGATTACAGGCGTGAGCACAGCCACAGGTTCCATTATATACAGGAAAGCAAGGGAACGCCAGGACTCAGAAGGAAATGACCTGGGCATGGCAGGGCTGGGCCTGGAACCCAGGTTCCCACTCTCCAAACCCCTTGACTTCCCGTCTCTCCGTGCTCCACCCTCAAACATCCCTGCTCTGCAGTCCCTTTTCCTCTCTCATTGTTCTCACCTGGTATTCACTGATACCTGTTTTTATTTTCCTTTCTATTTCTTCTCCCTTCAGTTTGGCCCAAAGGATACTGAGCTCAGACACTGATGGGGAATAGCATGGAGGAGGGTGTGGCTCCCGCCTGCACTCACCTGGCTGGGGATCACCATCGACAAGTGAGTGCCTTAGGGATACCAGGCGGCTCTGCTATGCCTACCACGGATGGCACTTCCTACAATCCTGGAAGGAAAAATTGTCCTCATTTCACAGATGAGGAAATAAAGCTCAAAGGAGGACAAGTCACCCAGCCATGAAAGGGCTTCGCTCCGGTGCACACCTACGGCTTCCTGCTCTTCCCGCAAACCTCCCCCTGTCTCAGAGGCCACATTAAAAAACAACCAAGGGACTGGGCATGATGGCTCGCACCTGTAATCCCAGCACTTTGGGAGGCTGAGGCAGAAGGATCACTGGAGCCCAGGAGTTCGAGACCCCCCCCCCAATCTCTACAACAAAATTTTTAAAAATTAACTGAGTATGGTGGCATGCTCCTGTAGTCCCGACTACTGGGGAGGCTGAGGCAACAGGATCATCAGAACTCAGGAGGTCGAAGCTGCAGTGAGCTGTGATTGAACCACTGCACTCCAGCCTGGACAACAGTGAGATACTGTGTCAAATAAAAAAAGAAAAATAAATGGAATTTTGGCCAGGCACGGGCCTGTAATCCCAGCACTTTAGGAGGCTGAGGCAGATACTTGAGGTCAGGAGTTTGAGACCAGCCTGGCCAACATGGTGAAACCCCATCTCTACTAAAAATACAAAAAATTAGCCGAGCATGATGGCACATGCCTGCAATTCCACCTATTTGGGAGGCTGAGGCAGGAGAATTGCTTGAACCCAGGAGGTGGAGGTTGCAGTGAACCAAGATGGGGCCACTGCACTCCAGCCTGGGCGACAAGAGTGAAACTCCATCTCAAAAAAAAAAAAAAAGCAAGAAAAAGAAATGGAATTGTTGCAATTTGATATTTGTTGTCCCTTTCTAGGCTTAAATAGATGAAAAGATAGCATCAAGCTTGGACATTGCCTTCAAGATACAGAACAGCATTGGAGAGAAAAACGTAAACATGAACCACGTTGAAAAGATAGGCAGATAATCAGAATAGCACAAAACCATAAAAACTGACGGCCCAGGGGTAGGAGTCCTGGGCTGGGGGGCAGAGGCTTGGGGGAATAGTCCCAGGAAGACAGGATTCCAGCCAGTTCCCAGTAGACAGAGGGCAGACAGAGCTGGGGTCAAATCCCAAACCTGCTTTTTCTTAGCTGTGTTGAAAACAAATACCTCCTCACCTGCCAAGAGAGCTGAGGTGTGGTGATGAGATGGAGGGTGCACGGGGTTCCGGGCACACCAAGGCACCATACTAGGCAGCTGCTATTTGGGGTGGTGGGAAGCAGGTGCTGAATGGGGAGGGGCCCCCTCTCCTCTCTCCACCTTCCTCGTAGGAGGCCGCACCCGCCTCTCTGGTGGGAGACTTGCTGCTGCTTTTTCACCACCACTGTCCCTGAATCTTTCCTCCCTCACTTACCCCGCTGCCTCCTTTCCCTCAAACACATTGGTAGCTCCAGTTTCAGCCCTGATTCCACCCTGTCTCTTCCATTCCCAGCCAAGGAAACTGGAACAAGTTGTCTACACAGACTGGGTTCATTTCCTCTTCTTCCATGCCCTGTGTTTATTGTTTTTATTTTATTTTATTATTTTGAGATGGAGTCTTGCTCTGTCACCCAGACTGGAGTGTAGCAGGCTCACTGCAAACTCCGCCTCTCAGGTTCAAGCAATTCCCCTGCCTCAGCCTCCCAAGTAGCTGGGATTACAGGTACCAGCCACCAAGCCCAGGTAATTTTTGTGTGTTTTTATAGAGACGGGGTTTCACCATATTGGGCAGCTGGTCTTGAACTCCTGACGTCAGGTGAGCCACCCACTGTGGCCTCCCAAAGTACTGGGATTACAGGCGTGAGCCACCGTGCCCTGCCTAGTTTTATTTTTGAGACAGAGTCTTGCTCTGTCACCCAGGCTGGAGGGCAGTGTCGCAATCTCGACTCACAGCAATCTCCGCCTCCCAGGTTCAAGCGATTCCCCTAGGTGCCCGCCACCACACCTGGCTAATTTTTGTATTTTAGTAGAGTGTTACGGAGTTTCACCATGTTGACCAGGATGGTCTTGATCTCCAGACCTCGTGACCCACCTGCCTCGGCCTTTCAAAGCACTGGGATTACAGGAGTGTACCACCACACCCAATTAATTTTTGCATTTTTTGTAGAGATGGGGTTTCACCGTGTTACCCAGGCTGGTCTCAAACTCCGGCTCAAGTGATGCTCCCACCTCAGCCTCCCAAAGTGTTGGGATTACAGGGGTGAGCCACCGCGCCCAGCCTGCTTTCAGTTCTTTTGGGTATACACCCAGAATGGGGTAATTGCTGTCCCATATGGTAACTCTACTTTTGATTCCTTGAGGAACGCTCATGATGTTTTCCATAGCAGGTGTATCATTTTACATTCCTACCAGCCGTGCACAAAAGCTCAGATTTCTCCACCTCCTCACCAGCACTAGGGTTTTTCATTCTTTCATTTTCTTTTCTTTTTTTCTTTTTATTGGGATCACAGTCCTGACAATGGGTGTGAGATGATACCTTTCAGTTCATTCCTTTTAACCGCCATCTTGTATTCTATTGCAGGAACAAAGCACATTTTATTTCTCTATTCTCCTCCTAAGGGACTGGTAGATCGTTCCCACTTTTTTCCTATTACAAACCGGGCTGGAATGAATGTTCTTGTACGGGTTTCCTTGTGTACCTAAGAGCATCACCATGTGAACACTGAGAAGTAGATTTCCTGGGTTTAAGGTCATATTAGGCAGAGCCCTGGTAGAAGGAGATGGCACGCTTAAAATCAGCCAATGCAGCCAGGCACAGTGGCGCGTGCCTGTAATCCCAGCTACTCCGGAGGCTGAGGCAGGGGAATTTCTTGAACCCGGGAGGCAGAGGTTGCGGTGAGCCGAGATTGCATCACTGCACTCCAGCCTGAACAACAGAGTGAGACTCTGTCTGAAAAAAAAAAATCAGCCAACTTATGGAAGGTTTCATGGATGAACTGCTTGCTCAGTTAGGGCAGGTTGCAAGGAAATGATAAGGGACAGGGCAGTAACCTGGGGCTTGTAGCAGCTGAGCTGTTACTGCCACGACACTCAAAGGGACATGGAGGGGAGAGCTTCCCAAACCCGGCAAGAAAATAGTTGTGTAGAGATGGTTATCTTGAGAGGGACTTTTGCCAAGGGACTCAGCTGCCTTGAGGTGACCAAATCCCATGACCACTCTTTCCCTCCCTCCCTCCTTCCCTTCCTTCTTCTTTCTTTCCTTCTTTCTTTCTTTTTCTGAGACCGAGTCTCACTCTGTCACCATCTCAGCTCACTGCAAACTCCACCTCCTGGGTTCAAGTGATTTTCCCTGCCTCAGCCTCCCAAGTAGCTGGGATTACAGGTGCGTGGCACCACACCCAGCTAACTTTTTGTATTTTACTAGAGACCAGTTTTCCCCATCTTGGCCAGGATGGTCTCGAATTCCTGACCTTGTGATCTGCCTGCTTCGGCCTCCCAAAGTGCTGGGATTACAGGTGTGAGCCACCACACCCAGCCTCTTTTTCTTTTTTCTTTTTCCTTCCTTCTTTTCCTTCCTTCCTGCCTTCCCTTTCTTTCTTCTTCTCTCTCTTCCCTCCCTCCCTCCCTTCCTCCCTCCCTCCCTCCCTCCCTTCCTCCCTTCCTGCCTTCCTTCATGGAGTCTCATTCTGTTGCCCAGCCTAAAGTGCAGTGATGCAATCTCAGCTCACTGTAACCCCCACCTCTTAGGTTCAAGCGATTCTCCTGCCTCAAACCTCCCGGGTAGCTGAGATTACAGGTGTGCACCACCATGCCTGGCTGATTTTTGTATTTTTAGTAGAGATGGAGTTTCACCATGGTGTCCAGACTGGTCTCAAACTCCTAGCCTCAGGTGATCTGCCCACTTTGGCCTCCCAAAGTTTAGAGATTATAGGCGTGAAGCACCACGCCCGACCACTTTTTCTTAAAAAAAAAAAAATTAATTTGTTTTTTTGTAGAGATAGGTTGTGCTTTGTTGCCCAGGCTGATCTTGAACTCCTGGCTCCCCAAGATGTTGGGATTACAGGCATGAGCCACCATGCCAGGCCCTTCCTTCTTCCTTCTTTCCTGTCTGTCTGTCGTCATTTTCTTCTTCTTCTTCCTCTCTTCCTCTCCCTCTCTCTCTCTCTCTCTCTCTCTCTCTCTCTCCCCCTAACAGGGTCTCACCGTTCCTTCTTCCTCCTTTCCTATCTCTCTCTCTCTCTCTCTCTAACAGGGTCTCACTTTTCCTTCTTCCTCCTTTCCTGTCATCCTTTCTCCCTCTCTCCCCTTCCCTCTGTCTCTAATAGGGTCTCACCTTTCCTTCTTCCTTCTTTTCTGTCTCTCTCTCTCTCTCTCCCCAACAGGGTCTCACTTGTCCTTCTCCCTTCTTTCCTATCTGTCGTCCTCTCCCCCACCTCTCTGCCTCTAATAGGGTCTCACCTTTCCTTCTTTCCTATCTGTCTCCCTCTCTCTCTCTCTTTCTAACAGGGTCTCACTTTTCCTTCTTCCTCCTTTCCTGTCATCCTCTCTTCCTCTCTCCCCTTCTCTCTGTCTCTAATAGGGTCTCACCTTTCCTTCTTCCCTATCTGTCTTCCCCCACTCCTCTCTTTTTCTAAGAGGGTCTCACCTTTCCTTCTTCCTTCTTTCCTATCGCTCCCCCTCTCTCCCTCTCTGTCTCTCTCACCGGGTCTCAGGTTGGAGTGCAGTGGCACAATCACAGCTCACTGCAGCCTTGACCACCCAGGCTCAAGCAATTCTCCTGCCTCAGCTCACGGAGTAGCTGGGACTACAGGCATGTGTCACCACACCTGGCTAATGATTTCTTACTTTTTGTAGAGATAGGGTCTCACTATGGTACCCAGTCTGGTCTCAAACTCCTGGGCTCAAGCCATCCTCCCACCTCAGTCACCCAAAGTGCGGCGATTATAGGTGTGAGCCATGGCCCCCAGCCTTTCCTTCCTTCTGATCTCCTGCCAAGCTGCCCACCAGGAACTCAAGCCCAAGGCATGGCAGGCTGTCCACATCAGCCTCCTGAGGCCAGAAATGAAAAGGCAGTGTGAAAAGGGGTGAAGGGATCAATTCGAGGGCCATCTAGAAGATGTCTGGCACATAGAGAATAGCCATCCTCACCTGCAGGGGGAATTTTCAATTTGCCTGGTTTTTCGGTTTTTTTGTTTGTTTTGAGACGGAGTCTCATTCTGTTTTCCAGGCTGGAGTGCAATGGCACCATCTTGGCTCACTGCAACCTCCACTTGCCAGGTTCAAGAGATTCTCTTGCCTCAGCCTCTCAAGTAGCTGGGATTATAGGCGTGTGCCACCATACCTGGCTAATTTTTTTTGTATTTTTAGTAGAGATGGGGTTTCTTCATGCTAGTCAGGTTGGTCTTGAACTCCTGACCTCAGGCGGTCTGCCTGCCTTGGCCTCCCAAAGTGCTGAGATAACAGGCATGAGCCACTGAACCCAGCCAGAAATTTTACATTTTCTTTTTCTTTCTTTCTTTTTTTTTTTTTTTGAGACAGTCTTGCTCTGTCACCAGACTGAAGAGCAGTGGCACAATCTTGGCTCACTGCATCCTCTGCCTCCTGGGTTCAAGTGATTCTCCTGCCTCAGCCTCCTGAGTAGCTGGGACTACAGGCACGCGCCACTACGCCCAGCTAACTTTTGTATTTTTAGTAGAGATAGGTTTTCACCGTGTTGACCAGGACGGTCTTGATCTCCTGACCTCATGATCCGCCTGCCTCTGCCTCCTAAAGTGCTGGGATTGTAGGTGTTAGCCACTGCACCCAGCCAGTTTCACCATACCATCTCTTGCCCTTCGTAGTATGTATCTGTGGCTTAGATCTCCTTCACTACTCTAATGTCATAAAGATGGTTTCCCATGTTTTCTTCTAGAAATTTTACAGTTTTGCTTTTTCACATTTGGGTGTTAAAGCATTCTGGGAATGTGCATGTGGGCATGTGCTTATGTGTGGTTTGAGGTAGGGATCTACTCTATCTTTTTCCTTACAGATAGCTGATATGAAATACTCCATTCTTGTGTCTTTGATTTCTAACATCAACTCTTATCTTATACCAAGATCCTCTCCCACTTCCCCTTTCCTTCCCTCCCTTCTTCTTTCCTTTCTTCCTTTCTCTTTCTCCTTCCTTCCTTTTTGCTTTCTCTCCCTCCCTCCATCTCTTCTTTCCCTTTCCCCTTTCCCTTTCCCTCTGTTTCAAGGCAGGGTCTTGCTCTGTTGCCCAGGCTAGAGTACAATGACATAATCTTGATTCACTGCAACCTCTGCTTCCAGCGTTCAAGCAATTCTCCTGCCTCAGCCTTCCAAGTAGCTGGGACTACAAGCACGTGCCACCACACCCAGCTAATTTATGTATATTTCGTAGATAGAGGGTTTCATCCTGTTGGCCAGGCTGGTCTTGAACTCACTCCTGACCTCAAGTGATCTGCCAGCCTCGGCCTCCCTAAGTGCTAGAGTTGCAGGTGTCAGCCACTGCACCTGGTGCCAAGATCCTCTTTCTTCTGTCAGCTGGCATATTTGTATTCCCCTGTGCCAATATTACAATGTTTAAAATCTTTCCCAGTAACGGTAACTCCTGGTCTCTGGAGAGGAGAGTTTCCCCCACCCCTCTTCCCCTTCAAAGTTGTCTTGACCATTCTTGACTCTTTTGCTCTTCCATGTGAATTTAAATTTTTCAAGGAGTTTCTTTGAATTTGTAAATTCACTTGAGGAAAATTGCCATTTAAAAAATAATGTGTCTTGGCCAGGTGTGGTGGCTCAAGCCTATAATCCCAGCACTTTGGGAGGCTAAGGAGGGTGGATCACTTAAGGTCAGGAGTTTGAGACCAACTGGCCAACATGGTGAAACCCTGTCTCTACTAAAAATTCAAAAATTAGCCGGGTGTGGTGGCACAAGTCTGTAGTCCCAGATTCTAAGGAGGCACGAGAATCACTTGAGCCCAAGAGGCAGAGGTTGCAATGAGCCAAGATTGAGCCACTGCACTCCAGCCTGGGCGACAGAGACAGACTCTATCTGCAAAATAAAAATAAAAATAAAAGAATAGTGTGTCTTCCTAACAATTAGCAGGCAAAACAGAAGACAAAGAAATGTGGCACTTGATGCTAGGAGAAGCCAGCAGCAAAATCCAAACCCCAGGAGGCTCTGCAGGGAAGCACGCTTGAGTTCTTTAACAAATAAAGTTCAAAAAAAAAAACCCAAAGCAGTTGAAGGGAGAACGTGTAAATCAGGGGTGTCCAATCTTTTGGCTTCCCTGGGCCACAGTGGAAGAAGAATCGACTTGTACCACACATAAAACACACTAACACTAATGATAGCTGATGAGCTAAAAAAAAAAATCACATTAAAAAAATCTCATAATGTTTCATGAAAGTTTACGAATTTGTGTTGGGCTGTATTCAAAGCCACCCAGGGCCACATGCAGCCTATGGGCCATGGTTTGGACAAGCTTGCTGTAAATTTATTTATTTAATTAATTTTTTTTTGAGACGGAGTTTCGCTCTTGTTACCCGGGCTGGAGTGCAATGGTGTGATCTCGGCTCACCGCAACCCCCGCCTCCTGGATTCAGGCAATTCTCCTGCCTCAGCCTCCCAAGTAGCTGGGATTACAGGCGCGCGCCACCATGCCCAGCTAATTTTTTGTGTTTTTAGTAGAGACGGGGTTTCACCATGTTGACCAGGATGGTCTTGATCTCTTGACCTCGTGATCCACTCGTCTCGGCCTCCCAAAGTGCTGGGATTACAGGCGTGAGCCACTGCGCCCGGCCCACTTGCTGTAAATTAAGAGACTTAAGCAACATAACAACCAATTGTGTTGTGAATCTTGTATGGATCCTGAATAAATCCAAATAATGAGACAATTAGAAATGGGAACAATGACTGGTATGGAAAGATACTTAGAAGTTACCATTAATTTTTTATTATATTTTAATTTTTGTAGAGGTAGGGTCTTGCTATATTGCCCAGGCTGGTCTAACTCCTGGGCTCAAGCAATCCACCTGCCTTGGCCTACCAAATTGCTGGGATTACAGGGGTGAGCCACCACCCACAGCAAGTGTGATGGTAACATGATGATGATGTATTTTTAAATAGTCCTTATCTTTAGAGGCCAAGGCTGAAATATTTATAATCTATAAACATTACATTATAACATATATAAATGTATATAAAATATAGTATGATAATAGGATGCCTGGGAGTAGGTGGGTTAACAGATAAAACAAGATTGGCCAGGAATAGTTACTCAAGCTGAGTGATGGGGACCTGAGAATTCATTATATAATTATGCGTACATTTGTGTGTTTGAAAAATTCCCATAATAAAAGTTTTTAAAATGTGAGGGCCAGGTGTAGGGGCTCCTGCCCGTAATCTCAGCGCTTTGGGAGACCGGGGTGGGAGGACTGCTTGAGGCCAGGAAGTCAAGACCAGCCTGGGCAACACAGCAAGACCCCAAGACCCCATCTCTGCAAAAAATTTTAAAAATTAGCCAGGCATATGATAGAATATATTTGCTGGGAAGAACAAAATAAATAAATAAATAAATAAGAAAAAAGAAAAAAAAGACTCTTTTTGGCCAGGCACAGTGGCTTACACATATAATCCTAGCACTTTGGGAGGCTGAGGTGGGCAGATCACTTGAGGACAGGAGTTTGAGTCCAGCCTGGCCAACATGGTGAAACCCATCTCCACTAAAAATAGGAAAATTAGCCAGGTGTGGTGGTGGGTGCCTGTAATCCCAGCTACTCAGTAGGCTGAGGCACAAGAATTTCTTGAACCTGGGAGGTGGAAGTTACAGTGACCCAAGATCAGGCCACTTTACTCCAGCCTGGGCAACGAAGTAAGACTCTATCTCAAAAAAACAAAACTGTAGTTTTGTATGTTTGTGGTGTCTTTCTATGTTTAGACATGCTTAGATACATACGTACTTACCTTGAGGTTACCATTGCCTGCAGTGCTCAGTGCAGTAACAAGCTGCATGGGTTTGCAGCCCAGCAACAATGGGCTGTACCATATATCCTGGGTGTGTAGTAGGCTGTACCATCTAGGACTGTGTAAGTGCACCTGCAATGTTCACACAATGACGAAATTGCTTAATGATGCATTTCTCAGAACATATCTCTGTTGCTGACACTTGGCTCCATTTCTAAGGACAGTGACAGGTATCCATATAAGAAGAAGGCAGAGGGATATTTGACACAGAAAGAGGAGACAGATACACAGAGAAAAAAGTATGAAGACAGAGGCAGAGATTTAAGTGATAAAGCCACAAGCCAAGGAATGCCAGCGGCCACCAAAAACCAGAGGCAAGGTTCAGTGTGGCCCTGATGACATCTTAATTTCAGACTTCCAACCTCCAGAACTGTTAGAGATTTTGTTGTTTGATTTGTTATTGTTGCTGTAGTTTTTTTTCTTTTTTTCTTTTTTTTTCCTGAGATGGAGTTTCGCTCTCGTTACCCAGGCTGGAGTGCAATGGCGCGATCTCGGCTCACCACAACCTCCGTCTCCTGGGTTCAGGCAATTCTCCTGCCTCAGCCTCCTGAGTAGCTGGGATTACAGGCACAAGCCACCGTGCCCAGCTAATTTTTTGTATTTTGAGTAGAGACAGGGTTTCATCATGTTGACCAGGATAGTCTCGATCTCTTGACCTTGTGATCCACCCACCTCGGCCTCCCAAAGTGCTGGGATTACAGGCTTGAGCCACTGCGCCCAGCCCCGTTGCTGTATTTTTTGTTGTTGTTGTTTCGTCTTTGTTTTTGAGATGGAGTCTCGCTCCGTCACTCAGGCTGGAGTGCAGAGGCACCCGATCTCCGCTCACTGTAATCTCTGCCTCTTAGGTTCAAGGGATTCTTGGGCCTCAGTCTCCTGAGTAGCTGGGATTACAGCCACGCGCCACCACAACTGGATAATTTTTGTATTTTTAGTAGAGACAGGTTTCACCATGTTGCCCAGGCTGGTCAAGAACTCCTAACCTCTACTGGTCCGCCTGCCTTGGCTTCCCAAAGGGCTGGGATCACAGGCGTGAGTCACCATGCCTGGCCTGATTTTTGTTGTTTGAAGCCACCAAGTTTGTGGCAATTTCTTACAGCAGCTTCAGCTAACAAATACACTGATTAGAATAGAAAAATCTTATAATCATCTCTTTTGATGCAAAAAAAACCCATCTGATAAAATTAAATACCTATTCATAATTTTTTAAAAATATATAAAGAAGAAAAAAAAACTCACAGCAAACTAAAATAGAAGAGGTCCTCTTTGACCCAGTAACAGGCATCTGTAGAAAACCTATAACAAAAGCACAATACATCTTTAATAATTGATCAGTTGGAGCCGGGTACAGTGGCTCATGCCTGTAATCCCAGCACTTTGGGAGGCTGAGGCTGGTGGATCATTTGAAGTCAGGAGTTTGAGACCAGCCTGACCAACATGATGAAACTCCATCTCTACTAAAAATACGAAAATTATCCAGGCATGGTAGCGCACGCCTGTAATCCCAGCTACTCCCAAGGCTGAGGCAAGAGAATCATTTGAACCTGGGAGGCAGAGGTTGCAGTGAGCCGAGATCGTACCATTGCTCTCCAGCCTGGCTAACGAGAGCGAAACTTCATCTCAAAAAAACAAAACAAAACAAAACAAAACAGATCAGTTGGACCTCATCAAAATGCAAATCTTCTGTTCTTCAAAAGGTATCGTTAAAAAAGTGGCAAAGCAAGCAACCCATAGGACCCATGGGGAGGAAATATTTCCAAAACATTTACCCACTAAAGCACATGTATCCAGAATACACAAAGAATTCTACAACAGAATAAGAAAACAATCCCACATATCAATGAAAAAAAGGTTTGGTTAGCCATTTTACCAAAAAATATATACACACAGCAAATGGGCATATGCAAAGATCTTAAGGCCAGGTGCAGTGGCTGACATCTCTATGCCCAGCACTTTGGGAGGATGAGGGAGGCAGATCACTTGAGGCCAGGAGTTCGAAACCAGCCTGGCCAACACGGCAAAACCTCGTCTCTACTAAAAGTACAAAAATTAGCCAGGCACAGTGGCAGGTACCTGTAATCCCAGCTACTCAGGAGGCTGAGGCACAAGAATCACTTGAACCCAGGAGACAGAGGTTGCAGTGAGCCAAGATCATGCCACTGAACTCCAGCCTGTGTAACAGAGCAAGACTATCTCAAAAAAAAAAAAAGGAAGAATACATCCTCAAAATTTTTCATTATGTGGGAAGTGGAATTTGAAACCACAGAGAGATAATATTTAACAATCACCAGGAATGGCTACAATATAAATAAAGAAATAAATACATATGTGAATAAATAACTAAAATAAAATAAAATAACAAATGTTGGTGAGGAGAAACAAAATCACTCATACATTGCTGGTGGGTGTGTAAAATGGTGCTCTTCAGAAAAAATAATTTTCCCATTCTTTTTTTTTTTTCCTCTTCTTTTCTTTTCTGAAACAAAGTCTTGCTCTGTTGCCCAGGCTGGAGTGCAATGGCCTGATTACAGCTCATTGCAACCTCTGTCTTCTGGGCCTCAAGCAATTCTCCTGCCTCAGCCTCCTGAGTAGCTGAGATTACAGGCATGTGCCACCACACCTGGCTAATTTTTTATTTTTAGTAGAGATGGGGTTTCACCATGTTGGCCAGGCTGGTCTTGAACTACTGACCTCAAGTGATCTGCCCGCCTCGGCCTCCCAAACTGCTGGGAATACAGTCTCGAGCCACCGCACCCAGCCTACCAATTCTTTAAGAAGTTTAACATAGTCAGGTGCAAGCCTGAAGCCTGTTACTTGAGAGGCTAAGGCAGGAGGATCCCTTGAGCCCAGGAGATTAAGACCAGCCTAGGCAACACAGTGAGACCTCATCTCAATAAATAAATAAATAAATATGTCCTTAATATATTCTTAGGTATGATGCCAGAAGTACAGGGCAATGAAAGAAAAAAAATGCCATCATGGCCAAGATGGTGAAACCCTGTCTCTACTAAAAATACAAAAATTAGCTGGGAGTGGTGGCAAGCACCTGTAGTCCCAGCTACTCAGGAGGCTGAGGCAGGAGAATTGCTTGAACCCGAGAGGTGGAGGTTGCAGTGAACTGAGATTGTGCCACTGCACTCCAACCTGCTGCCTGGCAACAGAGCGAGACTCTGTCTCAAAAAAAAAAAAAAAAAGAAAAGAAAAGAAAAAGAAAAAATGATTAATTAAGCTGGGCACGGTGGCTCACACCTGTAATCCTAGTACTTTGGGAGGCTGAGGCAGGCAGATCACCTGGGGTAAGGAGTTCAAGAGCAGCGTGGCCAACATGGTGAAACCCGACTCTATAAAAATACAAAAAAATTGGCCAGGCATGATGGCAGGTGCCTGTAATTCCAGCTACTTGTAAAGCTGAGGCAGGAGAATTGCTTGAACCCTGGTAGCAGAGGTTGCAGTGAGCAGAGATCGTGCTATTGCACTCCAGCCTGGGCGACAGAGGGACTCAGTCTCAAAAAAGAAATAAATAAAAATAAATTGGACTTCCTCAAAATAGAAAACTTTAATGCATTAACATGAGCACAGAAAAGAGCAACCCAGAGAGTTTGGAAAATATTTGCAAATAACATATCTGATAAGTGATTAATATTCAGAATATGTGAAGAAATTCTGCAACTCAAATATAACAAAGCAAATAACCCAATTAGGAAATGAGCAAGGCCTGGTACAGTGGCTCACACCTGTAATCCCAGAACTTTTGGAGGCCAAGGTGGGCAGTCACGAGGTCAAGAGATCGAGACCATCCTGGACAACATGGTGAAACACAGTCTCTACTAAAAATACAAAAATTACCTGAGCACGGTGGTGCGTGCCCGTAACCTCAGCTACTCAGGAGGCTAAAGCAGAAGAATCACTTGAACCTGGGTGGCAGAGGTTGCAGTGAGCCAAGACCTCGCCATTGTACTCCAGTCTAGCAACAGAGTGAGACTGTCTCAAAAAAAAAAAAAAAAAAAAAAAAGAAAGAAAAGAAATGAGCAAAGGACTTAGACATTTATCAAAAGAAGACATACAAACAGCCAATAAGTACATGAAAAGATGTTCAACATGGCCCAGAACAGTGGCTCACGCCTGTAATTCCAGCTCTTTGGGAGGCCACGGCCGGTGGATTGCTTAAGGTTAGGAGTGCAAGACCAGCCTGGCCAATGTGGTGAAACCCCATCTCTATAAAAAAATAAAAAAGTAAAAAAAAGAAAATGTTTAACATCAGTAAGTTTTAGGGAAATGCAAGGCAAAACCACCATGACGTGGGGCATGGTGGCTCACGCCTGTGATCCCAGCACTGCGGGAGGCCGAGGCTGGTGGATCACTTGACGTCAGGAGTTTGAGACCAGCCTGGCCACCATGGGGAAACCCTGTCTCTAGTAAAAATACAAAAATTAGCCGGGCGTGTTGGTAGGCACCTGTAATCCCAGCTACTCACTGTAGGAGGCCGAGACAGAAGAATCACTTGAACCCGGGAGACGCGGGCTGCAGTGAGCTGAGATCACACCACTGCACTCCAGCCTAGGTGACAGAGCAAGACTCCATCTCAAAAATAGGAAAAAAAGGCCAGGCGTGGTGGCTCACGCCTGTAATCCCAGCACTTTGGGAGGCCGAGGAGAGTGGATCACGAGGTCAAGAGATCGAGACCACCCTGGTCAACGTGGTGAAACCCCGTCTCTACTAAAAATACAAAAAATTAGCTGGGCATGGTGGCACGTGCCTGTAATCCCAGTACTCAGGAGGCTGAGGCAGGAGAATTGCCTGAACCCGGGAGGCGGAGTTTGCGGTGAGCCGAGATCGCGCCATTGCACACTAGCATTCTTCAGAATCTCCAGAATGTGGAAGCAACCCAAGTGCTCTTCCATGGAGGAATGGAGAAACAAACTATGCTCCATCCATCAACGGGATATGATTCAGCCTCACAGGAAGTTCGTTCTAACACTTGCTACAATGTGGAAAACATGGCTGCACCGTGAAGACTTGCTAATAAGCCAAATGCAAAAGGGCCAATATTGCCTGATTCCAATCATATGACATACCTCACACAAGTAGAAGAGTAAAATAGAATAAATGAATTCAGAGGCCAGGCGCGGTGGCTCACACCTGTAATCCCAGCTCTTTGGGAGCCCTAGGCGGCAGATCACCTGAGGTTAGGAGTTTGAAATTAACCTGGTTCACATGGTAAAACCCCATCTCTACCAAAAATACAAAAATTAGCCAGGGGTGGTGAAGGGCGCCTGTAGCCCCAGCTACTCAGGACAGGAGAACTGCTTGAACCTGGGAGGCGGAGATTGCAGTGGGCAAAATCATGCCACTGTACTCTAGCCTGGGCAACAGAGTAACATTCTGTCTCAAAAAAATGGCAAATTTTATATTATATATAGTCTATCACATTTTTTTAAAAAAAACCCAAATTTTAAGCCAGCCTCGATGGCTCACGCCTGTAATCCTAACACTTCAGGAGGCCAAGGTGGGCAGAACATGAGGTCAGGATTCAAAGATCAGCCTGGCTAGCATGGTGAAACCCTATCCCTACTAAAAATACAAAAATTAGCCAGGCATGGTGGTACATGCCTGTAGTTTCAGCTCCTTGGCAGGCTGAAGCAGGAGAATCGCTTGAACCTAGGAGGCGAAGGTTGCAGTGAGCCAAGACTGTGCCACTGCACTCCAGACTGGGTGACAGAGCAAGACTCTGGCTCAAAAACAAAAACAAAAACAAAAAAACCTCCAAATTCTCAGACATGACAACAAAAACAAAAGTAGCAAAAAAAAAAAAGAATTTGACTTTATCAAAATGTAAAACTTGTGTATTTCAAAGGCAGTGTCAAGAAAGTGAAAAGATGAGGAAAATGTTTGTAACTCATATATCTATCAGAGAATTCTATTTAGAATATATAAATAACTCTTACAAGTCAATAACAAAAAGACAAACAATCCAGTTAAAAATGAACAAAAGGGCTGGGCCTGTAATCCCAGCACTTTGTGAGGCCGAGGCGGGCGGATCACCTGGGGTCCAGAGTTTGAGACCAGCCCGGCCAAAATGGTGAAACCCCATCTCAACTAAAAATACAAAACTTAGCCAGGTTCGTGCACCTGGCTAGGTTCGTGCACAGGTATGGTGGCGTGCACCTGTAATCCCAGCTATTTGGGAGGCTGAGGAAGGAGAATTGCTTGAACCCAGAAGGCAGAGGTTGCAGTGAGCTGAGATCGTGCCACTGCACTCCAGCCTGGGTGACAGAGTGAGACTCCACCCCACCCCACCCCGCCAGAAAAAAGGACAAAATATCTAAATGGGCATTGCTCTGAAGAAAGTATACAAATTGTCAAAAAGCCCAGGAAAACACATCAACATCATTAGTCCCCAGGGAAATGCAAATGAAAACCACAGTGAGATACAACTTCACATCCACTAGGGTCCCTGTAATAAAAAAAAAAGAGAGAAAAAATAACAGGTTTTCGCAAGGATGTAAGGAAACCGAAACCCTCGTGCACTGCTGATGGAAATGTAAAATGCTATAGCCTCTGTGGAAAACAATCTGGCAGTTCCTCAAAATGTTAAATGTTTGATCCACAAATTCTTCTCCTGGATATGTACCAAAGAGAAACAATAACCTATGTCTATAAAAAACCTGTACACAAATGTTCTTACCAGTATCACTCATGATGGTCAAAAGGCGGAAACAAATCACATGTCCATTAACCAATGAATGAATGAACAAAATGTGGTCTCTCCCTGCAATGGAATAGTATACAACCACAGAAAGGAAGTGAGTGTTGATACATCCTACAACACGGATGGACCTTGAAAACATTCTGTTGCGGGGGAAGAGACCCCTCTTTCCTGTCTCTTGTCTCAGAGGAGGAGGAAGTAAAAGTTGAGACATAGCAGGTGTGAGGTCAGTGGCAATCTGATCAGGCCACTGCTGATCAGGCCTGCAGGTTCAAGATTAAACCCCCCACCCTTAATCACACTCCTATCTATAGATCCAAGGCATCATATGGAAAAAACACCCTCCTTTGTTCTTACTCAGTCTTACTCAAACCCCCACCTGGTCACGTACCCCACACCTACTTTATCAATCACGACCCTCTCACATGTACTTTCTAGAATCGTAAGCCTTTAAAAGGGCTAGGAATACTGACTGCGGTGGCTCACGCCTGTAATCCCAGCATTTTGGGAGGCTGAGGCAGGTGGATCATGAGGTCAGGAGTTCCAGATGAGCCTGGGCCAAGATGGTGAAACCCTATCTCTACTAAAAATAAAAAAAAAATTGCTGAGTATAGTGGCATGCACCTGTGGTCCCAGCTGCTTGGGAAGCTAAGGCAGGAGAATCGCTTGAAGCAGGAGGAAGAGGTTGCTGAGATCATGCCGCTGCACTCCAGTCTGGGTGACGGAGCAAGACTCCGTCTCAAAAAAAAAGGGGGGAGCTAGGATTTTGTTGGGGAGCTCAGTTCTTGAGACACAAGTCTGCCGATGTGCTCGGCCGAATAAAGCCACTTCCTTCTATAAATCTGGCATCCAGGAGGTTTCGTCTGCAGCTTGTCCTGCTGCATTAGGAGAAAAAAGCCAGACACGAAAGCTAGACGTTATGTGACTCCATTGATATAAAATGTCCATAACAGGCAAATCCACAGGAACAGAAAGCTTAGTGGTTGCTTAGGGTGGAGGGTGAGGATAAGAGCAGCGGGAAAGGGAAGCGACGGTTAGAGGGCAGACGACTTTGTGCCATAATGAAAATGTTCAAAACTTGCGGCAAAGGTGCACAATTCTGTGAGCTTATCAAAACCATTCAGTTGTTAAAAAAATTACCATGATGCAGACATTGCACAAAAATGAGGTCTCTACACAAGAAAAAAGCACATATCTGCACACAGACTTGCACACAGTGTTCTTAGCATCATTCCTTTGTGTGTGTTTGAGACAGGATCTCGCGCTGTCACCAGACGGGAGTGCACTGGCATGATCACAGCTCTCTGCTGCCTCCATCTCCCAGGCTCAAACCATTCTCCTGCCTCAGCCTCCTGAGTAGCTGGAACTACAGGTGTGTGCCACCACGCTTGACTAATTTGTTTTTTTTTTTAATTTTAGTAGAAATGAGGTCTCATTATTTTGCCCAGGCTGGCCTCAAATTCCTGGCCTCAAGGAATCCTCCCACCTCAGCCTCCCAAAGTGCTGGGATTATATATGTGGGTCACTGTGCCTGGCCAATTTCATTATTCTTTCTCTGGTTGTTTGTTTTTAAGTTCTGTTGCCCAGGCCGCAGTGCAATGGTGCAGTCTTGGCTCACTGCAATCTTCGCCTCCTGGGCTCAAGCAATCCACTTGGCGCAGCCTCCCAAGTACTGGGACCACAGGTGCGCACCCTCTACACCTAGCTACTTGCCTGTTTTCTTTTTTTTTGAGACAGAGTCACACTCTGTTCCCCAGGCTGGAGTGCAGTGGAGCAATATTGGCTCACTGCAACCTCCACCTCTCAGGTTCAGGTGATTCTCAACCCTCAAACTCTCAAGTAGCTGGGACTACAGGCATGCGCCACAATGCCCAGATCATTATTTTATTATTTTTTAAATTATTTTTTGAGACAGCGTCTTACTCTGTCATCTAGGCTGCAGTGCAGTGGCATGATCATGGCTCACTGCAGCCTCAACCTCCCAGGCTCGTTGATCTTCCCACCTCACCTTCTAGAGTACCTGGAACTACAGGCACTTGCCACCACACCCAACTAATTTTTACATTTTTTGTAGAGACAGGTTTTGTCATGTTGCCTGGGCTAGCCTTGAACCCTTGAGTTCCAAGCAATCCTCCAACCTCAGCCTCCCAAAGTGCTAGGATTACAGGCATGAGCCACTGCCCCCAGCCAGCCCCTAGCTAATTTTTGTATTTTTAGTAGAGACAGGTTTCACCATGTTGGCCAAGCTGGTCTCGAACTCCTGGGCTCAAGTAATCCACCTGCCTTGGCCTCCCAAAGTGCTGGTATTAACCTGTACTTTTTGAACAAGGGGCCCTGCATTTTCTTTTTGCACTGGGCCTTGCAAATGATGTTGTCAGGCCTGAGGCCATGATTAGGTCCCACTTTAGACACCCAGGCTTCAGGGTTTCAAATGACAAAATCCAAACCTCGTTTCTCTCCACGCCTCAGCCCTTGCCTCCTTGTGTTGGCTTCACTCTCAGGCCTCCTGCAGAGGCAGGATAGAGATGGTAGCTCCAGAACCAGTGGCAGCAGAAGCAGCAGCTCAAGTCTTTCCTGCAAATGCCAGCAAGGCCTCCTTGAGTTTCTTTTGTTTTTTTTGAGCCAGAGTCTCACTCTGTCACCCCAGCTGGAGTACAGTGGTACAGTCTTGGCTCATGGCAACCTCAGCCTCCCAGGTTAAAGTGATTCTCCTGCCTTAGCCTCCAGAGCAGCTAGGGTCACAGGAATGTGCCACCATGTCTGGATAATTTTTTTTGTATTTTTAGTAGAGATGAGGTTTTGCCATTTGGCCAGGCTGGTCTCGAACTCCTCTTGTCTTAGCCTCCAAAATATAGGACTGGAATCTTTGGTGACTTGGCCCTTCTGCTAAGTCTGGGATGCGGGTCCTCATAGTCTGGCCACCACGGCTGTATGAGGAATTTGACCAACCCACCCCATGAAGGGGGTATTCTAGAAAGAGATCTATAAAACCATCCAAAACCCAGGCCGGGTGTGGTGGCTCACGCCGGCAATCCCAGCACTTTGGGAGACTGAGGAAAGTGGATCACTTGAGATCAGGAGTTCAGGACCAGCCTGGCCAACATGGTAAAAACCCCATCTCTACTAAAAATACAAAAATTAGCTGGGCGTGGTGGCACGTACCTGCAGCCTCAGCTACTCGGGAGGCTGAAGCAGGAGAACTGCTTGAACCTGGGAGGCAGAGGTTGCAGTGAGCCAAAATAGTGCCACTGCACTCCAGAGCAAGACTCCATCTCAAAAAAAAAACAAACAAAATCATGCCATCCAAAAGCCCCCTCCTGTGGAGAGGGCAGACTAGGAGGGTGGTCACCTGACCATGGCATGTACATTCTGATGTCCAGAGGAGTCGGAGGTCCTTGCCCTGACGGTGGAGCGAATACTTCCGTCAGTAGGTCCAGCCTCGCCTCCACCACCCACCATCCAGCTCTCCAGCAGTATCTGCCTTGTCCTTTGTCCCCTCAGACGCTGCTATGAGGTCACAGTGGAAACACCTGCATTGGAGTTGGGGAGAATTTCCCTTCGGGAGGGTCTGCATTGTCTTGGGCAGCCCTCTTCTTGTTGGCATAAGAGAGAACCCAGAAAGTGAGTGATCACCACTTCTGCTTTGCCAGGTTTTTCTGGCTTCACACACCTGCCGAAAGCCTTCCTCAGTCTTCTAACTTTTTTTTGTTTTTTTGGTTTTTTTGAGATGGAGTTTCGCTGTTGTTACCCAGACTGGAGTGCAATGGCACAATCTTGGCTGACCACAACCTCCGCCTCCTGGATTCAGGCAATTCTCCTGCCTCAGCCTCCTGAGTAGCTGGGACTACAGGTACGCACCACCATGCTCAGCTTATTTTTGTATTTTTAGTAGAGACGGAGTTTCACCATGTTGACCAGGATGGTCTTGATCTCTTGACCTTGTGATCCACCCGCCTTGGCCTCCCAAAGTGCTGGGATTATAGGCGTGAGCCACTGGGCCTGGCCACTTTTTTTTTTTTAATAGGCTCTCACTCTGTCGCCCAGGCTGGAGTACAGTGACACAATCATAGCTCAATGCGGCCTCCAACTCCTAGGCTCATGTGATCCTCCTGCCTCAGCCTCCCAATGTGCTGGATTATAGGTGCACACCACCACGCCTGGCCTAGTGATTTCTTTCTTTTTTAAAAAAATTTAATTAAAAATTTAAAATAGGGGCTGGATGCAAGTGGCTCACGCCTGTAATCACAGAACTTTGGGAGGCTGAGGTGGGTGGATCACAAGGTCAGGAGTTTGAGACCATCCTGGCCAACATGGTAAAACCCCATCTCTACTAAAAATACAAAAGATTAGCTGGGTGCGGTGGCGTGCACCTGTAATCCCAGCTACTCTGGAGGCTGAGGCAGGAGAATGGCTTGAACCCAGGAGGCGGAGGTTGTGGTCAGCAGAGATCACACTATTGTACTCCAATCTGGGCAACAGAGCAAGACTCCATCTCAAAGAAAGAATTAAAAAAGACCCTCCCTAATTTTTTAAAATAGAGACAAGGTCTCACTATGTTGCCCGGCATGCTCTCAAGCTCCTGGTCTAAAGTGAGGACAAAGAACACCTCCCAAAGTGTTCTTCCAGACAATTCCACAGGTGGGAGTAACTAAACCCGCCTCCCAGGTTCAAGCGATTCTCCTGCCTCAGCTCTCTGAGTAGCTCGGACTATAGGCACACACTACCTGGCTAATTTTTGTATTTTTAGTAGAGATGGGGTTGGTCTTGAACCAGGCTGGTCTCAAACTCCTCACCCCAAATGATCCATCTGCCTAGGCCTCCCAAAGTGCTGGGATTACAGGCGTGAGCCACTGTGCCTGGCCCCAACTCAGTTTTATCCAGCCATAGTTTCCCACTCTAGGACTGGAATCTTTTTTTTTTTTTTTTGAGATGGAGTTTCACTCTTGTTACCCAGGCTGGAGTGCAATGGCGCGATCTCAGCTCACCACAACCTCCGCCTCCTGGGTTCAGGCAATTCTCCTGCCTCAGCCTCCCGAGTAGCTGGGATTACAGGCACGCGCCACCATGCCCAGCTAATTTTTTGTATCTTTAGTAGAGACGGGGTTTCACCATGTTGACCAGGATGGTCTCGATTTCTTGACCAAGTGATCCACCCACCTCGGCCTCCCAAAGTGCTGGGATTACAGGCGTGAGCCACCGCGCCCAGCCAGGACTGGAATCTTTTTAAATTAAGTTTTCAAACACTGATCAAGTCAGGGTCTCTGGATAGAACCGTGCCATGGGAATTCCTGTTCTTCGCAACAGGCCTCAGGCTGCATGTAAGCTATGCTTTACAAAAGAAAAGAGGCTTTTCACAGACTAGTGCCCAGCTCAGAGAGGTCAGTCACTGGGGTCAAAAAATAGAGTGGGGAAAAAAAAAGACTAAAAGCAAACAATTTATGTATCACTTGCAAAAGTTTTTGAAATTTAAAGGTTTCAAATTATATATATATATAAAATCTTATTCTATTTTATGTCCTGGGATACATGTGCAGAACATGCAGGTGTGTTACACAGGCAAACGTGTGCCCTGCTGGTTTCCTGCACCGATAATGTAAACCGTCACTTCGGTGCTAAGCCCCACACGCATTAGCTATTCATCCTGATACTCTTCCTTCCCCTGCCACCTCCAAAATTAATTTCCTAAAAAACTGTGAGAAAAATTCAAGGACCAAAGGAAAAAAAATAAACAAATTAAACTTCATGAAAAAAAAAACTTCTTTGTTTTTAAGACAGGGTCCTGCTCCATCATCTAGGCTGGCATGAAGTGGCACAATCATGGCTCACTGCAGCCTTGACCTACATGGCTCAACGGGTCTTACTGCCTCAGCCTCCCAAGCAATTGGGAGTACATGCACTGCCACCACATCTGGCCAGTTTTTAATTTTTTGTTGAGACAGGGTCTTGCTATGTTGCCCAGGATGGCCGCCACCTCTTGGCCTCCAGCTCCCAAAGTGCTGGGACTACAGGGGTGAGCCACCATGCCAGGCTGTTCTTCAAAATATTTAAAGTATGCATACAAAAAGATACTATCAAAAGAGTAAAAAAACAACCCATGGAATGGGAGAAATATTTGCAAATCATTTATCTGATAAGGGATTTACATCCAGAATATAAAGAAACCTCTAACAGTCCATAGCAAAAACAAACGACCTGATTCAAATATGGGCAAAGGACTTGAACTGACACTTATCCAAAGAAGACACACGAAGAACCAACAAACACATGAAAAGCTGCTCAACATCTCTCATCATGAGGGAAATTCAGGTCAAACCCACAATGACATCCCGTCTGCAGCTAACCCTCCTTAGGGTGGCTGCTATCCAAAAACACCAGAAAATAGCAAGTGTTCGTGAGGATGTGGAGAAATCTGAATCCCTGCATGCTGCTGTTAGGGATGTAAAATGGTACTACCACCACGGAAAACAGTACGGCAACTCCTTAAAACATTCCAAATAGAGTTACCATATGATTCAGCAATTCCATTTCTGGCTACATACCCAGAACTGAAAGCAGGGTCTGGAAGAAATCTTTGTACACCTATGTTCACAGCAGCATTTCACAAGAGCCGAAATGTAGAAGCAACCCGACTGTCCAATGACAGATAACAGCTAAAGTAAATATAGGCTGTGCATGCAACGGAGTACTATTCAGCCCTGAAAAGAAGGACATTCTGACACAGGCTGTAACATGGATAAACCTTATGCTAATGAAATAAGCCAGACACAGAAAGACAGATACTATTAATACATTATTCTGCTTACATAAGGTACCTAGAGGAGTCAAAGTCATAAAGACAGAAAGTAGAGTGGCAGGCTAGGCACAGTGGTTCACACCTGTAATCCAATGCTTTGGGAGGCCAAGGCGGGAGGCTCACATGAGTCTACGAGGTTGAGACCAACCTGGGCAACATAGACAGACCCTGTCTCTACAAAAAATTAAAAAATTCAGTGGCTATCTGTGGTGGTGTGTGCCTGCAGTCCCAGTTACATGGGAGGCTGAGTTGACACGATCACTTGAGCTCAGGAGATCAAGGCCACAGTTAGCTATGATTGTGCCACTGCACTCCAGCCTGGGCAACAAAGTGAGATCCTGTTTCTTTTTCTTTCTTTTTTTTTTTTGAGACGGAGTTTCTCTCTTGTTACCCAGGCTGGAGTGCAATGGCGCGATCTCGGCTCACCGCAACCTCCGCCTCCTGGGTTCAGGCAATTCTCCTGCCTCAGCCTCCCGAGTAGCTGGGATTACAGGCATGCGCCACTGTGCCCAGCTAATTTTTTGTATTTTTAGTAGAGACGGGGTTTCACCATGTTGACCAGGATGGTCTCGATCTCTTGACCTCGTGATCCACCCGCCTTGGCCTCCCAAAGTGCTGGGATTACAGGCGTGAGCCACCACGCCCAGCCGAGATCCTGTTTTTTTTTTAAAAAAAAAACAAAAAAACTCAGCCAGGTAGAGTGGCCCACGCAGTAATCCCAGAACTTTGGGAGGCTGAGGTGAGAGGACTGCTTGTGCCCAGTAGATTGAGACTACAGCGAGCTACAGTCGTGACACTGCACTTGCACTCCAGCCTGGGCAACAGAGCAAGACCCCATCTCAGAACAAAAACCCACAATGCTTAAGGAGGGAAAAATAACAATATAAATGACTAAGATGATAAGTTTTATGTTACGTGTATTATAGCACAATAAAAAAAAAGTAGTGACATAGTTTTAAAAAAAATCATGAGGCCAGGCACGGTGGCTCACACCTGTAATCCCAGCACTTTGGGAGGCTGAGGTGGGAGGATCACCTGAGGTTGGGAGATCGAGACCAGTCTGGCCAACAGGGGGAAACCCCGTCTCTACTAAAAATATAAAAAATGAGCTGGACATGGTGGTGTGCAACTGCAGTCCCAGCTACTTGGGAGGTTGAGGCAGAAGAATTGCTTGAACCTGGGAGGTGGAGTTTGCAGCAAGCCAAGATTGTGCCAGTGCACTCCAGCCTGGATGACGAGTGAGACTTCATTGCAAAAATAAACAAATAAATAAATAAATAAAAATTATAAGAACAATCCAGGGACGAGAGGAACCATTTTCAATTAAAGATCAAAAGGCGTCGCCAAAGGCATCACCAGTTTTAAGGAAGAGCCAAGGGAGCTGCCTGGATACCTACAGGTGACTGGTGTGTAGGCAGGCCCTGCAGAGGGCTGAGGAAAGACGACGGGGTAGGCCGGGTGCGGTGGCTCAAGCCTGTAATTCCAGCACTTTGGGAGGCCGAGGCGGGTGGATCACGAGGTCAAGAGATCGAGACCATCCTGGTCAACGGGGTGAAACCCCATCTCTACTAAAAATACAAAAAATTAGCTGGGCATGGTGGCGCGTGTCTGTAATCCCAGCTACTTGGGAGGCTGAGGCAGGAGAATTGCCTGAACCTGGGAGGTGGAGGTTGCGGGTGAGCTGATATCTCGCCATTGCACTCCAGCCTGGGTAACAAGAGCGAAACTCCATCTCAAAAAAAAAAAAAGAGGACGGGGTAGAGCTGAGCTCTGTTCGGCCACCGCGTGAGTCCCCAGGTCCCTCGGAGCCATACAGCAGAAGCCCAGCGGACAGAGTGCTTTATCTCACGGATGTTGAGAGCAGAAAACCACAGCACAGGAGGGACACTGAGTGGCGAGAACTGAGAGGTTGGCAAACACGTCTGCAACAGGAACAAGGTCTGCTCGACCTGTCCTGGGTGACACTGTGGAGCGTAGCAATCAGGTGTTGGCAGCAAACTTGTGCAAGGACCCTCTCTTTTTTTTTTTTGAGATGGAGTCTTGCTGTGCTGCCCAGGCTGGAGTGCAGCTGCGTGATCTCAGCTCAGTGCAACTTCCGCCTCCCAGGTTCAAGTGATTCTCCTGCCTCAGCCTCCCAAAGTGCTGGGATTACAGGTGTGAGCCACTGAGCCTGGCATTTTTTTTTTTTTTGAGAGAGGGAAAGAAAGAAAAAAAATGAGTAAAGGAGAGGAAGAAAGAGGAAGAGAAAGAGGGAGGCTGAACGAAAATATTGCTTTATTCTGAAAAAAAAAATGGATATTAATAATGACCAATCAATGTTTCATTTAAACCTATGAGTAGGTGTGATGTGGTATTGACAAGAATGTATATTTTGTGTATTTGAAGTGGAGAGCTCTGTAAATATTTATTAAGTTTACTTGTTCTGGATCTGAGTTTGAGTCCTTGATATCCTTATTAATTTTCTGTTTCATTGAATCTAAGTCTCTATGTATCTGGGTGTTAGGATCGTTAGCTCTTATTGTTGCATTGATCCTTTTACCACTGTATCTATGTTGCTTTAAAATCTATTTTACCCAATACGCGAGTTGCATCTCCTGCTTTTTATTTATTTATTTATTTATTTTTGCTCTCCCTATGGTTGGT
>CM052660.1:107855495-107877075 GCA_028533165.1 Leontopithecus rosalia | reverse complement strand
ATTTTGAGTATTCTCAGCCTTTTTACGCTGGTTTCTTCCCATCATTGTAAATTTATCCTCCTGTCGTCTTTGAAATTACCAGCTTTCAGTAGGTCTCTTGAGTGGATGTCCAAGATGTTAATTCCCAGGGCCAGGAACAGCGGCGTTAAGACTGATGGTGTTTTTCTGCCCAGGCTTCTCCTGTCTGGCTTCCTTCTTGTGTCCCTAATAGGCAAGTCTGCCTTCCCGGAGCTCCAAACCTCGGTCAGAAGGGGAACCAGTCGCGTTCACTCTGCGCCGAGGTGCCGGCACAGCTTCTGCACCGGAGTCGGCGCTGGGAACCCGCGTGGCTCCTCCAAACCCCGGTCAGAAGGGGAGCCAGCCCCGCCTAGTCAGCTTTGAGAGCTGTGCAGAGGTGCCGGCGAGACCCCTGCCCCGCGTGGCTCCTCCACTGGGAATCTTCTGCTCCTGAGCGATCAGAATTTGTCTGAAAGTGTGGCGTCCTCTAGTTCTATGAGCTTTCACTGCGAGCTGCAATCCCGAGATGTTAGCGATCGGCCATCTTGGATTGTTCCCCGCCTGGCATTTTTTTTTAAGACAGGGTCTTGGCCGGGTGTGGTGGCTTACGCTTGTAATCCCAGCACTTTGCGAGGCCGAGGCGGCAGATCATGAGGTCAGGAGTTTGAGACCAGTCTAGCCAACATGGTGAAACCCCGTCTCTACTAAAAATACAAAAAATTAGCGGTGTGTGGTGGTGTCACCTGTAATCTCAGCTATGTGGGAGGCTGAGGTGGGAGAGTTGTGTGATCCCGGGAGGTGGAGGTTGCAGTGAGCTGAAAAGACAGGCTGGCTGTGTTGCCCAGGCTGGAGTGCAGTGATATGATCACGGCTCACTGCAATCTCTGCCTCCCAGGCTCAAGCGATCCTCCCGCCTCAGCCTCCTGAGTAGCAGGGACTACTGGCACTTGCCACTGTGCCCGTGGAGGCCCCACTTAAGTCCCTGCAACGATAACCCACTGTGACTCAACCCCTCACAGGGATACCCACGAACAGGCAGGGAGCCTCATGCTGAGGTCACACTTGGATCAGGGCCAGGCAGCCCTCTTTCCCTGAAGCAGGGAATCCCTCTGCCTGCTGTTGGCATAAAAGTGATCAGGTCTGTAGGGACAGTTTGATGACCCTCCGCCCTCCCTTCTGGACTGAAGGACTTCGGCTCCGACTGCCAGGAAGGCCCTGGGAACTGCCCATGACTGGGGCAAGTTGCCTGATTCAAGGTCACAACTCCTGTCTCGAGGTGGCTGAGGCAGGGGGAGAATCTCAGCCGCTTCCCTGAACCCAGGTCTGAAGGGGAGGTAGGAAGCCGAAGCCGTGCTGGAGCCTACGTCGCAGCCCTGAGTCTCCTGGGCCCGAATGGCTTCTGACCTTTCCCAGGCAAGCTAACCTCAAGAGGACCCCTGAGAAACCTCCAGCACACTCCTCTCCGAGTCTCAGTGCGCATCCTGGGAGCCCCGAGTGGGGGTACAATCTCAGTTCACCATAACCTCTGCCTCCCAGGTTCCTTCAAGTGATTCTCCTGCCTCAGCCTCCTGAGTAGCTGGAATTACAGGCAGGTGCCACCGCACCTAGTTTTTGTACTTTTAGTACAGACGGGGTTTCACCATGTAGGCCAGTCTGGTCTCGAACTCCTGACCTCAGGTGATCCACCCATCCTGGCCTCCCAAAGTGCTGTAATTACAGGTCTGAGCCACTGTGCCTGGGTACCTTGTATTCTTTTTTGGGGCTGCCACAACAAATGACCACGAACTGGGTGGCTTAAACCACAGAAATTTATTCTCGCCCAGTTCTGGAGGCCTGAAGTTCAAACTCAAGGTCTGAGCAGGCCGTGCTGCCTGAGAGGCTGTAGGGAGGACCCGGCCTGCTTCTTCCAGCTCCTGGTGGTTCCCAGCCTTCCTGGGCTAGTGGCCCCATCACTCCAGGCTCTGCCTCCATCCTCACACCACCTTCTCCTTGGAGTCTCTGTGTCTGTTTCCTCTTCTCTTCTCTTCTCAGCACTTGTCACTGGATTTAGGGCCCATTCTGATCCAGGATGAGCTCATCTCAAGAGCCTCAGCTTCATCACACCTGCAAAGGTCTTGACTCCAATAAGATCACATGCTCGAGGTTCCAGGTGGACATATCTTTTAGGGGAGGCCACAGCTGAGCCCTCTGCGGCAGTCCAGGCTTCCGTTTCTATGGCAACACTAAGAGCAACCGGTGAGCTCCGGTGAGCTCTGGAAGGGCAGGGTCTTGGTTGCATTTGTCTCTGGGCCTCCAGGAGCTCCTCAGAAGTGGTGACAACATGAATAGCCCCATCTGCCACCGCTGCAAATGTCCTCTTTTGATGGTGCTGAGAGCAACATGCAGAGTGTAGGGGAGATGCAGACCCTACCCCCATGCCAGGACTCCCAATACTGCAGCCAAGGGAGAGTTTCCGGACCTGCCCTACCCCTCTAGGGTAAGCAGGTGGGCAGGACAGCTTAGGAGAGAAAGGAAGCCTGATGGCTTGGATGTCTTTTGAAATTTTTATTTTTTTAAGACAGTCTTGCTGTCTTGCCCAGGCTGGGGTGCAGTGGTTCAATCACAGCTCACTGAAGCTTCGAGCTCCTGGGCTGGAGCAGTCCTCCCATGTCAGCCTCCTGAGTGGCCGGGACTACAGGCATGCGCCACCACATCTGGCTAATTAAAAAAGAAAATCCTTGTAGAGATGGGGTCTCACTGTGTTGCCCAGGCTGGTCTCAAACTCCTGGGCTCAAGTGATTCTCCAGTCTTGGCCTCCCAAAGCACTGGGATCACAGTTGAGAGCCATCACACTGGCCATCTTTTGAAACTTTCCACCAAGGATAAAGAGTAACTATTTTCCACTGTCAAGGCTGAAGTTTTAAGTGTGTCTGTGTTGGCCACGCCCATCACAATTACCTTCCCAGGAATGTAGGGCCCTGAGATATCAACTGGAGGACGGCATGTATGAGTTAGGTTCTCCAGAGAACCAGAGCCAACGAGATGTATACAGATATACAGGAAGAGGCTGAGTATGAGGAACTGGCTTACGTGGTTGTGGAGGCAGTGAAGTCCCAAGATCTTCCATCTGCAGGCCGGAGGTGCGGGTCCAATCCAAACTCAAAGGACTGGGAATTGGGGGCCCATGGGGTAAGTCCTTGTCTGAGTCTGAAGACCTGAAAACCAGAAGCACCAATATCAGGGAGCAGGAACAGAAGGACGTCCCAGTTTGAGCCGAGATAATTCACCACTCCTCCGCCTCTGTGTGCTCCTCCGGGTTGTACATGCCCACCTGTACTGGCGAGGGTAATCTTCTCTATTGAGTCCAGCAACTCAAATGCTAAGCTCTGCCGGACTCAGTGGCTCACACCTGAAATCCCAGCACTTTGGGAGGCCGAGGTGGGCCTATCACTTGAGGCCAGGAGTGTGAGACCGGCCTGGCCAACATGTTGAACCCCATCTCTACTAGAAATACACAGATTAGCTGGGTGTGGTGGCACATCCCTGTAGTCCCAGCTACTGGGGAGGCTGAGGCAGACAATTGCTCGACCTCAGGAGGAGGAGGCTGCAGTGAGCTGAGATCGCATCAGTGCACTCCAGCCTGGGTGACAGAGCAAGACTGTGTCTCAAAAATGAAAAAACAAAACGAAAATGCTAATTTCTTCCAGAAACACCCACACAGACATACACAGAAACAATAATTTACCAGCTATCTGGGCATCCCTTAGCCCAGGCAAGGTGCCACAGAAAAACAACTATCACACTGCACCTGGTAACACTAGGCTCCTCTGGTGGTAACTCAGCTATGAAGTGGGAACTGTACTAGCCTCATAGTGCTCTTTCTTATCATCTATATTTTGATATTGTACAACGGGACCCCATTTGGGCCGATCATTGGAGTGTATCCATTCCAGTCTGTTCTAGGGATCACAGCGTGCTTAGGAAAACTCAGCCATGAAGGGAGGTGCCATCACAGTCCTCTTGATGCTGTACCTTCCAGGAAGCCAAAGGATGTTTCCAGGGGCAGCCAAAGGGACAACGGCCACTGGACCTGAAATCTCTCTCTCTGGGGGGGTTTCACCATGTTGGTCAGGCTGGTCTTAAACTCCTGACCTCTGGTGATCCACCTGCCTTGGCCTCCCAAAGTGCTGGCCAGGCATAGTGACTTGTGCCTGTAATCCCAAAGCTTTGGGAGGCCAAGGCAGGAGGACTGCTTCAGCCCAGGAGTTTGAGACTAGCCTGGGCAACATAGCAAGACCACATCTCTAAAAAAAATGTTTTTAATTAAAAAAGAAAATTAGCAGCCAGTGCGGTGGCTTATGCCTGTAATCCCAGCACTTTGGGAGGCTGAGGCAGGTGGATCATGAAGTCAGGAGTTCGAGACCAGCCTGGCCAACATGGTGAAACCCCGCCTCTACTAAAAATACAAAAATTAGCCAGACATGGTAGCACATACCTGTAACCCCAGCTCCTCAGGAGGCTGAGGCAGAAGATTTGCTTCAACCGGGGAGGTGGAGGTTGCAGTGAGCTGAGATCACGCCACTACACTCTAGCCTCGGGGACAGAGTGAGACTCTGTCTCAAAAAAAAAAAAAATTAGGTGGCTGGATACAGTGGCTCATGCCTATATTCCCAGCACTTTAGGGGCTGAGGTGGGCAGATCACAATTAGCTGGGCATGGTGGCATGTGCCTGTAGTCCCAGGAATTTGGGAGGCTGAGGCACAAGAACACCACTTGTAGTCCCAGCTACTTGGGAGGCTGAAGTTGGAGGATTGCTTGAGCTCAAGAGGCTGAGCCTGCTGTACTCCAGCCTTGGCAACAGAGCAAGACCCTATCTCTAAAGTCAAATCAGGCTGGCAGTGGTGGCTCATGCCTGCAATCCCAGCACTTTGGGAGGTCAAGGCAGGTAGATCACCTGAGATCAGGAGTTCAAGACCAGCCTGGCCAACATGGTGAAATTCCGTCTCTCTAAAAATACAAAAATTAGCTGGGCATGGTGGTGAGTGCCTGTAATCCCAGCTACTCATGTGGCTGAGGCAGAAGAAACACTTGAACCCGGGAGGAGGAGGTTGCAGTGAGTGGAGATCGTACCAGCGACAGAGCAGGCCTCCGTCTCAGTAAAAAAGTCAAATCAAGGGGGCCGGTTGAGGAAAACAAAAAAAAGTCTAATCAAATCAAAGGCAGCAGCTGAGAAGCACATTTGCTTTCAAGGAGGACACACACGGCTGCCGAGAGAAGGGGTGGCCATGTGGGTCTCCGCATGGTGGCTCCCCAGAAGACCCGTGTTCTTGGAAGTGATGAGGATGTGAGGCCATTTGTGTGGCACTTTCTCTCTTTACCCCATGTGTCCCGCTCCCCTCTGTGAGGTCCATGGGCATGGAGGTGTGACGGGGGTACCTTGGAAGAACCAGGGAACGAGGCTGAGTCCCAGCTTGAAGCCTGCATCTCACTGTCTGTAGAGCTAGGCAGATCTCCTCACTTCCTGCCAGTTGTCATGAGGCTCCAATGACAGGATGGGGAGAGAGGACACAGCACAGCAGACTGGGCTTTCGACCCAGGAAGGGCTGGGTGGCTCACCTACAGGCTTTACCTCCACTAGCAGTCAACTCCGGGCAAGCTGGGTTCTCGGAACCTCTTGATAAGATGTCGTGAGCACCTGAGGAGCACAGGCGCTGCCCACTGAATGGTGGTTAACAGATCGCGGAAAGCAGTGAGCTCGGTGCCTGATGGATAGTGGGAGCCCTGCGTGTGAATCCTTTCCCTCCCTTAGGGACACTCAGTGGTACATGAGGAAGCCGTGAGAGAAGGGATGAGGCTGTCACTGAGAGTCCTGAGCTGGGTGGCCATAGGGTGGACTGCAGGAGGCCCAGGTGGGGACCGGCATCCATGAGCTGTCTTGGTTACCAACTCACCACACGTGTGTGGCTTCTGTTTTTGCGGCACACGAATGTTTAATGACTTACCCAGCCCAGCCCCAGCTAAAGCCACAGTATCGTCTACTGTGGGCTCTAAATGATGAAGAAATCGTGTTTGGTCCACATGACTCATGACCCTTAGAATCCCTTACACTGCAGCGTGCATGGTTCTGCGCATCCAGCACAGATGCAGGGACTGTCTAGCAGTTCTCGGTTCTGCGTGTCCAGCACAGATGCGGGGACTCTCTAACAGTTCTCTTTTAGGGAAATTTTTTTTTTGAGAGTCTGGTTCTGTCGCCCAGGCTGGAGTGCAGTGGTACAATCTTGGCTCACTGCAACCTCTACCTTTCAGGCTCAAGCGATTCTTGTGCCTCAGCCTCCTGAGTGGCTGGAACTACAGGCATGCACGAGCCTGCCCAGATCACTTTCGTATTTTTTTTTCAGTAGAGATGGGGTTTTGCCATGTTGGCCAGGCTGGTCTTGAACATCTAGCCTCAAGTGATTCACCCACCTCAGCCTCTCCCAAAGTGCTTGGATTACAGGCATGAGCCACTGTGCTTGGCCTGGGATATTAAAAAAAAAAAGTAAGACTCATCAATTGCAGCAAGATTTTTTTTTGAGACAGAGTGCAGGGATGTGATCCCAGCTCGCTGCAATCTCTGCCTCCCGGGTTCAATTGATTCTCTTCCCTCAGCCTCCTGAGTAGCTGGGATTACAGGCATGTGCCACCATGCCCAGCTAATCTGTATATTTTTAGTAGAGACAGGGTTTCATTATGTAGGCCAGGCTGGTCTCAAACTCCTGACCTCAGGTGATCCACCTGCCTCAGCCTCCCAAAGTGCTGGGATTACAATCGTGAGCTACCACACCCAGCCAAGATTTTTATTTATTTATTTATTTGTTTGTTTGTTTTTAAGAGACAGAATTTCTCAGTCAACCAGCCTGAGTGCAGTGGCATGATCATAGCTCACTGCAGCCTCGAACTCCTGGGCTCAAGCAATCCTCTTGCTTCAGCCTCCTGAGTAGCTGGGACTATACATGTGCACCACCATGCCTGAGTAGTTCTAATTTTTTCTTGTAGAGACTGGGTGCTAAGTTGCTCAGGCTGGTCTCGAACTCCTAGCCTCATGCAGTCCTCCCATCTCTTCTTTCCAAAGTGCTGGGATGCCAGGTGTGACCCACTGCACTTGGCTAAGATAAATACTGAATACTTAGAGCCAAATAGCAGATAACTAAGGAGGGCTGATGTCTGCAGGGTTTACTCCATCGCATTGTACAGTGGACCTTGGCACCCCTAAAACAAGCAGGCAGACTGTCACCAGGATCAGGGGACAGCAGAGCTTTGTCACACTGCCTTGCTGGGGTGTTGTACAAAAGCTGCCACGAGCGAACTGCAATGGGAGCTCCACCCTCCCAGGACACAGAGACGGAAGCAGGATCCAGGACTTATGCCTCCTTGGTGCTCTCCTGCTGCCTGGTGGCCTCTTCCTTCAAGTCCTCTGTCCCTTTTCCATTTCTCTCTGCCTCCTCTACCTGTTCCTGCAGGCATCTGGTCATGACCTTCCATGGGAGCTTCTGTTCCTCTTTACCACTTGAACCCTTCAAAATAGCCCCCATGCAAACCGGGATGTATATGACCTCCCACGGGCAACAGCAACAGTGGACTTAACTACTTCCATTGCAAGATGCTCCTTGGAGGGTTGAAAATGACTCTGGGGGCCGGGCGCCATGGCTCACGCCTATAATCCCAGCACTTTAGGAGGCTGAGCAGGTGGATCAGCTGAGATCAGGAGTTCGAGACCAGCCTGGCCAACATGACAAAACCACATCTGTACTAAAAGTTCAAAAATTAGCTGGGCATGGTGGCAGAGGCCTGTAATCCCAGCTACTCGGGAGGCTGAGACAGGAGAATCACTTGAACCCAGGAGGCAAAGGTTGCAGTGTGTCGAGATTGTGCCTCTGCACTCCAGCCTGGGTGACAAGAGCAGGACTCTAAAAAAAAAAAAATGATTCTGAGGCAAATGCATTCGACGTGGGCCCTGCTCTCTCCTGACCCGCAAAGCTTTTTGTCTGGCCCTCTTGAGGGTCCTGACCTCATCCTTTCCTCTGAGTCCAGCCCTCCTCGGGAGTCTGGCTAGAACGGTGCAAGTCGAAGGCCCATGCAGAGTGAGACTATCTTGATGTGGTCACAGAATTCCTAGACAGATGGCGAGGAGCCCAGCCCTTTAGAAGCAGTCCTAGGGCCACACCATGATAATCAACGTGCAAAATGCGGCCACCCCTCTAATGGTGACAACGGCGGCCACCCCTCTAGTGGTGACAACGGCAGCCACCCCTCTGAATGGTAACAACGGTGACCACCCCTCTAATGGTAACAACGGAGGCCACCCCTCTAATGGTAACAACGGCGGCCACCCCTCTAGTGGTGACAACGGCGGCCACCCCTCTAGTGGTGACAACGGCGGCCACCCCTCTGAATGGTGACAACGGCGGCCACCCCTCTGAATGGTGACAACGGTGGCCACCCCTCTAATGGTGACAACGGCGGCCACCCCTCTAATGGTGACAACGGCGGCCACCCCTCTAATGGTGACAACGGCGGCCACCCCTCTAATGGTGGCAATATTTGGACCACCCTCCCACAGCAGACACCCACCGAGCGCTTACCCTGCCAGAGGACTGAGTCAAGCGCTCTCTACACATGATCTTGGTGACTCCCCTGAACTGCTCTGGGAAGTAGATGCCCTTATTCCCCTTTTACAAATGGGTCACCCTAAGCTCAGAAACATATCCAAGGATAGGAGGACACCAAGGCCCATCCGAGCTCACAGTGACGGCACTGAGTCCCACACCGCAGAGGGCGGGCCCTGCGTGCTGGCCACAGCCACAGCCGCAGCGTGGGGAATCTGCCCTTAATTGCATAGCAGGGAGTGATCAAACGAGTTCTATCACATACCAACAGTGCAGGCCCCTCTGGCTCTTCTACCCAAGCACCTCCTGGTGATGGACAGAGGGCAAGGAGAGGAGGAGAGAGGAGACCTGGGGTTCTGCCTTCCCCAGCCCCTCTGTGCTGGGCGCACGGAGGTCCACCTGGCGGTTGGCCCCTCTGGGCCTTGAGCCAGCCTGGCGCAGGCAATGTACTGTTCACTGGCATCTGGACCCGTGTTTGTGCCTTAAGTGTGACAGGTGGCCCTGAGCCCAAACTCCCTGTGCTCCCCCTCCCTGTTTCCTGATGGAAGAAACCCTAGTTTTGGCCCAAGCTGGGACACAGGCTGGACTCAGACGTTTTAGAAACCTATGTTGGGCCAGTGGGTCAGGCCTCACCAGAAGCTTGTGCAGAGGCCAAGGAGCCTCCAGGAAATCACTCACCCGTGGAAGGGAGGAGACGGGCCCAGTGAGTTGACCTGGAATAGTAACACGGCCTATGACATAACAACTCCACAGACTCCTCTGGCTCTTCAGACCTTGAGGCGTGCGTACCTAGAGAGCAGCAGGAAACGGGGTGTGTATATACGCCATAAAGATGAGTTGATTGGCCCTATAAAACAGGACACAGGCACTGCTTTGGCCATGAGAGTAGCCACCAGTAGCCCAGAGAGAGCAGATGCGGCCTCGTGAAGCCGTAGCGGCCAATTTGAGCCCACACATAGACTCAGCCTTCGATGGTACCTTCTCGGGGGCTGCAGCAAGGCCAGGGCGAGAGCTGGCCGGGTTATGACTGCCTTCTTCCCATGATGGCAGCATGTACCAGAGAAAGGACATGGGCTCTGGGCAGCTGGGTTCTTTTCTCATTTGAGACAGTCTTACTCCCATCGCCCAGGCAGGAGTGCAGTAGCACAAGCTCCTTCTTTCCTGCAGCCGTGACCTCCTGGTCTCAAGTGATCTTCCTGACTCATTTTTTTTTTATTTTTTGTAGAGACAAGGACTAACTATGTCGCCCAGGCTGGTTTCAAACTCTTGGACTCAGCTATTCTCCTGCCTCAGCCTCCCAAACTGCAGAGATGACAGGCATGAGCCACCACGCCTGGCCAGGAGCTGGATTCTAATCTCCTTCTCAGAACTTCCTTGTGTATGATCTGGGGTAAGCTAATTAAAGACTTAAGCAGGGATGAGAACGCCGCTGCCCGCTGTGGTATAAAATATGTCCACAACAAACTCTTTGATATTCCTCCCTTTAAGAGGTGGAGCCTCATCCCCTGCCCTTGAGTGTGGGATGGAATTAGTGACTCGCTTCTAAATAATCAGGCAGAGGTGATACTGTAGGACCTTGGGGACTGTGGTCATAAAAGGACTGTGGGTTCCTTCTTCCCTTTCTTGCTCTCAGATCCCTCCTCTGGCAAAAACCAGCTGCTATATCACTAAAACAGCACTGTGTTGGTCACTGGTGAAGACCAAACCCTCCAGCCAGCAGCCATGTGAAGGTGTCATCTTATAGGTGGTTCCACCAGCCCCAGTTGAGCCGTCAGATGATGGAAGCCCCAGCTGACATCCCAAGTGCAACCTCACAAGAGACCGTGAGCCAAAGCCACCTGGATTTAAATGACCATGATGTTCCTGAATTCCTGACCTGTAGAAACTGTGAGATAATGTTTTTTGATTTTTTGAGATGGAGTCTCACTCTCTCACCAGGCTGGAGTGCAGAGTGCAGTGGTACCATGTCAGCTCACTGCAACCTCTGCCTCCCGGGTTCAAGCAATTCTTCTGCCTCAGCCTCTAGAGTAGCTGGGACTACAGCTGCCCACCACCATTCCCAGCTAATTTTTTGTATTTTAGTAGAGATGGGGTTTACCATGTTGGCCAGGATGGTCTCCATCTCCTGACCTTGTGATTCACCCGCCTTGACCTCCCAAAGTGCTGGGATTACAGGCGTGAGCCACCACACCCACCCTAAATGTTTGTTGTTTTAAGGTAATATGTTTTTGGGGGTAGTTTGTTACAAAGCAATAGATAACTGACACACACATCTCAAAGTATTTGCCAGGATTTACTGGGCCAACATACACAGGGAGCCAGATGCCCAATGGACCCACAGTTTGATCAGCTCCTTTCCACACTGATGTCTCAGCAGCCTCTTCCTCATGGGGGCTAAAGTTTGGACTGTGGTTATGCCACTGAGGGACCAGCCCTCCAGCCAGGTTCCTGGCTTTCTCCTCCTTTCCCCCAGCATACATCCTGGCCTTGCCCAGCAGAGGCCTTGTCACATTGAGGGAGGCTCATGCTCTAAACAACGGATCAAAGAAATTGGTTTGTATGATGTTAAACAATTTTTTTGAGACGGAGTTTCGCTCTTGTTACCCAGGCTGGAGTGCAATGGCGCAACCTCGGCTCACCGCAACCTCTGCCTCTTGGGTTCAGGCAATTCTCCTGCCTCAGCCTCCTGAGTAGCTGGGATTATAGGCACGCACCACCATGCCCAGCTAATTTTTTGTATTTTTAGTAGAGGCGGGTTTCACCATGTTGACCAGGATGGTCTCGATCTTTTGACCTCGTGATCCACCTGCCTCAGCCTCCCAAGGTGCTGGGATTACAGGTGTGAGCCACCATGCCCGGCCGATGTTAAACATTTAAAAAAAACTTTTTAAAGATATGGGGCCCTTACTATGTTGCTCAGGTTGGACTCGAACTTCTGGCCTTAAGCAATCCTCCCACAGCAGCTTCCCAGGTACCTGGGACAACAGGCACCTGACTGTCTCAATCATCACTTCTTGCTTAAAATCCTTCCATGGCTTCCCTTTACCCTTACAGTAAAAATCCCAACCCATGACCATGGCTACAAGCTTCCTGTAACATACCCCAAAACCCACGGCATGTCATGATGTTCTTCTCCATGCCCTGCAAACTGACCAATCACCACACTTCATTTCTCCAGCACAAATCATTCTTCAACCTGACCTTCAGAAAGCTGCCTTATTTCCTGCAGTTCTCATCTTTACTTAGTGTCACCTTCTCAGAGCACACCCTACCCAAGGTCCTCTTGACCACATCATCTCATCTTTTTTTTTTTTTTGAGACATAGTCTTGCTCTATCACTAGGCTGGAGTGCAGAGGTGCAATCTTGGCTCACTGCAACCTCTGTCTCCCAGGTTCAAGTGATTCCCCTGCCTCAGATTCCTGAACAGCTGGGACTACAGGTGCATGCCACCATGCCTGGCTAATTTTTTTTGTATTTTAGTAGAGATGGGGTTTCACCATGGCCAGGATGGTCTCCAACTCCTGACCTTGTGATCTGCCTGCCTCAGCCTCCCAAAGTGCTGGGATTATAGGCGTAAGCCACCACGCCTAGCCTTTCTCATCATTTTTATCACCAGCTAAAATAACCTGTCTGCATGGTTATTGTCTGAAGCCAGCACTTGCATGGAAACTCCTTCAGAGCAGAGCTCTGCTGAGCTTGCTCCAGGGGCTAGGAGAGACACACAGCAGACACATGACAAATGTGTGTAGGCTGAAGAGCTTTTTCATATAAACCAAATTTCCTTCTGAAAGCTTTGGAGGTGCTTTCTCCAGGTTCCAGAGGAACCATCTGGAAAACCCTGCCATGAACGAAGTTAATCACTTTCAGCCTTTCTTACCATGTAAAATTCTTACAACCTTTCTTACTTGCCTCATAATCATTTTAATCCAGGAAAGTTCTTTTTAGGGGTTTGCAAACACTGGTGTTGTGAGGGAAGCTACATCTTTCCATGATTTAGTTTCAGGTAACATACAAGGACTGGAACACGATGATTTTTTTCCCTTGGGTAAGTTTTTGCATGGGATCTGCCAGGCCAGCTGACCCTCTATGCACAGCAAGGATCCAGTGACTGCATGGCTGTAGGATGCAAACCTCTTTCCCAGGACTGTTGTGGATTTGGGGTCAGTCCAAGGTATATAGGACAGGCTTGGCCAGCAACACCTGTAGGGGGACACCCTGGAGGAGCCTTTGACCCAAGGGAGCTGGTGGGACCTGAACTCCAAGTGGGACTCTGAGCAGGGGAAGGCACGGGCACCCAGCAGGAACCCCACCGTCTCAGTGAAGCTGGGTCCCGAAGGCCCCCTGGACCAGGCATGCCCTGTTACCTGCTGGCTGCAGGGAAGCCCAGGAGTCCCCAGGGTAGGGAAGGAATGGCAAGGAGGCCTATGGGGCCCAGCCACATGGGCGTATTCACACATTTCAACACCTAAACTAGCTGAACTGGAGCTCACCAGCTGAACGTCGGTCTGGCTTTTGGGAGTCACCCAGACACTGCCTTGGCCTCCTCACTGGCCAGAGACCCTGCCATCCTCTGCCTGCCTGCTCCATGTCCTGCTGTGCTGGCCTCCGATCCATTCCTCATAGACACTGTGCTCCCTCGGGGCTTGGCACACAGCGGTTCTTCCCCTAGGAGCTGCCTGACCTGAAAACATCCCCCTCAGCCTTTGGAAGACAGTTCCTCTTTTCCCTCATCAAGGCAACTTTCCCTGACCCCTACCTAGACTGGTCCAGGGACCCTGCTCCCCACTCTTGGGCCTGACCTTCCTAGCATGTGCCCAGTTCATTGCTTTGTTTTGTCTGTTTGAGACAGGGTCTCGCTCTGCTGCCCAGGCTAGAGTGCAATGGCGCAATCTCAGTTCACTGCAACCTCTGCCTCCCGGTTTCAAGCAACTCTCTCCTGCCTCAGCCTCCCAAGTGGTGGGGATTACAGATGTGCGCCACCGTGCCTAGCTCATTTTTATATTTTTAGTAGCAACAGGGTTTCACCATACTGCCCAGGCTGGGTCTCGAACTCCTGAGCTCAAGTAATCCACCCACCTCTACCCGCCTTGGCCTTTGCCTCCCCGAGTGCTGATGTGTCCAGTTCATAATCCCACAGTGACGAGGTTTCCCACTCAACCGACTCCAGAACTATTTTTCTCACTATTCTCTCACCAACTTCTCATTAAACAATAACTGAATGAACGTTCGAAGGAAGTTCGAGACCAGCCTGGCCAACATGGTGAAACCTCGTCTCTACTAAAATTACAAAAGTTAGCTGGGCGTGGTGGCACGTGCCAGTGGTCCCAGCTACTCGGGAGGCTGAGGCAGGAGAATCGCTTGAACCCGGGAGGCGGAGGTTGCAGTGAGCTGAAATCTCACTGGTACACTCCAGCCTGTTCGAAAGAACAAGACTCTGTCTCAAAAAAAACAAACAAACAAAATCCAAAGCCACAATGAGGCACCATCTTATACCCATGAGGATGCCACCATCAAAAACACAGAGAATGACAAGTGATAGCAGGGACGTGAAGACAGGGAACATTTATGCACCTTTGATGAGAATGTAAAATGGTGCGGCCATTGTGCAAACTAGTCTGGCCGTTCCCCAAAAGTTTAAACACAGAGCTACCAGTAGTCCCACTCCGAGGTATACACCCAGGAGAAATGAAAATCGGCGTCCGCAGGAACACATGTGCAGGCATGCTCACAGGAGTGCTGCCTTTAATAGTCCAAAGCAGAAACGACCCAGATTTCCACAGACTCATGAATGCATAAGCAAAATACGGTCTATCCATTCAACGGAATATTATTCAACCATAAATAGGACTGAAGCCAGGCACAATGGCTCATGCCTCTAATCCCAGAACTTTGAGAGGCTGAGGTAGGTGAATCACCTGAGGTCAGGAGTTCAAGACCAGCCTGACCAACATGGTGAAACCCCATCTCTACTAAAATACAGAAGTTAACTGAGTATGACTGTGGGCACCTGTAATCCCAGCTACTTCGGAGGCTGAGGCAGGAGAATCGCTTGAACCCGGGAGGTGGAGGTTGCAGTGAGCTGAGATTGCAAGATTGCAACCCTGCACTCCAGCCTGGGTGACAGAGCAAGACTCTGTCTCAAAAAAAAAAAAGGTGGCGGGGGGTGGGTAGGGGGAGGACAGGCACAGTGGTTCATGCCTGTAATCTCAGCACTTTGGGAGGCTGAGGCGGGCAGATAACGAGGTCGGGACCAGCATGACCAACATGGTGGAACCTCATCTCTACTAAAAATACAAAAATTAGCCAGGCGTGGTGGTGCATGCCTGTAATCCCAGCTACTCAGGAGGCCGAGGCAGGAAAATCGCTTGAACCTGGGAGGCAGAGGTTGCAGCGAGCTGAGATCGCACCACTGCACTCCAGCCTAGGTGACAGAATGAGACTCCACCTAAAAAGAAAAAAAATAAAAGGACTGAAGCACACTGCACATGGATGGAGCTTGAGAACACGATGGTTGGTAAAAGACGCCAATCACAGAGGACCATGCTCTGCTTGATTCCATTTCTCTGAAACATCCAATATCGGCAAATCTATAAAAAGACAGGAAGTAGATGAATGGTTCTCTGGAGTTGGGATGGGGGGATGGAAGGGCTAGGGAAGTGACAGTTAAGAGATACGGTGTTTCTTTCTGGGATAATGAAAATCTCCTAAAGTGGATTGTGCTGATGGTTGTACAACTCTGTGAATATATGAAATTATTGAATTGTATACTTAAAAGTGTGAATCAGGCCAGATGCAGTGGCTCATGCCTGTAACCCCAGCACTTTGGGAGGCTGAGGCAAGTGGATCACGAGATCAGGAGTTCGAGACCAGCCTGACCAACATGGTGAAACCCTGTCTCAAAAAAACAACAAAAAAAAATAGTGCATCATATGGTATGTGAATTATATCTCAGTAAAACTGTCTAAAGAAAAAGAATTTTGGGTCAGGGCGTCTCTTTGTCTCTTTTCAGTCTGTGTGGTAGGATCCCCTATAATCCCTCCAGCCATCTGTGAAATGATTGACTGCACTGGAGACAGTTAACAGTAAGGGAATCCTTGTTATAATAAGTACGTAAGATAAGGGCACAGATTCTACCCTGAGGCACCCATGGAAAGTGAGGGCTAGGAAAGAAAGCATCACCCTGAACATTCAGACTCAAAACAATCAATATATAATTGACTGCATGACAGTCTGCAGTAATATAAGAGACAGCTTCAAAAGAAACTGCAGAAGAAATGGAATCAGTAATGAATAACCTTCCAGAACAGAAAGTACCAGGCCAAGATGGGCTCACTGGTGAATTCTACCAAACTCTTAAGGAAGACATTATACCAATTCTCTACAATCTCTTTCAGAAGAGAGAAACTGAGGGTATACTTCATAATTCATTCTATGAGGCTAGCATCACTGTAAGCAGACATTACCAGAAAGGAAAACTTTGAGGCTGGGTGCGAAGGCTCTCGGCTGTAATCCCAGTACTTTGGGAGACTGATGCAGAGAATTGCTTGAGCTCAGGGAGTTTAAAACCAGCCTGGGCAACATAGTGGGAGCTTGTCTCTACTAAAATTTCAAAAAAAAGAAAAAAAAAAGGCTGGGGGTGGTAGCTCACACCTGTAATACCAGCACCTTGGGAGGCCAAGGTGGACAGATCACCTGAGGTCAGGAGTTCAAAATCAGCCTGGGCAACATGGTGAAACCCTGCCTGTACAAAAAATATAAAAATTAGCTGGGCATGGTGGTCCAGGCCTGTATTCCCAGCTACTCAGGAGGCTGAGGCAGGATAATCTATTGAACCCAGGAAGCAGAGGATGCAGTGAGCCAAGATTGCACCACTGTGGTCCAGCCTGGATGACAGAGCGAGACTCAGTCTTAAAAAAAAAACAGCCGCCGGGTTCGGTGGCTCACGCCTGTAATCCCAGCACTTTGGGAGGCCGAGGCAGGTGGGTCATGAGGTCAAGAGATCGAAACCATACTGGTCAACATGGTGAAACCCCGTCTCTACTAAAAATACAAAAAATTAGCTGGGCATGGTGGTGCGTGCCTGTAATCCCAGCTACTCAGGAGGCTGAGGCAGGAGAATTGCTTGAACCCAGGAGGCGGAGGTTGCAGTGAGCTGAGATCGCGCCATTGCACTCCAGCCTGGGTAACAAGAGCGAAACTCTGTCTCAAAAAAAAAAAACTTAGGCAAGTGTGGTGAGCAGACCCATAGTCCCAGCTATCTGGGGGTCTGAGGCAGGAGGATTATTTGAGCCTGGGAGGTTCAGGCTCCAGTGAGTCCTGACTGTGTCACTGAACTCCAACCTAGGCAACAGAATAAGGCCCTGTCTTAATTTTAAAAACGAAAGAAAGAAAACTACAGACTAATGTATCTTATGAACATAGGTGCAAAAATTCCCAACAAAATAGCAGTAAATTGAATCCAACAATGTACGAATAGAAGTAGACACCATTACCAAGTGGGATTTACCCTAGGTATGCAAGCCTGCTTCAACATTTGCTAATCAGTTAATGTAATCCATCACATCGACAGTCTGAGAAAAATCAGACGAGCATATCCACAGACGTTATACCCTCCACAAAAATCAACGCAAAATGGATCCTAGACCATTTTGAGTTAATGCAATACTATAAAACTCCTAGAAAATAACATAGGAGAAAATACAGATGACCTTGGCCATGGCAGTGACTTTTAAAAGACAATAAAAAAAGATACAATCCTTGAAAAAAATAACTGATAAGCTGGATTTCATTAAAATTAAAAATGTCTGCTCTGTGAAAGACACTTGCAAGAAAATAAAAAGACAGGCTACAGACTTGGAGAAAATATTTGCAAAGGACATATCTGACAAAGGACTGTTGTCGAAGATATACAAATAATCCTTAAAACTCAACAATAAGAAAAGGAACAGATGGATGGAAAAATGGGCAAAAGATCTAAACAGACGCCTCACCAGAGAGGACATACAGATGGCAAATAAGCATATGAAAAGATGCTCCATATCATATGTCACTAGGGAAATACAAATTAAAACAACAATGAGCCGGTGTGGTGGCTCACGCCTGAAATCCCAGCACTTTGGGAGGCCGAGGCGGCAGATCACGAGGTCAGGAGATCGAGACCAGGCATTGTGGCACATGCTGTAATCCCAGCTACTTTGGAGGCTCAGGCAGGAGCATCACTTGAACCTGGGAGGCGGAGGTTGCAGTGAACCCAGATTGCGCCACTGCACTCCAACCTGGGAGACAGAGAGAGACTCCATCTCAAACAATAACAACAACAATAAAAATAAGAAAACAGAAATTGTAGGAGGAGTGGCCGTGGGAAACAGATCTCTTGGACACTGAATACAGGGGGAGGGATGGTTTATTTGGCTGGGAGCAAAGTGGCATAGTTACCTAACAGCCAAGCTCCCTAACAAAGAAAGGTTTCGTCTTTATATAGGCTTATACTTCAGATGTTACACGTGGAAGAATCTTAGGTTAATAACTTAACATATGAAAAGGGTCTTGGTTTACAGTCTCAGGAATTACATATGAAAAGGTTTCAGTTTACAGTCTCAGGAATGAAAAGGGGATGTTTACAGTCCTAGGATTGAAAAGGGGAAGTTGACCTGAGATGCGTGGGTCTCCCTCTTCACAATGAGATACCACTACACACCTATCAGAATGGCCCAAATCTAGAATACTGACAACACCAAATGCTGGTAAGGATGTGGAGCAACAGAAATGCTCATTCACTGCCAGTGGAAATCAGCTTTGGTAGACAGTTTCACAGTTTCACAAAGCTAAACATACCCTTACCATATGATCCAGCAAGCACACTCTTTGGTGTTTACCCAGATGAGTTGAAAACTTAGGTCCACAAAAGTATCCGCACAAAGATGTTTATAGTAGCATTATTCATAATTGTCAAGACTTGGACACACCCAAGATGTCCTTCAGTAGGTGAAGGGATAACTACACCTCGGCACACATCCAGACAACAAAATATTATTCAGTGCCCAAAAGAAATTCAATGGAATATTATTCAGTGCTAAAAAGTTATCAAGTCCTAACTTTTTATGAAAAGACATGGAGGAACCTTTTTTTAATAAAAATTTTCAACTTTATTAAAATAGGGATGGTGTCTTACCATGTTGCCTAGGCTGGTCTCTAACTCCTGGGTTCAGGCAATCCTCCAGCCTCAGCCTCCTAAAGTACTGGGATTACAGACACGAGCCATCACACCCAGCCATCAAGGAACTTACTTACTTATTTATTTATGGAGACAGAGTCTTGCTCTGTTGCCCAGGCTGGAGTGCAGTGGCACTATCTCTGCTCACTGCAACCTCTGATTCCCTGGTACAAGCGATTCACCTGTCTTAGCCTCCCAAGTAGCTGGGATTACAGGCACACACCACCATGGCTGGCTAATTTTGTATTTTTAGTAGAGATGGGGTTTCACCGTTTTGGCCAGGCTGCTCTCAAACTCCTGACCTTAGGTGAATCACCCTCCTCGGCCTCCCAAAGTGCTGGAATTACAAGCGTGAGCCACTGTGCCCAGCCATTGACAAACTATAAAAACACATGTTAAGTGAAAGACGACAATCTGAAAAGGTCACATAGTATATGATTCCAACTATAGGACACTCTGGAAAAGGCAAAGCTATGCAGATATGGACACAGTAAAACAATTACTAGTTTCCAGGAGTTAAGGGAGAGGGAGAGATGAATAGGTGATGTGCAGAGGGTTTTAGGATAGTGAAACTAATCTGTATGGTACTATAGCAGTAGATCCACATCATTATGTATGTGTCTAAACACATAGAACGTACAACACTAAGAGTGAACCCTAATGTTATAATGTTAACTGTGTACTTCAGGTAACAATGGTGTGTGAGTGTAGACTGATTCTATCTGCCTATCTATCTATCTATCTATCCATCTATCTATCTGTCTATCTATCTCTCTATCTGTCTATCTATCTATGTATCTATCATCTATCTATCATCTATCTGTCTATCTCTCTATCTGTCTGTCTATCTGTCTGTCTATCTCTCTATCTGTCTATCTATCTATCCATCTATCTATCTATCATCTATCTATCTGTCTATCTATCCATCTATCTATCATCTATCTCTCTCTCTCTCTGTCTATCTATCTGTCTGTCTGTCTCTCTATCTATCTATCTGTCTGTCTGTCTCTGTCTGTCTATCTATCTATCTATCTATCTATCTATCTATCTATCTATCTATCTATCTGTAAGTTCTTTCAGGCTGACTGAGGGTGTCAGGGATGCCACATAAACCTCTGTGACCTGCAGGGACACTCCAGATGAGTTCCTGGAAAATCTAAAGTAAATGGAAGACCCATAAAAGAGAAAGAAATGATCAAGCCCTAGGCACCTACTTAACTTTGAGACATTCTTTATTCTTCCTTATTCCAGCCCCAAATGAGAAAGCCATTGGACTTTGTAACTGACCTTGGTCAACCACACCCTATGACCCCCTCCCAGCTTGCAAAAGACCGGCCTAAAGTTACTTCTGTAACTTTCCACTGCCCACCCCAAACCTATAAAACAGACCCCTATCCCACCGCCCTTCACTGATGCCCTTTTTGGCCTTAGCCCAGCCATGCTGCTCACACAAACAAAGCCTGTTTGAGGGTCTCTTCATTCAGCATGCACGTTTTAACATTTGGTGCTGAAAACCAGGGACGGGGTACTCCTCTGGGGAGACCAGCCCCTTCTCCCTGCTCCCCCTCTGGGAAGAAACCCACCTGAGACCTCAACACATCAGAACAGACCAGCAGCTTGCACCACCTTTGGATCAGGTAAGCAGTCTCCCCGCCCTCTTTTCCTTTAGAGAACGTGAGACAAGTCTCTCTCTGCCTCTCTCTTCTCCTTCAAATCCCATGGAGACAAGTCTCTCTTTCTCTTTCTTTTCCTTTAAATCTTTCTCCTTCTGGTAGAGACAAAGAGACATTCTTTATCTGTGTGGAGCCAGAGGAGACAAGTCTTTCCCTCTCGCTTAAAAACTCCAATGTTGGTCACGGACTTGGGAAGACTGTCTTCCCTTGGTGTCTGGTCAATCGTGGGGACGCCTGCCTTGATCACTCACCCACGTTACAGCCCAGGAATCAGTCAGGGATGCCTACTGAAAACCCTGATAGCTGCTCACTCCTAGTCTCTACTCCTTTCCTTAAACTTCTCTCCTTTGCTGGAGGCATCACACTACCAGACTTCAAACTATACTACAAGGCTACAGTAATCAAAACAGCATAGTACCAGTACCAAAACAGAGATATAGACCAATGGAACAGAACAGAGGCCTCAGAGGCAATGCCACACATCTACAACCATCTGATCTTTGACAGATCTGACAAAAACAATCAACAGGGAAAGGAGTCCCTGTTTAATAAATGGTGTTGGGAAAACTGGCTAGTCATGTGCAGAAAGCAGAAGCTGGACCCCTTCCTGACGCCTTACACTTAAATTAACTCCAGTTGAATTAAAGACTTCAACATAAGACCTAACACCATAAAATCCCTAGAAGAAAATCTAGGCAAAACCATTCAGGATATAGGCACAGGCAAGGACTTCATGACCAAAACACCAAAAGCATTGGCAACAAAAGCCAAAATAGACAAATGGGACCTAATCAAACCCCACAGCTTCTGCACAGCAAAAGAAACAGTCATTAGAGTGAACCGGCAACCAACAGAATGGGAAAAAATTTTTGCAGTTTACCCATCTGACAAAGGGCTGATACCCAGAATTCACAAAGAACTCAAACAGATTTACAAGTAAAAAACAAGCCCATTCAAAAGTTGGCAAAGGATATGAACAGACAATTTACAAAAGAAGACATATATGAGGCCAACAAACATATGAAAAAATGCTCATCATCACTGGTCATTAGAGAGATGCAAATCAAAACCA
>CM052660.1:107735907-107855395 GCA_028533165.1 Leontopithecus rosalia | reverse complement strand
TTACTGGGTATATAGCCAAAGGATTACAAATCGTTCTACTATAAGGACACATGCACACAAATGTTCATTGCAGCACTGTTTGCAATAGCAAAGACCTGGAACCAACCCAAATGCCCATCGATGATAGACTGGACAGGGAAAATGTGGCATGTATACACCATGGGATACTATGCAGCCATAAAAAAACAGTAAGTTTGTGTCCTTCGTAGGGACATGGATGAACCTGGAAACCATCATTCTCAGCAAACTGACACAAGAACAGAAAATCAAACACTGCATGTTCTCACTCATAGGCGGGTGTTGAACAGTGAGAACAGGTGGACACAGGGAGGGGAGCATCACACACTGGGGTCTGTTGGGGGGATTGGGGGACAGTGGCGGGTGGGGAGTTGGGGAGGGATAACATGGGGAGAAATGCCAGATATAGGTGATGGGGAGGAAGGCAGCAAACCACACTGCCATGTGTGTACCTATGCAACAATCCTGCATGTTCTTCACATGTACCCCCAAACCTAAAAGGCAATAAAATATATATTTAAAAAACAAACAAAAACTTCTCTCCTTCACCAGGGGCAATATTCCACCCCTATTCCTCAGTTTTCGCCTCTAGCCTTCATCCTGAAAAACCTAAAACCTCTTCAACTGTCGCCTGATCTGAAACCTAACCATCGCGGCGACACGGCCTGGCCTCAGTCCAAATGGCCAGAAAATGGCACTTTCAATATTTCTTATGTAGACCAGTCATCAATAAATTAAACCTGGCTGGACTGGCTGGACACTAACTGGGAGTCATGGCCTCTTCCAATCCCTGGTCCTCTCATACTATTTTTCTCCCGGTGTTTTCCGATTCATCTCTCAATTCTCGTGTACACGCGACAACCAACCAGTCAGTGTGACAAATGCTCCTTCTACCAACCCCACAATATCACCCCTTGCCCTGAAGTCTCCCAGCAGTCGGAATTCTTTCCCACGTTTAGGTTTCCGCGCCTCCCGGAGTCCCACTGGAAGAAGCCTGAGAAGCAGCGCCCCGTCCCGCCGGCCTTCCTGATCTCCACTGCCCTCTACTCTGGATTTCCTTTTCCTGTATATTACCGATACAAAAAGACAGACATGTAAGGCCCTTTAGGCTGACTGATGGCCCCGTGGACGCCATTTTAACCCCTGTGACCTGCACGGACACTCCAGATGCGTTCCTGAAAAATCTAAAGTCACTGGAAGACCAGGAAAAGATGAAACGGGGACTCTTTTCCCCTGCGGCGCCTACTTAACTTTGAGGCATTCCCTGTGGTTCCTCATTCCCCCCAAATGATAAGGCCTTTGTAACCGACCCCCCCCAGCTTGGAAAAAACCACCCCAAAGTTACTTCTGTAACTTTCCACTGCCCACCCCAAACCTATAAAACCAACTCCTATACCACCGCCCTTCGCTGATGCCCTTTTTGGTCTCAGCCTACCTGCACCCGGGTGAATAAACAGCCATGTTGCTCGCACAAAGCCTGTCGCGGGGCACGGTGGGGGTGTCTCTTCATTCAGAGCATGCATTTTAATGCTATCTATCTATCATCTATCTATCAATCTGTATCATCTATCTATCATCTATCTATCTCTATCATCTATCTATCTGTATCATCTATCATCTATCTCTATCATCTATCTATCTAATCTATCTCTATCACCTATCATCTATATCATCTATCATCTATCTATCATCTATCATCTATCTATCATCTATCTCTATCATCTATCATCTATCTATTATCATCTATCATCTATCATCTATCTATTATCATCTATCATCTATCTCTATCATCTATCTATCTCTATCATCTATCATCTATCTCTATCACCTATCATCTATATCATCTATCTATCATCTATCTATCATCTATCATCTATCTATCATCTATCTCTATCATCTATCTATCTCTATCATCTATCATCTATCTATCATCTATCATCTATCTATCATCTATCATCTATCTATCTCTATCATCTATCTATCTCTATTATCTATCTATCTCTATCATCTATCTCTATCATCTATCTATCTAATCTATCTCTATCACCTATCTATCATCTATATCATCTATCTATCTATCATCTATCATTTATCTATCTCTATCATCTATCTATCTATATCATCTATCATCTATTTATCTCTATCATCTATCTATGTATCATTTATCTATCATCCATTTATCTATCTCTATCATCTATCTATCTCTATCATCTATCTATATCATCTATCATCTATCTCTATCATCTATCTATGTATCATTTATCTATCATCCATCTATCTATCTCTATCATCTATCTATCTATAGCATCTATCTATCTCTATCATCTATCTATCATTTATCTATCATCCATCTATCTCTATCATCTATCATCTATCTATATCATCTATCTCTATCATCTATCTATCTCTATCATCTATCTATCTATATCATCTATCTCTATCATCTATCATCTATCTATATAATCTATCTATCTCTATCATCTATCTATCTCTATCATCTATCTATCTATATCATCTATCTATCTCTATCATCTATCATCTATCTATATAATCTATCTATCTCTATCATCTATCTATCTCTATCATCTATCTATCTATATCGTCTATCTATCTCTATCATCTATCTATCTCTATCATCTATCTATCTATATCATCTATCTATCTCTACCATCTATCTCTATCATCTATCTCTATCACTATCTATCTCTATCATCTATCATTTATCATCCATCTATCTATCTCTATCATGTATCTATCATCTATCTATCTATATCATCTATCATCCATCTATCATTTATCTATCATCCATCTATCTCTATCATCTATCATTTATGTATCATCCATACATTTATCTATCATTTATCTATCATCTATCTATTAATCATTTATGTATCATCCATCCATTTATCTATCTAGCTATCATTTATCTATCATCCATCTATCTATCTATCTATCTATCTATCTATCTATCTATCTATCTATCTATCTAGTCTTGTTCTGTTGCTCATGCTGGTCTTGAACTCCTGGGTTCAAGCAATCCTCTTACCTTGGCTTTTCAAAGTGCTGTCCAGTATAGATTTATTGACTGTAACAAATATACCACTCCAGGCCAGGATATTGATTGTCGGCTTGTTGAGGAGGTTGTATGTATGTGGAGAAACAGATGTGTGAGAATTCTCTCTACTTTCTGCTCAATTTTGCTGTGAACCTAAAACAAACAACAGAAGGAAGGAGGGAGGGAGGGAGGGAGGGAAAAAGAAGGAGGGGGGAGGGAAGGAGGGAAGGAAGGAAGGAAAGAAGGAAGGAGGGAAGGGAAAGGGAGGAAGAGAGGGGGGAGGGAGGGGCAGGCTGGGCATGGTGGCTCATGCCTATAATCATAGCACTTTGGGAGGCCAAGGCAGGAGGATCACTTGAGGACAGGAGTTTGAGACCACTCTGGCCAATAATGTGAAATCCTGTCCTTACTAAAAATACAAGAATATTAGGCATGGTGATGGACACCTGTAATCCCAGCTGCTTGGGAGGCTGAGACAGAATTGCTTTGATTGAACTGATTGAACCAGGAAGGCAGAGGTTGCAGTGAGCTGAGATCGTGCCACTGCACTCCAGCCTGGGTGACAGAGTGAGACTCCATGTCAAAAAAACAAAAAAAAAATTAACCAGGCATGGTAGCTCGTGCCTGTAATCCCAGCTCAGGAAGCTGAGGCAGGAGAATAATTTGAACCCAGGAGGTGGAGGGTGCAGTAAGATTGTGCCACTGCACTCCAGCCAGGTTTAGAGCAAGACTTCATCTCAAAAAAAAAAAAAAATGCAACTTTTGCTGACTTTTCAACAGGAACAATGGAAGCCAGAATTAGTAGAATAATATCTTCAATCTGTTGAAACAAAAACTATACCACCTAGCACTTTGGGAGGCCAAGGTGGGTGGATCACCTGAGGTCAGGAGTTCAAGACCAGCCTGACCATCATGGTGAAACCCTATCTTAAAAACTAAATAAATACAATAAAATAAAACGAAACCACACAACAACAGCAAATTTGCCAAACTAGGATTTTACTCAGTGAAAAAGTTCTTCAGTAAAGAGAAGTCTAGGGTGGTCTTCAGACAGAAACAAAAATTGTCCCAGAGGGGACGTTGGGGATAGAGGAAGGAAAGAGGGATAAAAACGTTTCACTCTGTTGCCCGGGCTGGAGTACAGGGGAGATCTCAGCTCACTTCAAACTCCATCTCCTGGGTTCAAGTCAGCATCCTAGACTCCGCCTCCCGAGTAGCTGGGATTACAAGCATGTGCCACCATGCCCAAATAATTTTTCTATTTTTAGTAGAGACAAGGTTTCACCATGTTAGCCAGGCTGGTCTTCAACCCCTGACCTCAAGTGATCTGCCTGTCTTGGCCTCCTGAAGCTCTGGGATTACAGGTGTGAGCCACCATGCCAAGCCGCTTATTGTAATTTTTAGAATAATTACTAAAAATGGTAAAAACCCAAATAACTCTAACACAAGAATAAAATGAAAATGTAAAAATTCAATCAAACTAAACAAAGGCAAAAATGAGATCAATGAGCACAGAAGGCCGGGTGCGGTGGCTCAAGCCTGTAATCCCAGCACTTTGGGAGGCCGAGGCGGGTGGATCACGAGGTCAAGAGATCGAGACCATCCTGGTCAACATGGCGAAACCCCGTCTCTACTAAAAATACAAAAAATTAGCTGGGCATGGTGGCGCGTGCCTGTAATCCCAGCTACTCAGGAGGCTGAGGCAGGATAATTGCCTGAACCCAGGAGGCGGAGGTTGCGGTGAGCCGAGATCGCGCCAGTGCACTCCAGCCTGGGTAACAAGAGCAAAACTCCGTCTCAAAAAAAAAAAAAAGAAAGAAAGAAGGAAAGAAAGAAAATGATTTGACAGTTTCCACAAAAGGCACCTGTGAAAAGAAGAAGAAAAGGCCAGGCGCGGTGGCTCAAGCCTGTAATCCCAGCACTTTGGGAGACTGAGGGAGTTGGATCACTTGAGGTCAGGAATTTCATATCAGCCTGACCAACATGGCAAAACCCCGTTTATACTAAAAATAAGAAAATTAGCTGGGTGTGGTGGTGCATGCCTGTAATCTCAGCTACTTGGGAGGGTGAGGCAAGAGAACTGCTTAAATCAGGGAGGTGGACGTTGCAGTGAGCTGAGATTGCACCATTGCACTCTGACTTGGGGGACGAGAGCAAAACTTCTCAAAAAAAAAAGCAAAAACAAGACACACACACAGAGAAAAGGAAAAAGAAAATAAGGCAAAAATAACAAATACAACAAATTAAAAAGGTACTTTGCCAAAAAATAAGAGTACATTATCAAAAGCTTTAGGCCAACAAACTTGAAAATTTGGTGAAATGAACAGATTCACAGGAAAATACAACCTCACTGACACAAAAAGAAATAGAAAAATCTTAGTCCTGTAATTATCAAAGAAAATAAACTGTAATTTAAAAACATCCTGGCCAGGATGTTTTCTGTACTAAAAATACAAAAATTAGCTGAGCGTGGTGGCGGGTGCCTACAATCCCAGCACTTTGGGAGGCCGAGGTGGGTGGATCAGCTGAGGTCAGGAGTTCCAGACCAGCCTGGCCAACATGGAGAAACTCTTTCTACTAAATTAGCTGGGTGCGGTGGCGCACGTCTGTAATCCCAGCTACTTGGGAGGCCGAGGCAGGAGAATCGCTTGAACCTGGGAGGCGGAGGTTGCAGTGAGCCGAGATCTCAACACTGCACTCCAGCCTGGGCTACAGGGTATGACTCTGTCTCAAAATAAACAAACGGTTAAAACAAACGGTTAAATAAACAAATAAATAAATAAATAAACAAACAAATAAATAAAATAAATAAACAAACGGTTAAAACAAATACAGAATAGCGTCACTCATTCATTTAACTGCGAAAATCCTAGACACTAGCCAAAATATTAGCAAGTCAAATTGGGCTTGACCATATTGGATTGATGCCAGGAATGCACATTTGGCATAACGTTAGGAAAGCAGTTGATGGAATCTATCATGTGATAGATTGAAGATTTTATCTGAGATAGATTCTCAGTCTATCTAGACTGAGAAAATTCAGTCGGTTTGGTGGCGTATGCCTGTACTTTGAGAAGCCACGGCATGACGAGAGCTTGAGGCCAGGAGTCTGAAAACAGCCTGGGCAACACAGCAAGACCCTGCTTCTACGAAAAATTAGCTGGGCATGGTGATGCATGCCTGTAGTCCCAGCTACTCGGAGGCTGAGGTGGGAGGATTGCTTGAACCCAGGAGGTCGAGGCTACAGTGAGCCATGATTGTGCCACTGCACTCCAGCCTGGGCGACAGAGCCAGATCCCTTCTCAAAAAACCAAAAACACATGGGATTAACTACACTGTGATGTGTCTGTACCACGGAATACATAAAGCAGATAAAATGACAGTGTAACTATATCAAAAATAAAAAGGTTTTTTTTTTTTGAGATGGAGTCTCACTCTGTCACCCAGGCTAGAGTGCAGTGGTACCATCTTGGCTCACTGCAACATCCACCTTCTGGGTTCAAGCAATTCTCCTGCCTCAGCCTCCCGAGTAGCTGGATTACAGACACTGGCCACCACGCCCAGCTAATTTTTTTTATTGCTTCTTTTTTTTCTTTTTTCAAAACCACAATCAGAAGAATAATTTATATATATATACACACACACACACACACATATATATATACATATATACACACACACGTATACATATATATATATATATATATATTTTTTTTTTTTAAAGATGGGGTTTCACCATGATGGCCAGTCTGGTCTTGAACTCCTGACCTCAGGTGATCCACCCACCTCAGCCTCCCAAAGTGCTAGGATTAAAGGCGTGAGCCACAGCGCCCGGCCAATTTTTATTTATTTTATATTTTTAGTAGACACAGGGTTTCACCACGTTGGCTAGGCTGGTCTTGAACTCTTGACCTCAGGTGATCTGCCACCTACCTTGGCCTCCCAAAGTGCTCGGAATATAGGCGTGAGGCACCATTCAGGGCCTCAGAAATTGAAAGTTTTGAAAAATGATGGTGTGGATCTGTATATCTGCATGTAAGGAAGGAACTCCCTGACACATAAGGGAATGAGCAAAGCGAATCCCAATTCTGCATCATTCAGTGCCCCTCGATCCTCACGAATCAGAATCACCGTGCGATTCGAATGTCATCGTTCTCCAGTGAGACCCAGGCACTGGGCATTTAAAAACAAACAAAGCAACCAACAGTTATTGTCACGTGCAGCCCTGCGCTGAGAACCCCTGGTAATAAAAAGAGCTACGGCTATTATTTTGGACTTGGTATGCAGCCGGCATCGTTCTGAACACTGTGTCTGTAGCAACTCACTGCTTACCACAAATCCAGGAGGAAGGTTCCGTCAACCTCCCACTTCACAGATAAGGTAAGTGAGGCGCACAGAGTTTACGCCCCTTGTTTATAACCACGCAGCCAGTGGATAGTGGGGGTGGTACTTACGGGATCCAAGCTGTAGCTCTAAAAAGCTAGCAAATTCCACGCAGTGGTGGTGGGGGAAGAGGAGAGCAGAATTCAGGGATTTTCAATTTAAGTCTGCAGGGCTGGGGCCCAGGAACTTAATGATCCCCAGGTTTGCAAACTCCCTGCTAATAACCGCCTGGAGCATTCTTTAACTCTAGGATTCCTGGAAATCTCAGAGATTCTGCTTCCTGGGTCCAGGGCAGGGTCCCAGGCGGGCCCAGCTTTGAGAACCTGGGCAGCCACAGACAGCAGCTCACCCTCGAGGGGGCCATGCTTGCTTCAAACCTCTGAAATTCTTTTTTTTTTTTTTGAGACAGAGTCTTGCTCTGTTGCCAGGCGCCAGGCTGGAGTGCAGTGGCACGATCTCGGCTCACTGCAACCTCTGCCTCCCAGGTTCAAGCAATTCTCTTGCCTCAGCCTCCCGGTGCACGCCACCATGCCCAGCTAATTGTTTTTTTGTATTTTTCAGTGGAGACGGGGTTTCACCATGTTGACCAGGATGGTCTCGATCTCTTGACCTCGTGATCTGCCCGCCTCGGCCTCCCAAAGTGCTGGGATTACAGGCTTTTTTTTTTCTTTTTGAGATGGAGTCTCACTCTTGCCCAGGCTGAAGTGCAGCGGCACAATCTTGGCTCACTGCAGATGTGTCTCGTGCCTCAGCCTCCTGGGTAGCTGGGACTACAGGTGTGAGTCACCATACCCAGCTAATTTTTGTATTTTTAGTAGAGACTGAAATTCTTAATGATTTAAGAATTTTAAGGGACTGAAATTCTTAATAATGTAATATTCACCAGGTGCAGTGGCTCGTGCCTGTAAACCCCAGCACTTGGGAGGCCAAGATTAGGAGTTTGAAACCACCCTGACCAACACGGTGAAACCCCGTCTTTACTAAAGATATAAAAAATCAGCTGGGCGTCGTGGCAGATACCTGTAATCCCAGCTACTCGGGAGGCTGAGGCAGGAACCTGGGAGGCAGAGGTTGCAGTGAGCCGAGATCCGGCCACTGCACTGAAGCCTGGGCAAGAGTGAGATTCCATCTCAAAAAAAAAAATTTTTTTTTTCCACCTGGGAGACAGTGTGAGACTCTGTTTCAAAAAAAAAAAAAAATCTCTGGATGTGTGTTTTGTAAGTGATGGGACACTGACGTGTTTCAGGGGCTCGGGGTCTAAGCACCTGCAATCTCACCCCTACCTGCTCTCTGCCTCCCTGGGAAGGCTTTCTGTGGCAGTCCCCTCCACACCGGATGCCCCAGGCTTGGTTACCCTATCTGACCCTGCCTCGTATACTGCCATGCTCTGCCATTTATCCTCTGTCCTTGGAGGGCCTGGCCACCAGCGTGGGGAGGGCTGGAGTCGGGTGTGCTGCCTGCAACATTGTGGGGTGGTGGCCATCCCTGCCCCAGGCTGGCAGCACCCGGCACACCTGTCTTGGCGGGGTTCGTGACCTCTGCAAATCTTGGCACAGATGTTTAAAGATCCCTGGGGGTCCCCATCTGCAATGCACTGGGGCAGTGAGCCCATGGGAGAAGAGATGCCTGGGTGAACCTCTGCAGAGGGTCGCCCCACCCAGCCTGAGCTCCGTGCCTGGGGATCCCCTTTCTCCTTCCACCCTCTCTGAGTCAGGCCTGCGTTGGTCTCTCCCAGCATACTGAGGACAAAAGCACAACACGGATGGTGTAATCTCTGTGATTCTGAATGCAAGTTCAATGCTCTCGTCTGTGTGCTTAGAGCTGGCATTGCACAATACATAGGTGAACAGTGAAGTTCATGCTGACAATTTACAGTTTGATTTTTCTTCACTTACAACAACATTAAATAGAAATTTAAAAAACTACACCCTGATGAGTCGAGGGAGAGAGACCACAGAAGAAAGGAAAAAAGTGTACACGTTAATATCTTTCACAGCACTTTGCTCTGGCTTTAAAAAAAAATTTTTTTTAAGATGGCATCTCCCTCTGTTGCCCAGGCTAGAGTGAGGTGGCACGATCATAGCTCACTGCAGCCTCAACTGCCCGGGCTCAAGTGATCCCCCCACCTCAGCCTTCCCAGTAGCTGGGACTACAGGCATGCAGTGCTATGCCCAGCAGATTTAAAACATTTTTGTAGGTCGGGCGTGGTGGCTCACGCCTGTAATCCCAGCAATTTGGGAGGCCCAGGCAGGCAGATTATGAGGTCGAAGGATCGAGACCACCATGGCCAACATGGTGAAACCCCGTCTCTAATAAAAATACAAAAGAAAAAGAAAAAAATTCGCTGGGCATGGTGGCGAGTGCTTGTAGTCCCAGCTACTTGGGAGGCTGAGGCAGGAGAATCACTTGAACCCGGGAGGTGGAGGTTGCAGTGAGCTGACATCATGCCACTGCACTCCAGCCTGGGGACAGAGCAAGACCCCAACTCAAAAACAACAAAAAAAGTTTTTTTGTAGGCTGGGGGCAGTGGCTCATGCCTGTAATCCCAGCACTTTGGGAGGCCGAGGTGGGCAGATCACCTGAGGTCAGGAGTTCGAGACCAGCCTGGCCAACATGGAGAAACCTGTCTCTCCTAAAAATACAAAAATTAGCTGGGTGTGATGGCGCACACCTGTAATCCCAGCTACTTGGGAGGCTGAGGCAGGAGAATCACTTGAATCTGGCAGGCCAAGGTTGCAGTGAGCTGAGACCATGCTATTGCACTCCAGCCAGGGCAACAAGAGCAAAACTCCGGGGGTCTCCCTATGTTGCCCAGGCTGGTTTTGAACTCCTGGGCTCAAGCAGTCCTCCTGCCTCATCCTCCCAAAGTGCTGGGATTATAGGTGTGAGCCACCATATCTAGCCTGATCCAGCTTTTTGAACAAGGGGTCCTTCATTTTTGTTTTGCTCTAGACCCCCAAAATCACACAACTGGCTCCAATCTCAGGGGTTGTTATTGTCAGGGAAGTTCAAGGAGCTGTTCAGGAATACGGCTGAGCAGTGGCTCACGCCTATAACCCCAGCACTTTCAAAAGTCGGGATGGGCAAACCACTTGAGCTCACGAGTTCAAGACCAGCCTGGCCAACATGGCGAGACAAATATTAATATAGACAAAAATAGATAAAATAGATTAAAAAATAGACAAATATTAATACAAAAATTAGTTGGATGTGGTGGCGTACATCTGTAGTCTTAGCCCCAGCTGCGTGGGAGGCTGAAGTGGGAGAATGGCTTGAGCCCAGGAGGCAGAGGTGTCAGACAGCTGAGATCGTTTCACTGAGCTCCAACCTGGGTGACAAAGCCAGACCCTGTTTCAAAAACTGAAAGAGAGGAAGGAAGGAAGGAGGAACGGAGGGAGGGAGGAACTGTAGAGGAATGTGGATTGGAGAAAACTCTAAATTTGTGTCTTTGTGTTGCCAGTAGCTGGCCCATTTTGCTGAGCATTTTAGTTAAGGACACTGCTGTAGACATCTGAGCTTCCCTGGGCTCCCCAGCTACAGGGCCACGTCTAGGAAGACACCACAGGCTCCAAACCGCCTTCCTTATGGTCAGTGGGCAGCAAGCCGGGCTCTCCAGACAGAGCTGGGGGGGAGGCGGCTCAGGCGAGGGGGCAAGTACTCTGGAAGGGCCAGCCAGGGGTGCTCAGTATTTGGCATGGGTGGACACTGGCCTGGGAAGAAGGGTAGCTGCAGGCCCTGGATAAAAGGCCCTGGGCCATTTTAAATTTAATTTTATTAATTTATTTATTTAGAGGTGGGGTTTCACCATGTTAGCCAGGCTGATCTCGAACTCCTGACTTTATGTGATCCACCCGCCTCAGCCTCCCAAAGTGCTGGGATTACAGGCGTGAGCCACTGCACCCGGTCTGAAAGGCACTGGGCCATTTTCAACCAGTTGTATATTTACATATGTATATGTGGATAGACAAAGATGCAATTTCACCTGAAAAAATACAGTGTACCTTAAATTTGATTTTTTTTTTTTAAGACAGGGTTTCACCATGTTGGTCAGGCTGGTCTTGAACTCCCGACCTCAGGTGATCCACCCACCTTGGCCTCCAAAGTGCTTGGATTACAGGCGTGAGCCACCACCCCTGGCCTTAAATTTGATTTTTTTTTTTTTTGAGACAGAGTTTCGCTCGTTACCCAGGCTGGGGTGCAATGGCACGATCTCGGCTCACTGCAACCTCCGCCTCCTGGGTTCAGGCAATTCTCCTGCCTCAGCCTCCTGAGCAGCTGGGATTACAGGCACACGCCACCATGCCCAGCTAATGTTTTGTATTTTTAGTAGAGACGGGGTTTCACCATGTTGACCAGGATGGTCTCAATCTCTTGACCTTGTGATCCACCCGCCTCAGCCTCCCAAAGTGCTGGGATTATAGGCGTGAGCCACAGCACCCGGCCTTAAATTTGATTTTTTAAAAAAATTTAAGACAGATTCTTACTTTGTTGCCCCGGCTGGAGTACAGTGGCACAATTTCAGCTCATGGCAACCTCCTCCTTCCAGGTTAAAGTGATTCTTCTGCCTCGGCCTCCCAAGTAGTTGGGATTACAGGTGTGTGCCACCACGCCCAGCTCATTTTTGTATTTTTAGTAGAGATGGGGTTTTGCCATGTTGGCCAATCTGGTCTTGAACTCCTGACCTCAGCTGATCCTTCTGCCTAGCCTCCCAAAGTGCTGGGATTACAGGTGTGGGCCACTGTGCCCGGCCTAAATTTGAATTTCAAATAATTTCAAACATCAATTTTTTTGGTGTAACTATATCCCAAGCCATGCACTATTTGGGATATACTTATGCTAAAAAAATTATTCACTGTTGCTCTGACCGTCATAGTTATGTGCACACCCTGTATTTTAATTTGCCAAATCTGGCAACATCCACTGTACAGGAAATTCAAAGATCCATATTCTAGTCCTGGCTTTGCTCTAACCAGAGGTGGGAGCAATCTCAGGCCTCTGATTAAAAGAAGCCCCTCTCCAACTCCCCCACTGCCTCCACTATCCAAGGTGAGAGAGGGGTACAGTCAGACACACCAGAGCTAGACCCCAAGCGGATGCTTTCTGGGACAAGGCAGCTCAGAGAGGTGAGATTTTGCAGCAAAGGAGTCCGTGGGCATGCACAGAGGACGCACGCTAAGTGTAAGGTGGTGTTCCCAACGCTTAGCAGTGCATTGGAAAAAATACTGACGTCCAGCGCCCCCACCCCCAATTCAACCGGTCTAAAGTGGGGCGAAGATATTTGTCTTCTTTTTTTTTTTTGAGATGGATTCTCACTCTGTTGCCAGGCTGGAGAGTGCAGTGGCCTGATCTCGGCTCACTACAACCTCTGCCTCTCGGGTTCAAGAAATTCTCCTGCCTCAGCCTCCCGAGTATCTGGGACTACAGGCATGCACTATCGCGCCCGGAGAATATTTTTGTATTTTTAGTAGAGACGGGGTTTCATCATGTTGGCCAGGATGGTCTCGATCTCTTAACATCGTGATCCACCCTCAGACTCCCAAAGTGCTGGGATTACTGGCGTGAGCCAACGCACCCGGCAGATTCTTGTCTATTTTTAAAAGTTCCCCAGTGACTCCACCATAACCTGAGAGGTAAAGAAACTGCAGGAAGCCGGGCGCAGTGGCTCACGCCTGTAATCCCAGCACTTTGGAGGCCAAAGCGGGCGGATCACCTGAGGTCAGGAGTTCAAGACCAGCCTGACCAACATGGTGAAACCTCGTCTTAAAAGAAAAGAAAAGAAAAATACAAAATTAGTTAGATGTGGTGGCTCATTCCTGTAATCCCATCTACTTGGGAGCCTGAGGCAGGAGAATCGCTTGAGCCCGGGAGGCAGAGGTTGCAGTGAGCCGAGATCGCGCCATTGCACTCCAGCCCGGCAACAGAGCAAGACTCCGTCTAAAAAAAAGACAAGAAGAAAAGAAACTGCAGGAGTCTGGACGGCTTCCAAGGATGGATCGGGCTGAAGGCGGTCTGCGCAATTGGCCCCGGGCTTGCAGAGCTGGAAGAGCCCGAGTAACACTGGGGCCACTTCCGCCTGCATAAAGAAAGGGGTGCAGGCAGGACTGGGGCAGGACTGGGACCCCATCCCTGTTCCTGAGCCAGCGCCCGTCCCCCCCCCCGGCACGGCGCCTCCAGAAACCCGACAGGGGGAGCGCCTGGACCCCAGGCGGGGCGCCGCGTGGGGGACGCTGGCCGCGGACGCCTGTTCCAAGGGCGGCCAGAGGCTGGCTCTGAATCCCAGGACGCCCAGGCCACGCTTGCTCGGTCCCGGAGCCTGGGACTCCTGAAACCGCCGGGCCTCGTTTGGGGTTTGGGGTCGCAGGTCTGAGCGCTCCGGCTCCGGCTGGCGCTAGGTGGCACCCGAGAGCGCGCTAGGCTCTCCCTGGGGAGCCCTGGGGCCCGCCGGGGTCTCCCTGGGCGCAGGCAGACCATCGACCCCCTGCGTGGCCCAATTACAGGATCCTTGGGCGGTGCCATGCCATGCCTTCTCAAGGCTCAGCACTTCGCCCAGGCCCTGGCAGGGATGGACAGTCGTTCGCCCAGCAGGGTTTGGGTCAACAGCCTGCATAGAGGACCATGGTCCCATAAGATTATCATGGAGCTGAAAAATTCTTAACATTCTTATGGCCTAGAGACTTCACAGGGGTACGCATTCCTCACGAGTTTGTGGCGCTGCTGCTGTAAACCCACCTGCTGTGCTGCCAGTCGTATAAAAGTCTAGCACAGGCAATTATGCACCGTAGCCAATACTCGGTCATGAGCATACACAACTACATTACCTGCTTAGGTATTTACTACACTGTACTTTTTTCATTTCATTTTGTTTTGTTTTTATAGAGACAGGGTCTCGCTCTGTTGCCAGGGCTAGAGGACAGTGGTGTGACCATAGCTGGATGCAGCTTCCGCCTCTGGAGCTCTAAGGATCCTCCTGCCTCAGCCGCCTGAGTAGCTGAGACTGCAGGTGTGCTCCACCACGCCTGGCTGTTGTTTTTTAATTTTTAGCAGAGAGGAGGTTTCACTAAGTTGACCAGGGTGGCCTTGAACTGTTGAACTCAAATGATCCTCCAACCTTGGCCTCCCGAAGCCACGGGATTACAGGCCTGAGCCACAGTGCCCGGCCTTTATTGTTACTTAGAATGAACTCATATTTTTTAAAAGTTAAAGGCCAGGCAAGGCAGCTCACGCTGTAATCCCAGCACTTTAGGAGGCCAAGGCAGCCCGATCATGAAGTCAGGAGTTTAAGACCAGCCTGCCCAACATAGTGAAACCCCGTCTCTATGAAAAATACAAAAAAGTAGCCAGATGTGGTGGTGGGCGCCTGTAGTCCCAGCTACTCGGGAGGCTGAGGCAGGAGAATCGCTTAAACCCGGGAGGCGGAGGTTGCAGTGAGCCGAGATCTTGCCGTTGCACTCCAGCCCAGGCAACAGTGCTAGATTCCGGCCGCAAAAAAAAAAAAGTTACCTGTAAAACAGCCTCGGTCAGGCCTTTCAGGAATCATGCTAGAAGAAAGCGTTATTATCGCAGGAGTTGACAGTCTCCACATACGTCGCCCCTGAAGACTTTCAAGTGGGCCGAGGTGGAGGTGGAAGACAGTGATATTCATGATCCAGATCCTGGGTAGGTCTAGGCTGGGGTGTGTGTGTGTGTGTGTGTGCGTGCGCGCGCATATGTGTGTGCCTGTGTGTGTGCGTGCATGTGTGTGCGTGTGTCTTAGTTAACACAAAAGTTCAAAAAAATAAAAAATAAATTAAATCACAAAAGCTGGCTGGGCACAGTGGCTCAGGCCTGTAATCCCAGCACTTTGGGAGGCTGAGGCAGGTGGCTCACCTGAGGTCAGAAGATCGAGACTACCCTGGCCAGTATGGTGAAACCCTGTCTCCACTAAAAAATATAAAAACTAGCCAAGTGTGGTGGTGATCGCTATAATCACAGCTACTAAGGAGGTGGAGGTTGCAGTGATCCAAGATCGTGCCACTGCACTCTGGCCTGGGCAACAGAAGGAGGTTCTGCCTTGAAAAAAGAAAAGAAAGAAAATAAAAAAGTGAATAGGGCCAGGTGCAGTGGCTCACGCCTGCAATCCCAGTACTCTGGGAGGCCAAAGTGGATGGATTGTTTGAGTTCAGGAGTTTGAGACCAGCCTGGGTAAAGTGGCCAAACCCTGTCTCTACAAAAAATACAAAAATTAGCCTGGTGTGGTAATGTGTGTTTGCAGTCCCAGTTATTTGAGAGGCTGAGATGGGAAGATCGCTTGAGCCTGGGAGGTCAAGGCTGCAGTGAGCCAATATTGTGCCACTGCACTCCAGGCTGGTGACAGAGTGAGACCGTCCAAAAAAAAAAAGCTAATAGAATGAAGACATAAAGAAAATAAATACCTCTGTACAATGTGTTGGTGTTTTGAGCTGTTATTGCAAAAAAGTAAAAATGTAAAGAAAAATTTTAAAGTTTATAAAGTAAAAACGTTCTAGTAAGCTAAGGTTAATTTAACATTGAAGGGGCTGGGTGCGGTGGCTCATACCTGTCATCCCAGCACTTTGGGAGGCTGAGGCAGGCAGATCAACTGAGGTCAGAAGTTCGAGACCAGCCTGGCCAACATAGTGAAATCCCATCTCTACTAAAAATACAGAATTAGCCGGGCGTGGTGGCTCACATCTGTGGTCCCAGCTACTTGGGAGGCTGAGGCAGGACAATCACTTGAACCCAGGAGGCAGAGGTTATACTGAGCTGAGATTGCACCACTGCACTCCAGCTTGGGTGACAAGAGTGAGACTCCACCTCAAAAAAAAAAAAAAAAAGCAACACACATCTGTAATTGATCCATGTTACCTTCCTTCCCTCCTGCCTACTCTTGAAAGGGTCCGAGTGGCAGGTCTGTCCTGTCAGGTCAGATGCACATCTCTGTCAGGCAAATCTGGAAGATTCTTCAAAGCTTTCCTGAGCCTCTCTGTCAACCCACAAGAAAATCACATATTTTAAAAAACAGGAAATGTATCAGAACAAACTCAAATAAGTGTATGTTCTATGCTAATGTTGATGCAGACCAGTGAGCCCCCAAATTGGGGCTTAGTCTGGAAAGGTTCTTGGCTTCACCCAGGAAGGAATTCAAGGGCGAGCTGGTGGTGCAGACGGTGACTTTTATTGGAGCTGCAGTGTACAGCAGCAGCAGAGGGACTGCTTCCTACCCCTTAGGCAGTCCCTCTGCTGTGTGCCCAGAGTAGCTGCTCAAAGGCAGTGCTGCTGTCATATTTATACCCACTTTTAATTGCATGCAAATTAAGGGGCAGATTATGCAGAATCTAGGAAAAGGGTGGTAACTTCTGGGTGCTGGGTCGTTGCCATGGAAAGGGATGGTAACTCCCAGGTGTTGCTATGGTGATGGCAAACTGACACACAGTGGGCTCTTATGAAAATCTGCTTACACCCAGTCCCTGTTTTAGCTAGTCCTCAATTTGGTCCTCGTCAGGAATCAAGTCCCACCTCCTACCTCAACGTGATGGGAAAGGAGACTCCCAACGAGGGCTCTGAGTCATAAAATGTTGGCCAGGCATGGTGGCTCACATCTGTTATCCCAGCACTTTGAGAGGCTGAGGCAGTCGGATCATTGGAGGTCAGGAGTTCAAGACCAGCTAGGGCAACATGATGAAATCCTGTCTGTACAAAAAATACAAAAATTAGCCAGGTGTGGTGACATGGGCCTCCAGTTCCAGCTACTTGGGAGGCTGAGGCAGGAGAAATGTTTGAGCCTGTGAAGTGGAGGTTGCAATGAGCCAAGGTCATGTCACTGCACTCCACCCTGGGTGACAGAGTGATACTCCACTAGAGAAAAGGAAAAAAAAATTAATCAAGAAGAATCTAGGCTGGGCACAGTGGCTCACACATGTAATCCCAGTACTTTTAAAGGCTGAGGCAGGAGGATCACCTGAGGTCAGGAGTTTGAGACCAGCCCGGCCAACACGGTGAAACCTCGTCTCTACTAAAAACACAAAATTAGCTGGGCGTGGTGGCGCACACCTGTAATCCCAGCTACTCAGAGGCTGAGGTAGGAGAATTGCTTGAACCTGGGAGGCGGAGGTTGCAGTGAGCTGAGATCGTGCCACTGCACCCCGCAGCCTGGGGGACAAGAGTGAAACTCCATCTCAAAAAAAAAAAAAGAATCCAATTTTGTTCAGCATTATCTTCATGTAGATGCTTGAATAATTGTTTAAAAATGAGAACAAGGGGGCTGGGCGCGGTGGCTCAAGCCTGTAATCCCAGCACTTTGGGAGGCCGAGGCGGGTGGATCACGAGGTCAAGAGATCAGGACCATCCTGGTCACCATGGTGAAACCCCGTCTCTACTAAAAATACAAAACATTAGCTGGGCACGGTGGCGAGTGCCTGTAATCCCAGCTACTGGGAGGCTGAGTCAGGAGAATTGCCTGAATCCAGGAGGTGGAGGTTGCGGTGAGCTGAGATCGCGCCATTGCACTACAGCCTGGGTAACAAGAGCGAAACTCTGTCTCAAAAAAAAAAAAATGAGAACAAGGGATCCATTCCTCATGCTTCTACTGATGCTGTCTCTCTCTAAAGCAGGACATACCAAACAACAAAGCAGCAGCCAAGCATACATGGATGAGGAGCTCTGCAGGTTTTGCGAAGTGGAAAGATTTCCTTTCAAGAAACTCAAGTTAGCTTTCAGAAAATGATCTTTCCTATGTTACTAGATATTTCCTTTTTTTCTCTCCCCATTTTACTTAAATAACTTATTCAATTAACATTTATTTGCCAGCCTTCAAAGTCAGATCCGGGAAATACAAAAAAGCCGCAAATTAGAAGAAACCATCCCCGTCTCTAGGAAACTCACTAACTAACTTCGTAGAAAGGAAGGCTCGTAAATGATGCCGATATGGCCTGCTTGGGATTTCAGGGGAACGCATGTGTTTTCGTGTTTGGAAGCACAGAGGTGTAAGTATTAATTTTTTAAACTTAGCATAATGAAAAATTTCAAACATAAACAAAAATAATAGTATAATGAATCCTGCTACCCATCACCCGACTTACAAAATGATTATCTTATTGGCACCTGTCTCACCTGGGCCTCACTACCTTGCAGGTTACTTTCTTTTACTTTTACAGTGTTATTTTACAGCTGTAGTAAAATCCACCCACTCCAAATGTATAACCAATGCTTTTTAGTAAATTTGTAGAGTCAAGTAACCAACACAACCCAACTTTTAGAACATCTCCACCCTAAACATTTTACTCTCAGCTAGTGACAGTTCTCCCTTGCCCCAGGAATCATGGATCTTTCTGTCTCTATAGGTTCACTTTTTCTGGACATTTCATATTTCCTTTTTTTTTTTTTGAGATGGAGTCTCATTCTGTCACCCAAGCTGGAGTGCAGTGGCACCACCTCGGATCACTGTAACTTCTGCCTACCGGGTTCAAGCGATTTTCCTGCCTCAGCCTCCTGAGTAGCTGGGACTACAGGCATGCACCACCACGCCCAGCTATTTTTGTATTTTTAGTAGAGATGGGGTTTCCCCATGTTGGCCAGACTGGTCTGGAACTCCTGACCTCAGGTGATCCACTCACCTCAGCCTCAGCAGTGCTGGGATTATAGGCGTGAGCCACTGAGCCTGGCCTCTTTTTTTCTTTTTTCTTTGAGACAGGATCTCACTTTGTCATCCAGGATGGAGTGCGATGTCACAAACATGGCTCACTACAGCCTCAACTTCCTGGGCTCAAGTGATCCTCCACGTCAGACCCCTGAGTAGCTGGGACGACAGGTATGCTCTACTGTGTCTGGCAGATTTCCATGGCTGGATACTATCCTGTTGTGTGACTACGCCTTATTTTATGTGTGCATTATTAGCGGATGACACACGTGGGTTACTTCTGGTCCTGGGCTGCTACAAACACCACACCCCTGAACACTGACATTCAAGTCTTCGTGTGGACGTCGGTTTTTATTTCTCTGATAGATACCTAAAAGTGGAATTGCTGTGTCTCACTGGTAAGTCGAATGGCCAAATTTTTACCCAAAGTGGTTGTCCCGTTTAAAATTCCCATTGGCAACTTAAAAGGATTCTAGGTTTTTTCACATTCTTGCCAACATTTGTTATTCTTTTTTTTTTTTTTTTTGAGACAGGGTCTCACTCTTCCCCAGGCTGGAGTGCAGTGGTGCAATCACGGCTCACTGTAGCCTCGACCCCCTGGGCTCAAGCGATCCTCCTGCCTCAGCCTTCTGAGTAGCCAGGACTACAGGCACATGACGCCCTGCCTGGCTAATTTTTTAGTTTTTGTAGAGATGGGGTCTTACTACATTGTCCAGGCTGGTCTCAAACTCCTGGGCTCAAGCGATCCTCCCATCTCAGCCTCCCAAAGTGCTAGGATTACAGGCATGAGTCATTGTGCCTGGCCTCACCTTAGTTTTTAAAAATGTTGATGGTGGAGGAAGGGACGGGAACATCCACCAGCACCAGCCTGGGTCCTCTGAAAAAGGTGCTGAATATTTTGCTCAGCTCTGTGCTTCTGTGCTCAGGCCAGCCACGCATACTTGAACATGAAGGAATGTGCTTGAATATTCAGAAATGTAAGCCACAGGCTCAGGCCTGGCTTCCGTCCAAGGAGCCATAATAGTCACGGATATCTGCTTCCAGCAGCAGATGTGGCTTGAGCCCTCTCCGAGAAGTGGGGTGTGGGAAGAGGACCCTGTTTCTGCGGCAAGTTCTGGTACTGAGGTGGGTTCTCTATCAACAAAGAGGAAAGAAAGCTTGGTCTAAAGCCCACGCTGGCCGCCACTTCCTGTGTGCCTTACGTATGCCTGAGCCTCTATTTGCCTTCCTGTAAAATGGGATTCCTTGCATTTTACTGAATTTTAGGACATTTTATTAGAGTTAATATACTGGTTGCTGAGGGGTTGTTGGACCCCAGGAATCCATCATAGTGAGAGCTTTATTTCTGGCAGCTCCACGTGGTAACATCAGCTGATACTCATGCGCCAGTTGCCTCTTTCCTTGATATCTGCCTGATGAAGTTTCAACTTCAGGACCTGGCTGCACCTCAACCACTGCCAGAAAGCCTTCCTTGATTCCTGAATTTGCTGTTGTTTTTGTTTTTTTAAAACAGGGTCTTGCTCTATTGCCAGGCTGAAGTGCAGTGGTGATCACGGGGCACAGACTATCAGTCGAATGAGTATTGCCTGGTGCTTGAGATTAGGTCTGGTGCTGGAGTCGAAGAAGCCGCTTGTGTCTCTGGATGGAGGAGATGCCAGGAAGAGGTACTGCCATAGGAGGAGCATGGCCTGGGCCCTCGGGGGCACCCCCGCGGCAGGAGAGGCAGTGGAGCCACAGGGAGGCCGGGCTGCAGTCTCCGATGGGGAAGTGGAGCCGACAGCACCTACCGGAACCTTTGGGGGCTCAGCACAGACAGAGGCCCCAGCCAGGGTCCCTGAAGCCCTAAGAAACCTGGGAGGGCTTCCAGGCTGGCACAGACAGCCGAGGGGCCTCCAGGGCCGGCGGCCGCTGCGGTTCCATCTGCCCGTGTGGCTCCCACCTCTAACTGTGGCCACACAATTTGCTCCTGGGGCGGAGGCCTGGCGATCGTAGGCCCTCTGCAGCTGTCTGGAGGGTGAGTTGATAAATGGATAGGTGCATGGTGACCACAACCATTTCTGGAGGCCGCAGGCTGGGTGCCTTGAGAACGATGCGCTCTTGTTTCTTACTGAGCAGTGGCACTCCCTGGTAGCACGGAGAAGGCTGAATGCGCCTGAGTGTGCTCTGCCCTCCCTCTCAGCCTAAGCCTTATTATTATTATATATATATTTTTAGAAACAGGCTCTCACTCTGTTGCCCGGGCTGGATTGTAGTGACGCCATCATAGCTCACTTCAGCCTCAAACTTCCAGGCTTAAGCAATCCTCCCACCCCAGCCTCCTGGGCAGCTGGGACTACAGGTGTGCAACACCATGCCTGGCTAATTTTTTTTTTTTTTTTAAATATACAGACAGAATCTCACTGTTGCTCAGGCTGGTCCTGAACTCCTGGGCTTAAGCAATTCTCCCGCCTCAGCCTCCCAAAATGTTGGAATTACACGTGTGAGTCTCCACGCTGGGCCCTATAACTTAAGCATTTTAAAATTTATTTTGTTTTATTTATTTTTGAGACAGAGTCCCAGGTTGGAGTGCAGTGGTGTGACGTGGACTCACTGCAACCTCTGCCTCCTTCCAGGCTCAAGTGATTTTCCTGCCTTGGCCTCCTGAGAAGCTGGGATTACAAGCAACTTCCATCTTGCCTGGATAATATTTGTATTTTTAGTAGAGATGGAGTTTCGTCATGTTGGCCAGGCTGGTCTTGAACTCCTGACTTCAACTGATCTGCCTGCCTCAGCCTCCCAAAGGGAGGGATTACAGGCGTGAGGCACTGCGCCCAGCCTCAATGTACATTTTTCATTGAGATCTAAATCACATACCGTAGAATTTTAATGTGTAAAATTCAGTGATCTTTAGTCTTTTCACAATAAATTGAGTTTTTGAGTGAGCAATGCATTCATATGTCTTAAAATTCAATGATTACAAAAAAACATACACAGAAACATCTTCCTTCCCTCCGCCCCATGCATAGATCATATTATCTACTTCTTGACTGTACTCATAGATACTTTATGCAAATACAAGCAAATATATCCCGTCCTTTTTAATCTACATGGTGGAAAACTGGATGTCCTGTCCAGCATCTTGCTTTTACTGACTCGGAGGTCCTGCTGGTGCCAAGCTTTCTTGTTCCTTCTGGTGGCTTCCCGCTATTCCAGTCTATGGATGGATAAATACTTATTGATGGATATTTAGGGTGTTTCCAAGCCTTAGCTTTTGCAAATAAATAAATGCTGTGAAAAAGAACCTGGTGCATGAGACATTTTTCATGTTTGGGCAGATCTGTAGAATTCAGTCCCAAAAGGGCACGTGTTGTTTTAATGTTGACAGCTCTTGTTAAATTGCCCTTTAAAGAGGTTGCGCCAGTTTTAATTCCCATCAGAATCTATTTCCAAACCTACCATGAAATACTCTAGCGCCGATAAGAATGCTTGCTGCGGCATTCTTCATCACAGCCCCAAGCTGGAAGCAACTCAAGCGATCCTCAGCAGAACAGAGAAATCGTGGCCTCCTCGTTCAATGAAATATTACGCTGCAATGAAAAGAAACAAACCTCTGCCGCACACGCCAGGGAGGAACCTCCTAGGCGGACTGACAAGGGAAAGAAGCCAGACACAGAACGGTCCTTACCCCAGGATTTCTGTGAATTGACTCAACCCCGAGGTCAAAAGGAAGATGCAATCTAGGATGACAGGGATGAAAACAGAGTGTCCCCTGGGCGGCAGAGGGAGTTAGCTGAGCTTCTAGAAACGTCCTGTATCTTGTTTGGAATGATAGTTGTATGAGTGCATCAAAGTGTGAAAACTCACTGAACTATGTGCATTTTACTGATGGAAGCTGCACCCCAACGAAAAGTTAAAAGGTTTCAAAAAATTGCCTACACTGACGTGCAAACTACACGGCCGCCCCAGCAGGCAGACTCCCGAGATGCAAAAGCTTAGGTGGCAGGCTGTCTTTCTTTCATCCAGTCTTTTGCCAGATGTGGGTTCTGGGCACAAAGAGGTGAAGCACGGGGTCCCTTCCGCTGCCTCCGGGGCTGTCCAGGGTTCCCCTCTGCACCCCCAAAAGAGCAGAGTCACACCTGCAGGGGAGGAAGGACCAGAGCGACTCTGTGCCCCTTGCCCCACCGCCTCCTTCTCTGTTTGCCCTCTGACCCGTGCTGTTTCATTGTTCTCTTCCTGGACGCCATCCCCTGGTTCAGACAATTCCCTGTACCAGCTGCCGCGCAGCTGCCTGGCTATTTATAGCCTCGATCATCAGCCCCTTCCTCCCACCCTTGGCCCTACTCCTGGGACCGCCCTCCCCACCCCCCACCCACTTTCCGAGAGTCCAGCTGTGTCCGCCCAACCTGGAGAAGAGCGGGGATGGTGGTGGCTGAGTTCCTTAACAAATATCATAGAACACACTTTTTAAAAATGTTTCTGGAACATTCCAGGACCTGTTGTGGGGAGGAGCCTGACCCTGCGGAGCTGATCCCTGGGTCTCCTGAGGTGACCTCAATTGTCTCCATGGCTTTTGGACGAGGTGAGATGAATCTAATTTTTTTTTTTTTTTTGAGACAGAGTCTCGCTCTCACCCAGGCTGGAATGCAGTGGCATGATCTTGGGTCACAGCAACCTCTGCCTCCTGGATTCAAGCAATTCCCATGCCTCAGCCTACTGAGTAGCTGGGACTACAGGCATGTGTCACCACGCCCAGCCAATTTTTATATTTTTTTACTGGAAATGGGATTTCACCATGTTGGACAGGCTGGTCTTGAACTCCTGATCTCAAATCTACCCTGCCTGGCCTCCCAAAGTGCTGGGATTACAGGCGTGAGCCACAGTGTCTGGTGGTCAAATCCACTTTAAAAGTAGTAAAGGCAATTTCCTCCTTCATCTTTCCCATTCTTTCTTACTTCACTCAGTCAATCTCCCTTCCCCTGTCTCTCCTTCCTCCCTGCACCCACTTTTCTTCCTTCCTTTCTCGGTGAAGTGAAGGGTCACCTCTCATTGTGGAGGAAAGATAAGTAAAGCCAGCTTTAAATGAACGTCACTGGATTGGCCTATGGCAGGCAGGCATGAGGTCTCTATTCCTCACAGCTTGGGTGTGTTCACACCTGAGATGCTGGGGTTGCCCACCTCTAGGCTTAGAGTGGGATGAAGAGGAGAAGCAATTTTTTCAGGAGCGGAGAAAGTGCACTGGGCTGTGACTGGCCACCTGTTTGTCGACTGTCTTCGGTGGGTCCACAATTGTGATGATCCGTCCTCAGGCCCTGCCTCTGCAGAGCCTGCGGAGGCCAAGGAGTTACTGGCAGAAAAGCGAGAGCAGAATGAGCTTGCGTACTTGAAGTCTGTGGCCGTCTGCCAACGTCGCCTTCAAATTCGAACGTTCTTAGTTCGCTCTGAAGTTTTCGTCAGGTTTATTGCAAATGCAAGGGTGGTGAGCAGACAGAAACAAAACGGTATTTGGTGAGCTGGAAGGACTGCTTTCTCAACCTTTTCTCAAGAGCATGCAAGTAGATGTGCACTTCCCTGGGTGACATCAGGCTCTCCATGGGGATTTTAATCCAAGTCAGACACGGCCTTGTTTTATGACGGACGGTCTTGGGTCTCAGGGTGTGTGTGTTCGTAATAAATACGAGTACATTCCATCCGGTACGTGGTAAGGGCCATGTAAGCCAGCCCTGGAAATACACGTAAGATAGAGCAAGCAGTTCACAAGACTGCAGCATTCCAGTGAATTTCACAGACAGCAAATGCTACGTTCCTGTAAACTTCTGCAAGCCACAAAATTAGAATGAGTGCCTCACAATAGTCAACAGTGACTTACTTAACTGAAGAAAAGTCTCCGAAACATGAATTGGTAAATCAAAACTAAAACTAGTATCCTTTAAAAAAAAAACTCAAGAATGAAGTCCTTAGGTTTTGTGGGGTTTTTTGGTTTTGTTTTTTCTGAGATGGAGTTTCGCTCGTCGCCCAGGCTGGAGTGCAGTGGCGCGATCTTGGCTCACTGCAACCTCCGCCTGCCTCCCAGTTTCAAGCGATTCTCCTGCCTCAGCCTCCTGCGTCGCTGGGATTACAGGTGCCTGCCACCATGCCTAGCTAACTTTTGTTACTTTTAGTAGAGATGGGTTTTCACCTGACCATGTAAGCCAGGCTGGTCTCAAACTCCTGGCCTCAAGCAATCCTCTTGCCTCAGACTCCCAAAGTGCTTGAATTACACGCATGAGCCACTGTGCTCAGCGGGGATGACTATTTTATTTTATTTTTATTTATTTATTTGAGATGGAGTTTCGCTGTTGTTACCCAGACTGGAGTGCAATGGCACGATCTCGCTCACCACAACCTCCTCCTTCTGGGTTCAAGCAATTCTCCTGCCTCAGCCTCCCGAGTAGCTGGGACTACAGGCACGCACCTCTATGCCCAGCTAATTTTTGTATTTTTAGTAGAGACGGGGTTTCACCTTGTTGACCAGGATGGTCTCAATCTCTTGACCTCGTGATCCACCCACCTCGGCCTCCCAAAGTGCTTGAATTACAGGCGTGAGCCACCGCGCCCGGCTGGGATGACTATTTTAATCTCAGGAGAGCACGAAAGTGGGCCTCTTCCAGGGCGCGATTTTTTTTTTAAATTTATTATTATTTTTATTTGATACTGCCATTTTGATGCTAGCTGGCTGTTTTGCCCCAGGGCGCGATTCTATTTAAGGATATACTTTCTTATTTTCATACAAGCTTGATAACTGGATAAAAGAAAAATTTTTTTTTTTTTGCATGGAGAAAAAAATGTATCCATAAGGGCATTTGTTAACATGCACATCTAAAATCTCTTCTCACCTTCCTGTGCAATGCAAAGTGGCAAAGAGAGCAAGAATTTTCTTTCTGAACAGCTGGGCTGAAATTCAACAACAACAACAACAACAACAACAACAAAAACCCAAATTCCCATTCCCTTCCCAGAGGAAGCGCAACTTCTCTTTGCATTGTGTTATTAGTCCACCGAACACACCTGTGCACCCAGCAGCAGCCAACAAAAGTCAAACTCAGAGTTATGAGTTGTACCCATCACAGTTTGCGTTGGAAATCTGATCCAAGCATGTGGACAGAAATTTCTACGATTCCCGGCGCCTAAGCTTGGAGGCTTGTTTTCAGCGCATTCTTAAAAACCAAGGAAACTGGCAATCACGCTTCTAAGTTAAAAGATTGGGAAATCGGGCCAGTGAATAAATACTTACTTTGGATCTGCACTATTGATGAGAAATAAAAAATCACTGGAAAAAATGAGCCCCTTCCTTCTATTTTTGCTCAAAGCAGTCCAAAGAAAACAAGCTTCGGTTCACTCCTGTCCGTGAGGTCGGTGTTGAACCAACTCCAGCAAAATCACAGAGGAAGCTGGAACCAGATTTGCAGTGGTTTATCTCATGCATGTTTTTTCTTTTCTTTTTTCTTTTTTTTGAGACGGAGTTTCCCTCTTGTTACCCAGGCTGGAGTGCAATGGCGTGATCTCAGCTCACCACAACCTCCGCCTCCTGGGTTCAGGCAATTCTCCTGCCTCAGCCTCCCGAGTAGCTGGGATTACAGGCACGCGCCACCATGCCCAGCTAATTTTTTGTAGTTTTAGTAGAGACGGGGTTTCGCCATGTTGACCAGGATGGTCTCGCTCTCTTGACCTCGTGATCCACCCGCCTCGGCCTCCCAAAGTGCTGGGATTATAGGCGTGAGCCACCGCGCCTGGCTTTTTTTTTTTTTTTTTTTTTAAGAGACAGAGTCTCACTCTGTTGCCCAGGCTAGAGTGCAGTGGCGCAATCACAGTTCACTGCAGCCTCAAACTCCTGGGCTCAAGCGATCCTCCTGTCTCAGCCTTCTGAGCAGCTGGGACCACAGGCATGCACCTCCATGCCCAGCTGCCTTTTATATTATTTGTAGAGATGGGGTCTCACTAGGTTGCCAAAGATGCAGTGCAGTGGCATGACGTTGCCAAGGCTGGTCCCAAACTCCTGGGTGCTGGGATTATAATGTGAACCACCGCACCTGCTCCATGGTTCTCTTTTTTTTCTTTTTTTGAGACGGAGTCTCACTCTGTTGCCAGGCTGGAGGGCAGTGGCACCATCTCAGCTCACTGCAACCTTCCACTTCCTGGTTCAAGCGATTCTCCTGCCTCCGCCTCCCGAGTAGTTGGGATTACAGGCACACGCCACTACACCCAACTAATTTTTTATAATTAATAGAGACAGGGTGGCCCAGGATGGTCTCAATCTCCTGACCTCATGATCCACCCGCTTCGGCCTCCCAAAGTGCTGGGCTTACAGGCAAGAGCCACCATGCCTGGCTGCCCCATGGTTCTTAAAAAGGGGTTTTCTTAAAAAGAATGCTTCATCTTCCTTTCTGGTGTCAGGGAGACAGACCGTCAGGGAGAAGGGGTTTTGCTCCGCTAATTGCCTTTCTGCAGAGAGATTCCTGCTCAAGGAACGGGGTGCCTAAACCTCAAATGCCCGGTGGCATTCAAGGCGGCTTGCAGCCACTGTGTTCTGGCCAATTCTCTTCAAGCAGGGGATCTGAGGGTGGCCCAGCACATGCAGGCTGGACAGAGTTGCAGCCCGTTCTTCCTGGAAGTGCCTGCATCAGGGCCAAGGACAGGCCACCTAGTAGCAGAGCCCCTGGAGCCTGGTGCTTGGCTCAGTGGATTAAAACACAACAGCCAGGCTGGGCTTGCTGTCTCACGCCTGGAATCACAGCACTTTGGGAGGTCGAAGTGGGCAGATCGCCTGAGGTCAGGAGTTCGAGACCAGTCTGGCCAACAGGGTGAAACCCCATCTCTACTAAAAAATACAAAAGTTAGCTGTGTGTCATGGCACACACCTGTCATCCCAGCTACTCAGGAGGCTGAGGCAGGAGAATCACCTGAACCTGGGAGGCAGAGGTTACAGCGAGCGGAGATTGTGCCACTGTATTCCAGCCTGGGTGACAGAGGAAGACGCCATCTCAAAAAATGTATATATATGTGTTTCACAGATACAATTCTTCCTGGTCTTGGTTATTGAGAGCACATAAGCAATTTTTCATTTATTTTATTTATTTATTTTTGAGATGGTGTCTCACTCTTTTGCCCAGGCTGGAGTGCAGTGGCGTGATCTCAGCTCAATGCAACCTCTGCCTCCCGGGTTCAAGTGATTCTCCTGCTTCAGCTGCCTGAGGAGCTGAGACTACATGTGCGTGCCACCGTGACCAGCTGATTTTTGTATTTTTAGTAAAGACGGGTTTCACCATGTTGGCCAGGATGGTCTCGATCTCCTGACCTCGTGATCCACCCACCTCGGCCTCACAATGTGCTGGGATTACAGGCGTGAGCCACTGCACCCAGCCAGTTTTTAATTTTTTTTAATTTAGAATTTGGCTCCTGAATGGCAACTCTCTTCCCGTGAACCAAAGGGAAATTTGGAGCGACCCCTCTCCACAGGGTTTTCGTCTTCGAGAAAAGAGAAGATGAGAAAGGACAGATAAGAAGAGGGTTGGGAGGGGAACTGGGGGAGAGTGGGGAAAAAAAAGAAGAGGGTTGGAGAGGAGGAAAGAACGAAAAACCGATAAATTTCTAGAAAACACGATTAAAAAAAACTACACTTGTGGAATGGACAGATTCTTTAAAATCTGTGATTTCTTTATGACTAGCGAGGTGCCATGCCCCCAGGTAGGAAGCTTTAGCCAGTGTGTGCAAAGTGCCTGCTTGAGAGATGACCGACAAGCCAGAAGACTGCTTGAACCGCTGCCACCCTTTGCAGCCACCCACCACCACCAACAGCAAGAACATCCGCCCTGGCAACCCGTGGGGACAAAGCTGACCACCAGCGTGGGGAGGTTCCTGTCACAGCCGCGTCACAGCTCTCACACCTCCCAGAATTGCTTTTGGTGTGAGGATCGCTGCTTGGATTGAGAAGGTGGAATTTGATTGTAATAACTGGACCATCTCGGGGATGGCTAAATCCTAAACCGTACAAAGCATGAAACTGACGCGGGATTTCACAGAGCACGTCAAGGCTCCGATTTTTCCACTTGGTGCTCATCTGGGTGTTATTATTAGCACTTCAGTTTAATGCTGCAGGGTGAGGAGAATGTGCCCAGACGCCCCAGTGACGCACCCCGACCAGTGGCTTCTGACATGCAGAGCTGCAACCCAGGGGCCACCGAGGGGGCAGGGGCAGGCTGGGAGCTGAACTCTGCAGGCACTGGGTGCTAGGGAATGATGGCGCTTCGATGTCCACTCTTCTGGGCGTTCCCTGTCTGGTCCTCTGCTCTGTCCCTGCCCTCCATAATTCCAGGGACCTAGTCTATGGGAGAACCTGGTGTGCTGCTGGTGGGCCAGCCCAGGAGTGAACGGATGAAGTTCCTCCTTCTGAGCTGGGATCAGGCCCAGAACTCCCAGCTCGCAGCTTGGGCAGCTGCCTGGTGCTGAAACCAGAAGGGACCTGCAGATGATTTCCTGAAAGGCTGCCCGGGACTTAGTGGCTGCTTAGGGGGCGCAGCTGGGAGTGTCTCCCTCTGGGCCAGTGCGTAAGGTCCAGACCGGGAAAAGCGCCAGAAATGGAACGCAAAGTTCACCAAGAAGCCAAGGGGGCAGGCCAGCATCGCACCTTGGTGCTGGGAGGTTGCTGCCTTGCCACAGTAAGGGAAGGAAGAACACATGTGACACTGGCATCCACACAGGGGAGCTCATGGCAGGAGCCATCCACGGGGATGATGGACGTGGACACAGGTGGGGAGGTCCCGTGTGTGAGGCAGTGACAGAGCCATCGGTTGGGAACATGGCCAACTCTTTTGGAGTTCTGTTAACTGTCCCAAGGTAGAGGCTGAGGGGGCACATTCACGTCATGCCACATGGTGAGTGTACTAGAACATGCTAGATTGTCTCTCAAAGCACGCAGGTCTAAGCCTGTCATCATTCTGCCAATCAGACAGATGAATGAAAAGATGGGGGAACTTGGAAATGAGGGGCTGAAAAGGAGAGAAAGTGGCCTTTGGTACTGGCTGTGTAAGAAAAACAGTGACCCAGAATAATTTGGGTCACTAGCTGTCTGATTCATACAATAAATTCATTTTTGTCTCATGTGAAATATTTTAGGGAAAAGGGATGCTTTTATCCAAAATTATCTGAAAAATTGCCTCAAATGTCTCTCATTAAAAAAAAAAAAAGAGTTGGGCCAGGCACAGGGGCTAACGCCTGTAATCCCAGCACTTTGAGAGGCCAAGCCGGGAGGATCACCTGAGGTCAGGAGGTTGAGACCAGCCTGACCAATATGGAGAAACCACAACTCTACTAAAAATACAACATTAGCCAGGCGTGGTGGCAGGTGCCTGTAATCCCAGCTGCTCTGGAGGCTGAGGCAGGGGGATCGCTTGAAACTGGGAGATGGGGGGTTGTGGTGAGCCAAGATCATGCCACTGCACTCCAGCCTGTGCAATAAGATCGAAACTCCGTCTCGGGAAAAAAAAAAAAAAGTTGGATCAAGCGAGGTGACTCACGCCTGTAATCCCAGTGCTTTGGGAGGTGGAGGAGTGACGGTCACTGGAGCCCAGGAGTTTGGGATCAGCCTGCGCCACATAGTGAGATCTCACCTCTACAAAAGAAATACTTTTTTTTTTGAGACGGAGTTTCGCTCTTGTTACCCAGGCTGCAGTGCAATGGTGCGATCTTGGCTCACCGCAACCTCCGCCTCCTGGGTTCAGGCAATTCTCCTGCCCCAGCCTCCTGAGTAGCTGGGATTACAGGCACGCGCCACCGTGCCCAGCTAATTTTTTGTATTTTTAGTAGAGACGGGGTTTCACCTTGTTGACCAGGATGGTCTCGATCTCTTGACCTCGTGATCCACCTGCCTTGGCCTCCCAAAGTGCTGGGATTACAGGCATGAGCCACCACGCCCGGCCCAAAAGAAATACATAAAATAGTTGCATCTTATCTTCTGAGGTCTTAATTGAATTAATGTTCTGAAAGTACACAAATGACATTCTTCAATATTTAAAAGAAAGCCAAAACAAAACCCAGACAGTCTCTAGGCATAAGGTCGGATGGGTACCTTTAGACATCTACGGATACCTTTCATCTAAGTTGGTTCCAAGTTTAAAAAATTGTTTGGGGGTCTCGCTCTGTCGCCTAGGCTGGAGTGCAGTGGTGAGAACATAGCCCACTGCAGCGTTCACCTCCTGGGCTCAAGCGATCCTCCCACCTCAGCCTCCCAAGTAGCTGGGATCATATGTGTACACCACTATGCCTGGCTAATTTTGAAAAATTTTCTGTAGAGATGAGGTCTCACTGTGTTGCGCAGGCTGGTCTCAAACTCCTGGGTTCAAGCGATCTTCCCACCTGACCCCTACAAAGTGCTGAGATTACAGGCATAAGCAAGTGCACCCAGGCAAAGTCAGATTTGTTTTCACCTGAGATCTCCAACTGCCACGGAAAAGTCAAATCACATTCTATAATAACTCAGTTAAGTGGGCAAGTAATTTCTTTTCCTTCCTTCTCTTCTAAGTGCCTGAAATACTGGAAATACACAATCAGGGCTTTTAAAAAACTACCTAACACAATAAAGAACTGTGAAAGAATTTACTTATAATCAACAAGTTAGGGAAAACCCCTGATTTTGCATTAAAGGTACATATTCTGTTTCTGTTAAATAGTGGGAAGGACAAGACACCAGTGGAATCAGCTTTTTTTTTTTTTTGAGATGGAGTCTCACTTTGTCTTGCAGGCTGGACTGTAGTGGTACAATATTGGCTCAGTACAACCTCAGTGTCCCAGGTTCAAGCGATTCTCCTGCCTCAGCCTTTGAAGGAGCTGGGATTACAGGTGACCGCCACCACACCTGGCTAATTTTTTTTTTGTGTGTGTGTGTGGATTTTTAGTAGAGGCGGGGTTTGTCCATGTTGGCCAGGCTGGTCTCAAACTCCTGCCTTCAAGTGATCTGCCCATCTCGCCTCCCAAAGTGCTGAGATTACAGGTGTGAACCACCACGTGTGGCCGGCAATCTGTCTTTTCTACGGAGGCAGCAAACCTTACCTCTTTCCTGTGACCATTTGGATGATTTGGTTACTCTATGGACACCAAGTTTAGGTTTTTCAGAGATCAGGCTCATTTGACTAATTTAAACATTTCTCCATTCTAAACATACGTGAGATAATAAATATTCCACACAAAATTTAAGCAATGAACTTTTTTTTTTTTTTGAGACAGAGTTTCGCTCTTGTTGCCCTAGCTGGAGTGCAATGGTGTAATCTTGGCTCATCGAAACCTCTGCCTCCTGGGTTCAAGTGATTCTCCTGCCTCAGCCTCCCGCGTAGCTGGGACTACAGGTGCCTGCCACCACACCTGACTGATTTTAAAATTTTTAGTAGAGACAGGGTTTCACCATGTTGGCCAGGATGGTCTCAAACTCCTGACCTCATGTGATCTGCCCGCCTCGGCCTCCCAAAGTGCTGGGATTACAGGTGTGAGCCACCATGCCTGGCCTCAGTTGCCTTTTATTCGGAGGTTGAATTCTCCATAATGTCATGGACAAGAAAATAATCTCGCAGGCATTAGAGTTGACACTGAGAGTCCTATTTAAAAACGTGAGCAGCAAGGTGGCTCACATCTGTAATCCCAGCACTTTGGGAGGCTGAAGCGAATGGATCACTTGAGTCCAGGAGTTTAAGGCCAGCCTGGGCAACATGGTGAAATCCCATCTCCACAAAAACCAGAAAAATTAGCAGGGCACGGTGGCACGCGCCTGTAGTCCCAGCTACTCAGGAAGCAGAGACAGGAGGGTCCCTGGAGCCCAGGGAGGCTGAGAGTGCAGTGAGCTGTGATTGAGCTACTGCATTCCAGCTTGGGTGACACAGTGAGCCTCTATCTTCAACAAACAAACAACAAAGTTCCCACTCAATTCCTCAACTCTGGAAAGTCCCTTCAGTTCACTAGTGGAATTCATAGTGGTAAAGGTAAAGCCACCGGAAAGGCACAGCTCTAATCACAGCTGTTTCTCAAATGCGCTCATGAATCGCCGAAAATTTAACAACCCAGGTAAATTTAAAAACCTAAGAAAAGGGAATTTAGGGAGTTATTTGGCACACAGTAGGCACTTAACAAATACTGGCTGTATGTTACTTATCTGTTGGAAATAATTCAACTAATATTTGTGTACTGAAATGTTTTTTAAGTAGCTCTTCAAATATATTTAGATAACTCACACATTAAATTCTAAAATATAATTTTGATTAAAAATGCATGTGTCAAGGTTGGGCGCGGTGGCTCACACCTGTAATCCCAACACTCTGGGAGGCCGAGGCGGGCGGACCACCTGAAGTCAGGGGTTTGAGACCAGCCTGGCCACCATGGTGAAACCCCGTCTCTAAATAAAAATACATAATTTAGCTGGGCATGGTGGTGCCTGCCTATAATCCCAGCTACTTGGGAGGCCGAGGCAGGAAAATTGCTTGAACCTTGGAGGTGGAGGTTGCAGTGAGCCAAGATTGTGCCATTGCACTCCAGCCGGGGCAACAGAGTGAGATGCTGTCTCAATAATAATAATAATAATAACGCATGTATCAGAAAGTAGCACTAACTTGCTGAATCAGGTTTCCAGTGGAGAGTGCAGAAATGCTAGGAAACCTCATCTGCAGAGTCAGAATGAAAGTCATCTCTCTGGTTACTGTTGACTGGGGCACTTTATCTGCATCTCCTGAAATTATATACAAAATCAGAAGAATTGGCTGGGCACGGTGGCTCACAGCTGTAATCCCAGCACTTTGGGAGGCAGAGGTAGGTGGATCCCCTGAGGTCAGGAGTTTGAGACCAATCTGGCCAACACGGTGAAACCTTGTCTCTACTAAAAATACAAATTAGCTAGGCGTGGTGGCACAAGTGCCTGAAGCCCCAGCTACTCAGGAAGCTGAGGCAGGAGAATCACTTGCACCTGGAAGGTGGAGGTCGCAGTGAGCCGAGATCACACCACTGCACGCCAGCCTGGTTGACAGCCAGATTCTGTCTCAAACAAACAAATCAAGAGTTGCCTCTATGTGCATTTTTCTGGACAAAGGAGCCATAACTTTCATTGAATTATCAAAGGCTTTGTGAGCCAAAAAACCAAACCAAACCAAACCAAAAACGGTTAAGAGTCACTGCTACTGAATGAGATTCCAACAGGCACACAGATTATTCAATTCACATCTCCTTTAGACTTTCAGGCCCCGCAGGAATACGAGAATTCCCCAAGCTTAAATTACTCTAATATCCAGTAACAACTCTTGAAAGTCATGTTATTTAAAAAAAAACAATTTTTACAAAGGAACTGTATAAAAATAGACACTTGGGAAGATTTGAAATGTACGTGTCCCTCACGTGCAAGTGTGTTCTTTTTCTTAATCACTGCCTCCGGGCTTTCTCCAGTTAGTTTCACTTTCCCAGTTCCTGGGATCTATTCCAGGCGGCCACAACGATAGATTCCCACAGCAGGGAAAAGCAACCACGTGAACAAGATTTCAGACGAAAGAGAAACCGCAAATGATCGGTTCTGGGGCTGATTGCAAAAATTAGAGGCTGCCTTTCTTGACCATCTGAGAAACCCTCTAAGTCCCTGGGTGCCCTTTCTGGTAGAAAAACCCACATTCTGCCCGGGCGTGGTGGCTCACGCCTGTAATCCCAGCACTTTTGGAGGCCGAGGACGACGGATCATTTGAACCCAGGAGTTCGAGACCAGCCTAGCCAACACGGCAAGACCCCATATCTGCAAAATATTAGCTGGGTGTGGTGGTTCGCACTTGTCCCAGCTACTCTGGAGGCTGAGCTGGGAGGATGACCTGAGTCAGGGGAGGTCAAGGCTGCAGTGAGCCCTTATGGAGTCACTGCACTCCAGCCTGGGCAACAGAATGAGATCCTGTCTCAAAAAAAAAAAAAAAAAAAAAAAAAAACCAATCAAACAAAACCTACATTCTTACAAGACCTTCAAGGCAGCAAGGATGGTTCTTCCCTAAGCTGGAAAGGTGTCCAGGGATACCGCAGTAGGGAGGAGAGTAGCCTCATCAAATAGCGTCCTCATTGGCCCCGGGCTCCAACAGAGAATCACCTGGAGACTGCACCCCCACAAGTCCATGACTGGAGGCCATGAATTCAGCTCCCTATGCAGACTCTACAAGAGAATCTTTGTGCCCTGAAGTTGGTTATAAATACTAACTCCCCAGGCCAGGCTCAGTGACTCATGCCTGTAATCCCAGCACTTTGGGAGGCTGAGGCGCACAGATTGAGGCCAGGAGTTGGAGACCAGCCGGGCTAACATGGTGAACTCCTGTCTCTACTAAAAATACAAAAATTATCTGGGTGTGGTGGCGTGCACCTGTAATCCCAGCTGTTATGGAGGCTGAGGCATGATAACTGCTTGAATCCAGGAGGCAGAGGTTGCAGTGAGCGGAGATCATGCCACGGCACTCCAGCCTGGTCAAGAGTAAGACTCTGCCTCAAAAAAAAAAAAAAAAAATTTAACTCATCAGGAAGAACCCTGAAGGGGAAGAGGCTCTAATCCCTAGAAGATCCCTAGTTTGGCCTCAGATTTGGGGTTGTGAAGTGTAGAAAATGGCATGTGTTGTGGTCTGTTTGGACTTTTAAAAAAATGGCATGTGTGTATTTCTGGGAAGAGGCTCATACTTTAAGCAGCCTAAAGTGGCTTTGTGACTTCCCCAAAACACTGAGACCCCAGTGATCCATGCACCTGCAATAACTCTTTCCTTTTCAGAAAACCTACTTTTTCCCCTCAATTCCTTCTCTTAGGACGTTGCAGAAAACTGTTTAGAAAGCCTCATAGGGAAAAATCTCACAAGTAGGACTTGTCCCGCAACTTTATTGTTAAAAAAAATTCTGTGTAAAAATAAATACTTTTCAACCCAACTTAACTGTAGCAAACATATCCAGTTAAAAAAGTAACATGTACACAAACAGGGTGTTTTACTTGCCCTGTTTCTGAAGGAAAAGCAGAACATGAGAGATCCCAGGAGGACGGCCCTCGTCTCTGAGGCAGTGCTGATCTTTCGACAAGAAAATACCAAGCATCAAACGTTTAGATTTTAGAATATTTTAATGTCCATTTCTTCGGTGAATGCATTTTGAAATTATTAGAATTAACAATTTAAAAACAGCAGATCAAAGGAAATACGGAAATGCAGACAGTCGGTTCTCGCTGATTCAATTTCAGATTCTAGGCATGGTGTGATTTTCAAAACAACCAATTAAAAAAGCAAAACTCCTTACCTCAAAAATCTAGAAATTCAAATGCAGATGTGTCTTTGGAAACTACAAATGATTACAGCCCATGTAACAGGAAGCACGCGGCCTTTGGCTCTCCGATCGTGTGCAAATGTGCAGGTGCAGCCCCCGCGGGTGACGTCAGTGTGGATGGAGTCACAGGTGCGGCACAGCCTGTGGGACCCTCAAGCTATTTGAGGGTTTCATAACTGATGCTCTACATTTGTTTGCATTGGATAAAACTGCGTGTGCTTGTTTACCATATATATGTATAGATAATTTGATCTGAGCTGGGGTTGAGGAGAAAACAGCAATTGCAACTATTTACACACATTCAATGCTGAAGTATTGCTTCCTGTCCTAAGTTCCTAAGAGGTATTGCCACCCTGAAGAACGACCCATCCTGTCAACGGCACTCACGCCAGCTGCTTAGAAACCCGCGTCTCCAGCACGGTGTGTTCACTGCCAACAGACGGAGATGCACGGCGTTTCCGCTGCAGAGATTCTGTGGTTCTACACTGAGGTATGCTTCGGAGCGGGGGACAGGTAGGACCCGAGGGGCTTCGTGGCCCAGAGAGAGCATCTGCACTGGTCGTTTAGGAAGGCTCAGGGTGTTTTTAAAGACAACATTAAGCTCTGGGTGAGACTGCACGGGCCTGAACCAGACTCCAGTTTGCAGCTCCATGGGTGCCAGGGGTGAGGGATCGCAAACACCTTTGTGGTAGGGGAAGAAGGCTGTGCGGAGATGAACTTTGCCGAGCACGTTCCGAGCGAGACAGCAAGGACATCAGCAACTGCCCAGACCCTCAAAGCTACACAGCCTGGAGGGGAAGGAGGGGACGACATTCAAATACACACCTTAATACTGATGGCAGAAAGAGCGTCATGTGATCGCGATCCCCACGAACAAGGAAAGCATCAGGTAGTGTTTTTTTAAGGAAAAAAAAAATCTATGGTTTTTTTTTTTTACATTCTTTAGAAGCAAGAGGTATTGTCTCAACCACCCTTTCTTCGGTATTGGAAGACCAGCAAACTGGCAGTCACACCTGACGGGAAATCTTACAGCAACTGGGGTTGCCCTGGACCCCCCTGGACGGTGGGACCCCAGGTCCCGCTGTCCTGCTGGGTGGCTGCCCTGGGCGAGGCCCCTGGAGAGGTGGCGGGTCAGAATCGTGACTTCTTCATGCTGGAGAGGGCAATCTGTATGTCTTTGGGGAGGAGGAGTGATGATGGGCACTGATGCGGGCATGAGAACAAGACAGTGGGATTTCAGAGTGGAAAGCAAAATGCACAGGGACATGGAGCAAGACTGACAAGGAGCGTGCCCAGGGCCTCATCGGCATCGCCGGGGGCCCCTGGAAGAGTGGCTACGAATCCGACCAGCAACTCGGGCGAGTTCACTTCCACGTAAATTTCAGACTCAATTTGATAAAACATCATGGCAGACAGTACCTGCAGCCGAGTGCCCAGAGGGAGCTTCCCTGGGTCTCCCGTGCCACCCTCGGGATTCTGCCCCCGACAGACCCCGAGTCTGCATCCAGATGACTGTCTCTGGGGACGGTCTGAGAACTCCACCCCAGAGGCTCGAACTTGCTCCCCTGATTAAATCCTGCCACAGACAGGCCCTGTGCCATCCGAGCACAGGAGGGAGCTGAAAGACGTCTTGAATTTGTGGAAGCCAAGATGGCACTGAGGCTGCCTACCCAGACCCCCGTGGCTTTGAGTGAACCCCGGCAGGAAGGAGCCCTCATGGGTGGCAGGGGCAGCTACTCCCCCATCCCCAGAATTGCACTGGCTGTGCTTTGGGGTCTTGCTTAGACCCATCTTGGGGTGGGGAGATTGGGGGCGGCCCCAGGTGGCCAAAACACAAAGAGACATCTGGTCACCTTCCTAGAAACTGCCCTCCCCTGTGGCTAGTTCCCCCTACCCTGAGGACCCAGCACCCTGTTCCGGAGCACACACACTTCTGGATAAATATATAAATAAATAAATGCAACCTTGGATGTTTATTTGGTGTTTCCCTCTCCTCCGACGAGACAGCGTCCAGGACCAACACCTCCACTCCCCACTGGAAGACCCCTGGGTGGAGGGTCAGGGTGAGGGGCGACTCTGAGACCCCTGAGGCATTGTGCCTGGCTGGTGTTTGCTGCCTTGGCCTGCATGCATGTGGCGGAGTCCCTGAACCTGCTCGGGGCAGGGAGTGAGGCCCACTCAGCCCACGGGGCCCGCTGCTCGGGAAAGCGCAGGTGGATTAGTGGGGGTGCTGGGGCCGTCGTGACATGCCCCCTTGGAACCCCGTTGGTGGATTACTGGCACTTTATATCAGATTCATGAATGCAAGTGTGTGTGCGCGTGTGCTTACGTAGAGAGGTCAGGTCGCCGGGGAACACTGACTGAGACAGAAACAAAATAAACTCAAAAACGGCATTAGCCAGAGAACCAAAAAGTGTCCCGTGGGAAAAAGCAGTAAAAATGAGATCTCAACCACAGCTTTTGTTCCAAAAGTCAAGTAATACCCAAAGCCATGATCTCCACTGGCGGCCTCTGTCCCGAGACTCCAGGCCGAGGCCCGCCCTGAAGGCACTTGTTCTCCACCACGTGCTGAACGGATGACCCGGAGGCAGGCGGGGTTTCCAGGGCAGGGAGCGAAGGGAAAGAAATGGGTGAAAATGAACCCTGAAGAACTGTGATCCACACAGAAGTTAGGGCTGAAATGACCACATAAAACCACGTCCGGGGAGGGAAACTGTGGCGCTTTGAAAGCACAACAGCCAAATACAAATATTATTGTGTTTCGACAAACAGAGCACCTCGGGCAGCGGGTGGGCGCCGCCTCACACACTCTTTGAAACGTTGAGCTTGGTGAGTTCATTGGCTTCTTCCATTCCCGTGTCGTCACAGTCGTCTTTCTCTATGGCTTTGCCAAACTGACCCCCTTCTTCGGCTTTGACAGGCTCCTTCCAGGGTCTCTTGGGGGACAGGTGAGCGTCCGTGGCCTGCGAGCCGCTGTCGGAGCCCAGAGATGTCTTGTCCGCATACTGGACAGAAGGCACCAGGTTGGCAATCTCGTCCGTGGGAGACCGTCCAATGCTGCCATCCACCTGGACGCGGATGTCTGGGGAGATGGACAGCTGGTGCTGCGGGATGACCCCGTGGTCTGTGCACTTTGGGTACAGGTAGGTCTTCATCTGGCCTTTCCCCTTGACGTTCACGGTCCCTCTGTAGTCGAAGTCATAGCCCATCTTGCTCAGGACGCGGTAGCTCTCTTCGCTCACCTGGATGCGGCACTCCACGCCGGTCGTGTCCATCCTGCTGGCGATGTTGACGGTGTCCCCCCAGATGTCGTACAGCAGCTTGGTGGTCCCGATGACCCCGGCCGTGAGGGGCCCGTGGTTGAAGCCGACGCGGAGCTTGAAGTTGAACCACAGCATGTTGTTGTTGAAGTCGTCCACCACGCGCATCATCTCCTTGGCGAACTCGAACAGGATCTGCAGGTGCTCCTGTGGGTGGCTGCCGTCCTGTGCCTGCGCGGTGTTCAGCCCCGACGCCGCCATGTACGTGGCTCCGATGGTCTTGATCTTCTCGATGCTGCTGTAGTCCGGCTTGCTTAGGAGCTCGTCGAAGTCCCCAATGAGCTCGTTGAGGACCCGGTAGCACTCCTTGCCACCCTCGTAGTTCTCCTCGTAGAACTCGCTGAAGTTGACGATGCTGGCGAAGATCACCCCTCCGCTGTCGTGGTTCTTGGAGTAGGTCTGGGAAACCTTCAGCTGCTCGGCCACATGGTAGGGGATGATGTTCCTCAGCAGCCAGTCCGCCTGGTCCCGCATGCTCTGGATCTTGGTGCGGTGGAGGTCCGCTTCCACGTCCCCGTGGTAGTGGAGGCGGTAGCTGACTTCAAATTCGCGATTCAGGAACCAGACCAACAAGAGCAGGAGAAAGAAGACGAGAACCACCTCCTGGCCGATGAGGCTGGCCGGCCGCCGGAGGTCACGAGGCAGTGAGCTATTGCATGGGTTCCTCTCGGAACTGGAGAGCAAAGACACGGGAAAGGGACAGGTTACTGCTCAGCGCTTCCAAGTTCAGAACAGCCCCGCTAGCTACGCAAAGCTTCGTGGAGTCCAAGCCTTCAACAACCTGAAGCTGGCAAGCCGCCCATTCCTGGTTTTGACTGGCTGCAGATGTGGAGGGATAAAGACTGAGTTTTGAAACTGATTTATTTTATTTTGTTAAACAGAGGTGGGAACTCACTGTATTGCCCAGGTTGGTCTTGCACTCCTGGGCTCAAGCAATCCTCGTCCCTTGGCCTCCCAAAGTGCTGGAATTATAGGCGTGAGCTGCTGAGCCTGGCCCTGTAACTGATTTCTTTACTAAGTGCTTGGTCATTCTTTTTTCCTTCTTTTTTTTTTTTAATACAAGTCTTTAGCTTCTTTTAAAAGTCTTTTCTTTTCTCTCTCTCTTGTTTTTTCTTAAGAGACATGGTTTCTGTTGTCCAGGCTGGAGTGCAGTGGAACAATCATAGCTCACTGCAGCCTCAAACTCCTGGGCTCAAATGATCCTCCTGCCTCAGCCTCCCAAGTAGCTGGGATTATAGGCATGTACCACCACACCTGGCTAATTTAAAAAAAATTTTTGAAGAGACAGGGTCTTGCTTGTTGCCAAGGATGGTCTTGAATTTCTAACTTCAAGCCATCCTCCCACCTTGGCCTCCCAAAGTGCTGGGATTACAGGGTTGAGCCACTGTGCCTGGCCTAAAATTTTTTTTTTTTTTTTTTTTTTTTTTTTTTTTTTAGATTGAGTCTTGCTCTGTTGCCCAGGCTGGAGTGCAGTGGTGCGATCTTGGCTAACTGCAACCTTTGCTTCCTGAGTTCAAGCAATCCTCCTGTCTCAGCCTCCTGAGTAGCTGGGACTATAGGCATGTGTCACCATGCCCGGCTAATTTTTGTATTTTAGTAGAAACAGGGTTTCACCATGTTGGCCAGGCTGATCTCAAACTCCTGACCTCAAGTGATCTGCCCGCTGTGGCCTCCCAAAGTGTTGGGATTACAGGCGTGAGCCACTGCACCTGGCTTTTTGCTGAACATTTTGAAAGTAAGTTGCTGACATGACACTTTAAATATTTCAGTATACATCTCCTAAGAATAAGGATATTTCCCTATGTAATTACGATATCACCATCATACCCAAGAAATTTAACATTCTCTAATATATTTGGTTCTTAGATTTCTCATCCAACAAACCTGTCCTTTACAAATAGCTTTTGTAAGTTCTGTACTCTCTACCTGTACAAAAAAGTTTGACAAGACACCATTTCCCCCCATTCTGGGTTAGTTCTGTTTGCCCAAGTCACACAAGACGTTAACATTTTAGCCAGTGCTGTAAATTTCTCATGGTCGTGCCGTGTTCCAGCACATGGATATCCTGTAATTTAACCAGATTCCTCCTGATGGAACTGGGCCTGGGTCTGTCTTATCCAACCACAAACAACGATGATATTCTTCTCCCCCATCTTTGTGTGTGGAAGTGCTAAGTCATTTTAAATATTGCACATTTAGAATTTCTTTAGAAATTTTCAAATTGCCCTTATACAAGGCTGAATCAATGTGTCAGAGGGCTGCAGATTAGCACAGTTGCTTCCTTTTCTTTCTTTCCTTTCTCCTCTCTATCTCCTTCCTTCCCTCCCTCCTCCCTCCTCCCTCTCTCCTCTCTTTCTCTCTCTCTTTGACAGAGTCTTGCTCTGTCGCCCAGGCTGCAGTGCAGTGCTGCAATCTCAGCTCACTGCAACCTCGGCCAACTCTTGTACCCCAGCTTCCTGACTAGTGCGCACCACCACACCCAGCTAACTTTTGTATATTTTGGTAGACACAGGGTTTCACCATGTTGGCTGGGCTGGTCTCAAACTCCTGACTTCAAGTGATCTGCCCACCTTGGCCTCCCAAAGTGCTGGGATTATAGGGGTGAGCCACTGTGGCCAGCCGAGTAGCACAATTTCTTAAAGTTTGTTTTGAAAATATACTTCTTTTTTTTTAAGAGACCGGGTCTTTGTTACCCAAGCTGGAGTACGGTGGCATGATCCTAGCTCACTGCAGTCTTGACCTCCCAGACTAAAGCAATCCTCCTGCATCAGCCTCCAGATTAGCTGGGACTACAGGCAGGCATCACCACACCTGGCTAATTGTTTGAACTATATGTAGAGATGAGGTCTTACTATGTTGCCCAGGGTGGTCTCAAACTTCTGGGATCAAACAGTTCTGCCTCTGCCTCCCCAACGTGCTGGAATACATTTTTTTCCATTTAAAAATACTACACACTCATCATAGAAAATGAAGGGAAAATGTAGACAGAAAAAAAAAGATTCGTCCATCATCCTGCCAGCCAGAGTCAATCACTATTGACATTTGTTGAATTTCCTTCTAGTCTTTTTCTTTTTTACAACACACCAACTGTTCTGCTTATGTAAATGCTGCGCCCTGATGTATTCCTCCCATGCAGAGTAGGCCACTTGATTTTATATAATAAAGGGCTTGGTCACTAAATAATTATAGGTCCAATTGGCAGATCCTGAGTTTAGACAGCTCCATGACACTGAAAGCTCAATTCTTTTTCTTTTAGAGATGGGGCCTTGCATGTTACCCAAGCTGATCTTGAACTCCTGAGCTTAAACAATCTGCCTGCCTTGGTCTCCTAAACTGCTGGGATTATAGGCATGAGCCACCATGCCTGGCCAAAGCTCAATTCCTTTTTTTTTTTGAGATAGAGTCTTGCTATTTTTTTGAGATAGAGTCTCTATCTATTTTTTTGAGATACAGTCTGACGTGACCTTGGCTCACTGCAACCTCTGCTTCCCAGGTTCAGGCGATTCTCCTGCCTCAGCCTCCCAAGTAGCTGGGACTACAGGCATAAGCCACTGTGCCTGGGTAATTTTTACATTTTTAGTAGAGACAGGGTTTCACCATGTTGGCCACGCTGGTCTCAAGCTCCCAGCCTTACATGATCCACCCGCCTTGGCCTCCCAAAGTGCTGGCATTACAGGCCAAGCCACCACGTCCGGCCAAAAGCTCAATTCTTTAATTAAAGTGTTGGTTTTACTAACTTTGACTTAGGATATTAAAAAATAATGAGCTTGACCTATGTGGCTGTCATAGTCCTCTGTGAAGCGCAACCCCGAAAGCCCTGGCCGTGGAACAGAACCCCTGGGCCTGTCCTGGTGGAACTGTGGGGAGTTCTGGAATCTTGGGCAGGCCATGCCGTCTTTCTGGCTCTCGGCTTCCTTGAGTATAAGCTGTGAAGATGGACTGGCAACCTCCCTTCCGGCCTAAGGTTGCTGTCCTTGGAAAGGCCTGCGGGCAAATGTGACCTGGCCGGCACCGGGGAGCTGGGATTTGGGGAGGATTCCCACCATTCTTTGGTAAGAGCGGCTCAGATGCCTACGCTGTGTAAACAAGGAGGTTTATGCCAATACCCGCTTTCCTGCTGGAGGTCTAGAATTTAGGCATACACTAGGCAGAGGCGGCCGACCTGAACAGCCCCTAATGCCACTCTGGACGCAGAGTCTCTAATGTGCTTCCCTGGTAGACTGCATGTTACAAGTGGGCTGGAGGAATTAAGCCCATCCCCTGTGACTCCACAGGAGGGCTCTTGGAAGCTGGTGCTGGCTTCCTCCAAAGTCAATTCATGCACCCTTCCCTTTGCTGACTCTGCTTTCTGTCTTTTTAGCTGCAATAAATCACAGCCGTGAGAGAGCTGATTGCGGAGTCCAGAGTCCACCCTGAGCTGGTCTTGGGAGCTCTGAGGCAGTTTCTATGACTCAATGCCTATGACCAGGAACCAAGAGTCCCCCATGGGGAGACACCCTGTGCTTCCCTGACTCATTTCGCAAACTGTTATTGAAACAAATGACATTACATGTCCTACGTCTCGAGTACTGAGTAAAATAACCATTTGTTACGATGAGTCAAGCGTAGGTATGTCCAGCTCCTTGAGCCCTCTAACTGGTTTTTAAATAGAGTAGGAAGAGAATGTGGACTGGGGGAAGGTTTCGTGAGCCCATCTCATTGGGTTAGGAGTTGACCTTTCTTTTGGTTTCTCAAAGTAGACACCGCGAACAGTTTCCCCTTCTGAGCGGACGCCACCAAGGTCTAACAGCCCTGTTACGTCAGGGGAGTGTTTCCAGTCTCTGTGGTGGAAACAGGAGCCTGTATCTGGGCTTCTCAATGGTTATTGCTTGTGCAACTCACTCTAATCTGCTGAAGCTGCAGCCAATGGCGCGGCTGACTCTGGAGATGGGCACAGGCCAGGCCCCTCCGGGTGGAGAAGGAACAGCAGCTGTGGGCTAGTGCCAGAAGGAGAGGGAAGCAGAGCACACCGTGTGCTTTTCACCTTTGCTTCAAAGGAAGAAAAGTCATTATACGCAGCATGTACACTCAGAAGCCAAGGGGGCTGCCTTGCACCAGAAGGTATCTGTAACCAACAGGTAAGAGGGCGACTTTCCAGCTATAACCTGTGTTTCCTATTCTAATACTGAGGAACAAAGGGCTGATCCTATTCCTAAATCCAAACAGCAAAGGTCTGTTTCAAAAAGAGGAATTTCTTTCTTTCTTTTTTTTTTTTTTTTTTTTTGGAATAGTCGCGCTCTGTCGCCCAGCCTGGAGTGCAACGGTGCGATCTTGGCTCACTGCATCTCTGCCTCCTAGGTTCTAGCAATTCTCCCGCCTCAGGCTCCCAATTAGCTGGAATTAAGGCACCTGCCACCATGCCTGACTAATTTTTGTATTTTTAGTAGAGATGGGGTTTCACCACGTTGGCCAGGCTGGTCTCGAACTCCTGACCTCGTGATCTACCCACCTCAGCCTCCCAAAGCACTGGGATTACAGGCGTGAGACACTATATATACCTGGGCATTTTTTTCTTTTTTTGAGACACAGTCTCACTGTGACGTCCAGGATGGGGTGCACTGGCACCATCACAGCTCACTGCAGCCTCGAATTCCTGGCCTCAAGCCCACCTTAACTTCCCGTGCAGCTACAACTATAGATGCGTACCACTGCACCTGGCTAATTTTTTAAATGTTTTGCAGAAAGAGGATTTTGCTAAGTTGGCCAGGCTGGCCTAGAACTCCAGGCTCGTGTAACCTTCCCGCCTTGGCCCCCAGAGTGCTGGGATTACAGGCGTGAGTCGTTGAGTCCAGTCTTTTCCTATCTGCTGTGATTTTCCCTTCCTTCCTCTCTAATTTGTCCATCTTTTCTTTGTGGTTCTGTTTATTATTTGTAAGCCTGGAGAGTTATCTCAGTCTTAGAGGCTTGAAAGCTATTAACTTTTACTTTTTCTAGACCTTACATGGTTTAATTTTTATTTCTGACTCTTCAATTTATTTAGAATTTATTGTGATATTTATAGTAGAGCAAGGGTCCAAGACTGAGTACTGTGGATTTCAAAGTCAGTTATTTTAAAATATTTTACAGAATAACTTTTTCCTTTGATTTGTGAGACTTCCTTTGTTACACGCTAAAGTCTTACAGAAAATTACAATAACTTTTATCTGTCTTAATAAAATGAAAATAATTTTATTTTCCCAATTAGACGTTATAGCTATGATGTATTTCAACGAGCAGGCATTTTTCACTTTCTTTATAAGAATGGACATGTTGCTCATTTTATTCCAGATCTCATGTTTTCAGGAAGCTTAGAAATGAGCGGGGTAAGAAAGTCACTATCGTTTATTCAGACAGAGGCGCAGTATTGAAAGCTTACCTGAAATTCTGTACGGTGTCAAGGGGCGACGTTAATACAGAACTGAAATTAAAATGCAGAAAAAATATTATTATAAAGAGCAAAGAAGGCATTCTGCAAGGCAACCTGAAAGGGTCGAGCAAACCATGCTCCTTTTGTGGACGTGGCTGAGACACCAACATAAGCCACCTGCTTCCACCTTTTCCTTCACGTCTGTGTCTCTCAATGCTGGGGGCAGTTCCCTTGGAAAAGCTGAGTTTCTATCTTTCTGTACCACCTGCATCCTCTCTCTCCTGGTGAGGCTTAGCAGCTGTGATGGGATTAGGGACTCCGAGGGTCTCACGTGGATGGAGGCGTTCTGAGCTGAGGAGAACTTCAACCACCATCCCCACCCCAGATCTGTTATTTGAACTCTGAGCGCAAAGGTGATGGAGGGGTCCTTCATTACTGTGGCTGTCCAGCTCCAGGTGGAAAAGCCCCGCAGCCACGACTAAAGGCCCCTGTGACTGTCTAATGAGAGAACTGCAGTTTGCTGTATTTCTTTTTTCTTCTTGAGATGGGAGTCTTGCTCTGTCACCCAGGCTGGTGTGCAGTGGCAGGATCTTGGCTCACTGCAACCTCTGTCTCCTGGCTTCCAGCAATTCTCCTGCCTCAGCCTCCCAAGTAACTGGGATTACAAGCATGTGCCACGATGCCTGTCTAATTTTTTTGTATTTTTAGTGGAGATGGAGTTTCACCATATTGGCTAGGCTGGTCTCAAACTCCTGACCTTGTGGTCCACCCGCCTCGGCCTCCCTGGGATTACAGGCATGAGCCACGGTGCCTGGCCTATGGGGTTTCATACTCTTGAGAAAGAGCTTATGGTGACCATCGTACTAGATGGCCATACCTTCAGAAAAATCCAAGACTGCTCTATTTTGTGTAAAGTAACCCATTCATTAAAGTATCATTTCAAGTACTGAATATCAGTCCTATTTAAAATTCCTTTTTGATCTTAATTTGCAGGGAAGTGAGATGCCTTTCATACTATGATTATTTTCTTAGGTAAACTGAGGACGGACGCTCCCGCTGCCCATGCCTGGGCTGCTGCTTTGCTCATAAGCGAAGATACACCGGGCCCACTCCATTTGATACTGGCAATACTGCAGCAAACGGAATCCCTGTGCTTTTGAATTTACTCAAGCAGAGGTCCTCAGCAACAGTAACGCCACTCCAAGGGGCATTTCAGTAATGCCAGGGGCCCCTCTGGCTCTCTTAATAACTTAGGGAACCAAAATGTTAGCTCTCCTGCAAGGACAAGGAAGAAATGTCCCAATGTGACTTTAAAATATTCTGCACACCTAAACCCTCTGTAATTGTAAGCGGGCATTTTTTTTAATACACACTAATAGTGAAATACTTTCATAAGCAGTTATAGAAAAAGCCCAGTATTTGGGAGAAGTTTATTACATGAATGGAAGTTTAACAGGTTTAAGATATTACGAAATATCTGAATAAACTGTTCAATGTTTACATTCTGCTAGCCAAGGTATTACGTATTTCCAACAACGTATTTAGTTGAAAAGGCTTAAAATACCCTGAAACCAGTTGCAAATGTGCAATAGGCAATTTGGGACTTACTTTTAGCAAATCAAGAACCAAACATTATTCAGTTAGTGAAACACACGAAAGACAGGGATCTCACTGGATGTCACTAATGGCCAACATATATATATGGAGAGAGAGAGAGAGAGAGTCTTGCTCTGTCACCCAGGCTGGAGTGCAATGGTGTGACCGCGACTTGCAGCGACCTCCATCTCCTGGGTTAAAGCAATTCTCCTGCTTCAGCCTCCTGAATAGCTGGGACTACAGGTGCCCACCACCATGCCCAGCTAATGTTTGTATTTTCAGTAGAGACGGGTTTCACCATGCTTGCCAGGCAGGTCTTGAACTCCTGACCTCGTGATTCACCTGCCTTGGCCTCCCAAAGTGCTGGAATTTTAGGCGTGAGCCACTGCGCCTGGCCACTAATAGCAAATATTTTAAATATAGCACCCATCACTGCCATCCTATATGTTTTTACATTGTTTGTAGCATAATGATGAGAGCGGGGCTTATCCCCAGGCGTCCACCGGCCTCCCTGACTGCTGTTTCTATGTCTGTGCCATCTTTCCTCAGCACCTATCAGCGATACAGTTTTGAAGGCCAACATCCTCCTCGGTATATGAAGGGTTTCAAAATAAAAGACCTGTGTCCCATGACCAGTCATGGATGCTCTGCCTCATGACATCATATGGGGAATTATTTTGACAGTATTTATTTTATTTATTATTTACTTTTTTTGACAGAATCTCACTGTCACCCAGGCTGGAGTGCAGTGGTGCAATCTCAGCTCACTGCAACCTCCGCCTCCCAGGTTAAGTGATTCTCCTGCCTTAGCCTCCTGCGTTCAAGCGGTTCTTCTGCCTCAGCCTCCCAAGTAGCTGGGATTACAGGTGCATGCTACCATGCCTGGCTAATACTTGTATTTTTAGTAGAGGCGGGGTTTTACTGTGTTGGCCAGGCTGGTCTTGAACTCCTGACCTCAGGTGGTCCGCTTGCCCCAGCTTCCCAAAGTGCTAGAATTACAGGTGTAAGCCACCATGCCTGGCCTGACATAATATTTAGAAATAAGGCCCAGGTCACTTGCAAGATCATCCTGTCTTCCCCTCCTCCTTCCAGGCCGTGACCTGTCCTGGATCATGTAGCCCTACCCTACTCAAGGACGGTCAGCACCGCTTCCTCTCCGCCTTCACGTCTACCTGCACCTCCGCTCTTTCACGGCCTTGACTGTCTTCTATGAAATCCTTCAGGTCCTACTTTCTTAGATTCCAGTCCATTCATCAGAAGCCACCTCAAGCCTGTGACTGCTGCATGACGCCTTCCAGGACGTCTACATTCAGATGTTCAGAGGGCTGTTCTAAATGATACTCTTTGTCTTTCTTTTGCGTATTACGCTGAGGGCATCTCATTAGCTCTTTGACATGATGTGTGTTGAGAGTGATTTTGGGTCACGATGGGAAACATCTCTATCGAGGCTTGAGGAACAACATGCAAACGCAGCCAACCCCTAAGCGACCTCAGGCATGGTGGCCCCGCACCCAGGTGCCCGCACAGTGCTGGCCACGTACCTGTCTGGGCACAGGGAGGCATAGAGCAGGAGCAGCGGCCCGGCCCCCACAACGGTGGCAAGGGAGGACCTCATCCAAGAGCTGAGCTGGCAGAAGTTACAGTAGTGCACGACGGCGATCAGCGCGGCTGAGCCCGTGAACACCGGGAACTACAAGAGGGAAGGGTTAGGACGGCTGCCGGCCCCGCCACCCCGACCCCGCTTCACACACCCAGGCCTCCAAAGCATTCGCCACCGATCCATTCCCAGGACCACCATCGCCCCCACTATACCTGGGCCTCCAAAACACTCACCACGAATCCGTGTTTCATTTTTTTGTTTTTGAGACAGAGTTGCTCAGGCTGGAGTGCAGTGGCACTATCTCAGCTCACTGCAACCTCTGCCTCATGGGTTAAAATGATTCTTCTGCTTCAGCCTCACAAGTAGCTGGGACTACAGGTGCCTGCCACCACGCCTGGCTAATTTTTGTATTTTTAGTAGAGACGGAGTTTCCCCATGTTGGCTAGGCTGGTCTCAATCTCTTGACCTCATGATCCACCTGCCTCAGCCCCCCAAAGTGCTGGGATTAAGTTGTGAGCCACCATGCTCGGCCAAAGGGTTTATTTTTAAATGGCTATCCCAAGTGATTTAGAGAGAGAGATCAGGTAATCAGAACATGGAAATAAAACAGCTGAGCCTTTACTTACGTGTACGTTTGTCTCAAATTCAGAGGTCACGTGGGAGTAGACAGCCAGGGCAGGGAGCGACACCAGGATGGCCCCGATGCAGTGACGCGGCAACCAGCCGGCAATCCACTCCAGCAGGCGCTTGGTGCAAGCCATGACGTCCTCCAGGAAGAACACCATCCTGCAAGAGGGCCGGGGTTAGCAGGAGCAACGGGGCCTGGGGTGGGTCATCTGCCTGGAGACGGCATGAGACCGAAGCCAGCACTCCCCTCTGCTCTCTCCCTCGCTGCACCAGGATGGGCATGGAAGCAGGTGCGGGGGGATCCACCTCCCTCACGTTTGGTGGAAGGCAAGGAAGCTGGGCCTAACTCATTGCACCTGGTTGTAGGGTCACATGTTGCGTTCTTATAAAATTTGCTTGTGAAAAGCACATGCTTTGCTAGTCTCAGGGAGTAAGTGAGAGTATCACAGGCCCCAAGTCTGGGAGCCACCATGCTGCCATCACCTGCTCCCATTGGCTTCTGGGGCAGGAAGTCTTGACAGGGGGCAGTTTTGAGGGCACTTTGAGTTCTGTGGAGCCTGCGCAGTTGTCACAGCAGGAGGGGTGCTAGTGGGCAGATGCCAGGGACGGAGACCTCCTGCATGTGGGTGGATGTCACCCGGGGAGGTTCTGCACCCCGCACAGCAGCCACGCCCCTGGGCACCCACAAAGACGGAAGGCTGCTGACAGCATCTTAGCCCAGAGCCTGTGTCCCATCCACAAACAGAGAGTGCTCTGCGGTGGCACTCACACACTGGACTTTCCCGGAGCACGGCTCCTGTGCAAACTGAGTGACGATGATCTCTACTGTGTTTGGGGCATTGCTGAGGCCTGTCCGGTGTTTCAGAAAATCAAATCGCAGGCTGAACCCGGCTCGTGGCGCTTGGACCACCAAACCCGCACACGTGTGCCGTCTGCGCCTGGGCCGTTGCATTCACAGTGCGTGTGTGAGGCTGGCGGCTTCAGGACTCCCCAGGCAGCGGAGCCCCGTTGTACATGAGGGCCAGCACCACGCATTTCATTTTAAAAGGCTTCCGGTTTGTCCTTCTGACGAGTGACGGCAGTCACTGACTCCTGCAGGTGTGTTTAGGCGGGCTCCATTTCAGGAGTGTGAGGCGAATTTAAAAGCTCTGTATAAAGAAGGAGCTGAGCGTGTGGGCCGAGAACCGCTGTGAGGAGGAGGAACAGGTCTCGGCTGAGCCTGGGGACCCCTGGGCCATGGGGGGCCCATGTGGGGAGGTGAGGAGTGTGGGGTCCCTGTGGGGAGACAGTCCTTCTCTCAAGCTTGCTGCCAGGGAGCTGGGGACGGCCCTGCTGTCCCTGCCTCAGGAGGGGCTGGGTGAGGGCTGCTGCTGTGACTCAACAGCACAAAGCCCCCCAACCCCGCATGCACTTCGGAGGCCCGGCCTTCGGACCTCAACACCTACAGCGTCTCCACCACGGGGCTGTGTCCTGTGGCCGGGTGAGGAAGGGCTGACTCTCTAGCCACTCGCCGCGTGGACTCCGACACAGCCTCACCCGTTTAGGGCCCTGGACAGCCCTGGCTTCCTGATATTTAAAGGATAATGAAGGCTTTGGAATATTTCCAAGAAAAACCACAAATATGCAGAATAGAGGCCCTAGGAGGGAGGATAGACAGAACCCGTTCCCAGCCAGGAGCAGGAAAGATGTGGGGTGGGGGGCCTTCACGCTGGTCCTCGAGACAGCAGGGATCTGAGAACAAGAACTGCCGTCCTCACTGCCATCCTCACGCCGCCTGCCGGGGCGAAGCAGTGGGGGAGATGCAGGAAGCCTCCTGGAGGCAGCAGGCGGGGCCTGGGCCGGTCACTGAGAAGGTGCCCGGCTTCCCTCCTGTGCAGAAAAGGGACGGGGCACCCGTAAACCCCACAAGCAGGCTGTCATCAAGCTGGGGTTCTCAACATGTCCCTCAGGGGGCCAGGGCAGACGTTCAGGATCTGGACGTCTCCTAGGCCTGGTGATTCCTGGTGAATGGAACCAAATCCCACCAGACGCCTGGGGAGTGTGTCCATCCAGGCAGGCCCAGCACACCTCGCCCCGGCCCTGGGCAGTGTAGACCGGGTTGGCCTCAGCGCTTTAGAACTGGGCCTGAAGAAGCAGGGAGTAACGGCTGAAGGGCGGGAGCAAAAAGGTGTGGAGACAACGCTGGGACCCCTCAAGAGGCTACAGGCGCAGGCGTTAGAGGAAAACCTGGGGCAGGCCAGGGAGGCAGACCTGGGGGAGTGACTGCACACGGGGACGGGTTTGTTTTTGGGGTGCTGGAGGTCCCCGGTGATACCTGTACAACTCTTTACATCTACTAAAAATCACGGAGTTGTCGACTCGAATGAGTGAGTCTGTAATACCGTAAATCATTTTACAATAAAGCTGATCCCTTTTCTTCGTTTTTGAGGTGGAGATTTGCTCTGCCACCCAGGCTGGAGTGCAGTGGTGCAATCTCAGCTCACTGCAACCTCTACTTCCTGGTTTCAAGCGATTCTCCTGCCTCAGTCTCCCGAGTAGCTGGGATTATGGGCGCCTGTCACCACGCCCAGCTAGTTTTTGTACTTTTAGTAGAGGTGGGGTTTCACCGTGTTGGCTAGGATGGTCTCAAACTCCTGACCCCAGATTTCCAGAGTGCTGAGATTACAGGCCTGAGCCACCAAGCTGATCTTTTTAAAGGGGAAAAACCAACCAACCAGGGCCTGAGATGGCTAGTTTGGGTTTCGGGGAAGCAGACCCTGGAAGGGCTTGTGGGTGACAGCTCCTTTGGGAGGGGTCCCCAGAAGCACAGGAGGGCACTGAGGCAGGAGGGGAGGCTGTGCCAGGGAGAGGGCTGCTTGCTGTGGGTGCTGGGGCATGAGTCTTTGGGGAGTTCTGGGAAACAGTGAGCACACGCTATAGAGGAGGGCATGGCCCGTGGCAGCCTCAGCAGAAGCGGAAAGGGTCCTGAGTCCAGTGTGGTTGGGAAGCAGGAGGCAGGAATCCAGCCTGCTCACCCCAGACGGGAGAAGCCAGCTTTCCGGAGCCTCGGGCCAGACCCCAAGCGGTTCTTTTCCGCCCTGGGATGCTGGGTAAGGGCAGCAGAAGCTCAAGGTCAGGGCTGCCTCCCTCTGTCTGTTTGAAGCCCAGCTCCTGAGAGCAGTTGCTAGTGGGGCTCAGCTAGGAAGGCAGCTGTCCTGTTGAGGGTGACAGGGCCATGAAAGGAGTGTGTGGTGCCCAGGAGGTGGACCACACAGGACCACCTGCTTGATCAGGACTACAGGGCTGCTGCGAGCCCCCTCAGGGAGCCGGGCTGGTCTGGAGGGCCTGGCTTCCCAAAATGCACCTATGGTCCACTCGGACCCTCTGTCTCTTTTTAAACAAGTTGCCTTTTTATTATTGGCTATATGAGTTCTTTATCCATTCTGGATAGTAAGACCTTATCCGAGGCCTGATCTGCAAATTCTCCCTCCCATTCTGTGGGTTGTTCCGCTTTCTGGTTGGTGTTCTTTGCAGCACAACAGTTTAACTTCTGATGAAGTTGACCCTGTCTACTCTTTCTTCTGTTGGCATCATACCCAAGAGCCCACCGCCTGACGCAAGCACATGGGGCGCTGCTAAGGGGTGTGTGTTGGGCTCCTGCACTATGAAGAGGCGCCTGCGGACCCAGGCCCACCTGTCATTCCCTGCACAGCTCATGTCTTCTCCTTTCCTTCCTCCAGAATCATTTCCTATCTTCTCACCAGCTCCTTTGCAGTCTCTGACCCTGGAGATCCCAGGACCAGCTGGCAGCGGTTGGGGCTGCAGGGGCACTGCCCCCTCCAGCGAGTGGGTCCCCCTGCACCTGGGCTAGAGTCAGGGAGGGAGGATGCCAGGGCACAGGGCTCAGGGAGTACACGGAGGCCCACCTCCAGAAATCAGCCAGCAGGGACAGCTGGCTCGGCACCAGTCCAACTGCTCAGCCATAAGCCATGGAGCCAGAAGAGGGAGCTAACGACTCAGAGCTGGAGACCCGGCCCATGAGGCGCTTACCTGACGGACACCGCGAGGGACAGCACCTCCAAAAGCAGGGCCGTGCTGAAGACTGCCAGGGCAGCGGGTGGCGGAGGTGCGGTGGCCGCCCCGTACTTCAGGAAGCAGGTGATGGACAGCGTCAGAAACACTGTGGTGGACAGAAACACGTCCAGGAGGGAGCTGAAGGTGGGACTGGCAAACGTCTTCACAGGGGAGTTCTTGATGACCTGTTTGGAGCAGGAGTGGAGCAGAATGACTGGGCGGCCACTGGCAGCCAGGGGCGCGGTTCAGATGGAGAAACAGCCAACAGGTGCTGAGCAGCTGCTCAGGGCCTGGCCCAGGTCGGGAAGGCTCTAGGAGGGCTGGTTCCCGCTACCACCCCTTTTAACACAGAGAAGTTAAACTTGACCAGGAGGGCCGGACATGGTGGCTCACGCCTGTAATCCCGACACGTTGGGAGGCTGAAGCAGGACGGTTGCTGGAGCCCAGGAGTTCAAGGCCAGCCTGAGTAACACAGTGACACCCCATTTCTACACACAATTTTAAAATTAGCCAGTGGCAGTGCGTGACTGTGGTCCCAGCTACTTGGGAGGCTGAGGCAGGAGGATCGTGTGAGCCCAGGAGTTTGAGGCCACAGTGAGCTACAATCATGCCACTGCTCTCCAGCCTGGGCAACATAGCGAGGCCCGGTCTAAAAAAATAAAATAATTAGCCGGGCATAGTGTGTGTGTCTAGTGGCGTGTGTGTGTGTGTTTCTCCCAGATACTTGGGAGGCTGGAGTGGGAAGATTAATTGCGCCCAGGAGTTTGAAGCCACAGTGAAGTATGATCACGCCACCGCAGAATGATAACGTTTCCAAAAAACCCAAAAAAACCCCTGCCAGGGTCACAGAGCAACTGATTACGACCCGGCACGTTCTCATAGACACATTTTATACACACACACACACACACACACACATATTTTAAAATAAAGACGGGGTTTCACCATGTTGGTCAGGCTGGTCTTGAACTCCCGACCTCAAGTGATCTGTCTGCCTTGGCCTCCAAAGTGCTTGGATTACAGGCGTGAGCCACCGCGCCTGGCTATATATATATATTTAAAGATGGGGTTTCACCATGATGGCCAGGCTAGTCTTGGACTCCTGACCTCAGGTGATCCACCCACTTGGCCTCCCAAAGTGCTGGGATTACAGGCGTGAGCCACCGCGCCCGGCCAACACATTATATATTTAGCTGAAAGATGAGTTCCTGACTGCTCAGGTGAGGTCTGCATCTGTAAGGCGGTTGCATGAGAGCAATGGGCAGCAAAGCCCCGCCACATGGCGGAGTCCCAGGTTCAGCAGGGGCGAAAGGGGGGCTTCATGGCGGAAGCAGCCGGCGGGGATTTCAGCGGCAGTGGTGACGCTCCGCACATCGTCACCTGGGAGCCATCACCTGGGAGCCTGCAGGGCCTGGCTGTGTACCGGGGGCTGGGCCCACATGGAATGATGCCCCTGGGCAACTCACACCTGAAGGCGGGAAGGACAGGGATACAAAAGGCAGGCAGATGTGCCAAGTACAGTGGGGAGGCACGCACTAGTGTTCAGGAGTTGAGGGAGAAATCATGATGCTGACATGCCCAAGAGCTGACCAGGCCCAGCCCCCACGGGGCCCTGGAGAGGCGAGACCTCCACCCATGCTCCAGACACCTCACAGGCAGGAAATACCACCCATCTCGGTGCACAGACTGGGAGCCTCAGGTCAGGGGCTGCCTCGAGGGCATACAGTGAAGGAGGAACCGGGCCCAAGACTCCGCGTGGACCAGCTGACTCCTGAGCATGCCACTAACATAGAGGAAGGCGCAGGGCCCAAAGGTGGGGGCTGTGGCTAGGAGAGAGGGACGCAGCCGGTTCAGCTGCTTTCCACTTGGCCTTGCAACCTTCTGGCAACCTCAGAGAGGCCATGGGTGTCCACGCGGCATCCCAGCGGGGCGCGGGGCTGGGGGCAGGGGCTGGAGGCGCAGGGAGTGGAAAGGTCCCACAACAGCCCCGGGTCTGGTGCATGTTCCTCGGGACAAACCTGCCGCGGGTGCCACAGCCACCACTGGGAGCTGGGTGGGAGGGGAGGAGGCGGAGCTTGGACGGTGGGGGCAAAGCTGCCAGTCAGACCTGATGCCAGGCTGCACCCCGGGGGCATGGGTCTGATTCCAGCCCTGGAATCCCCTCACAAGGTCTGGGAATTTCAGGGGCGACACTGCCCATGCCCACCCAACTTGGCAGAAGCACACACACATCCCCTCTCCCTGGGGCTCCATCTAGTGCCCATTAGGGGACTCAGTCAGGGCTGGGTGCACGCATGGCTCCTGAGACCTCACTGCCTCACCCACATGTGAGGTCAGAAGGTTTCCACGTGGGCTGCTGTCCTTCTGAGAGACCATACCGCCCACCTTCCAAGCCAAGGCTCTGGTTCAGGTTCAGGGCCTTTCCCACTTGGGGCTGCTGTCTCCTCTATAGAAAGCCCCATCCATGGATGCTGGCAGGGGCCTGCTCCTCCCTCCACCTCTCTTGAGGTCTCTCCTGCCTGCTCTGCCACTTCTCAGAAACACCTGCCCGGGCCCAGCCTCTCCCTCTGGGCCACCCCTGCTCCTGATGCCAGTGGCTCCCCAGGCCCACCTGCCCCACCCCCTGCATCCCGGTAGTGGCAGTGCCACCTGTCCCAGTCCCACAGAGAACGACGCTCCCCCAGCAGCCCATGTCATGACGCTCTTTTGCCCTCTCTTCCATGGGCTCCAGACCCGGGGACAGTGCCGTGGGCTAGGCTCTGCCTTGCTTACTGCCCACATCCCAGGGGCTCCGGGTGGGGCCATCCCACCATTATCAGAGCACAGGCTCTGCAGCTGGGCTGCCTGGGCTCAAGACCACTCCACCATGACTAGCGATGATACCTACCCACGTGTGCCTCAGTCTCTTACCCAAAACCCAGGATAAACCAGTACCTGCGCCTTGTGGGCAGTGGGATGCTCAGCTAAGAACCTGCCCATGTGGAGCCCCCAGCGCAGAGTCCCCACGTGAGGGCCAGCTAGGAGGCCCTGGTCCCCGCATCTCTCCTTTCCCCCTGCACCGGGACCCTGTGGCTGCCTGCCCTGAGTTTCGGTAACAGCCTCCCACCCGTCATGTCATGTGGCCTCCTGTCTTGTCCACACTCTGTTGCCCTCCAAAACTCAGCTGATACATACCCTTCCTTCCCTTCTTTCCTTCCCTCCTTCCCTCGCTCCCTTCCTTCCTTCCTTTTTATCTTTCTTCCTTTTTTGATGGAGTTTTGCTCTTCTTGCCCAGGCTGGAGTACAGTGGCAGGGTCTCGGCTCACTGCCTCCTCTGCCTCCCGGGTTCCCCTGCTTCAGCTTCCCAAGTAGCTGGGTTTACAGGCGCCTGCCACCACGCCTGGCTAATTTCATATTTTTAGTAGAGACGGGGTTTCACCATGTTGGTCAGGCTGGTCTTGAACTCCTGACCTCAGGCAACCCACCCTCCTTGGCCTCCCAAAGTGCTGGGATTACAGGTGTAAGCCACCGCGCCTGGCCATGTTTTTCTTCTTTTTGTTGGAAGAGACGGTCTCACTATGTTGCTCAGGCTGGTCTATCTGCTGGCCTCAAGTGATCCTCCTGCCTCAGTCTCCTGAGTAGCTGGGATTACAGGCATGAGTCGGGTGATCTTTATAACATACAGTCTATTCCAGATCCTTCAACAGCTCCTGTGACCTTTGGCATAAAGTCCATGGTGTGGGAGCCGTGACCTAACCCCTGCCACCTCCTGCTGCTCCCGTCCCGCCCTGCCCTGGATGCACCGGCAGCTCCCTGGACACACTGGGCTCACTGGTATCACTAATGTTTGTGGGTGCTGGCCCCACTCTCCAGAATGTTCCCTCCTCCTGCACTCCATTAATTCCTAGTCCTCACACGGAGGCAGGCTCAGGAACGCCCCTCTCAGAGCCCCCAGCCTGGGGCTGGTGCCTTGCTGTGTGCTCGGAGGACATCTGCAGACCTCCAGCTCCAGACCTTGTTTCTAATTCCGGCTCCCTAGTGTGGCACGTCTTTCCCCCTTCCCCGGCACCAAGAAAAGTCCTGGGCAGAGCAGAGGCTGAGCAGATATTTGGTGCCAGGAGGAAGGGATGGCAAAGGTGCCTGCTGTTTGGGAGCCTCCATGGTGCAGAGTGAGGAGTGGCCGGGACACCTGGCTTTAGCCAGATTGCTGGTGTGCGACCCCAGCTATGGGACGGTGGCCACCCGCTCAGCCTTTCTCAGCCCCGGCTCTCTTTGGTAAAATGAAGATAATCATCAGCTTCCCCAAAGCCTTGCTGTGAGGATTAAATGAGATGATACTCTGCCTTACAAGCTACCAACCAGCCAACTTGCAAGTCCACTCCCGGAGCCGTGCCTGGGACATTAACGGATATTCCCTGTCCCTTGGAGGCAGATGGAAGGGGGCACCTCCCACCCATGAGGCATGAGCTGCCTCTACCAGGCTCAGCAGGGTCTCTCTACCCAGGCCAGGACACCGAAGTTTGATGAAGACCTGCTAGAGGAAGCAAGGGAATCAGAGCGAGAAGCCCCTTGTTCTGAGTGGGGAGGGCGCGCACTCTTGACTTGAGAACACTCAGAGGTTAGGTTTGGGGCCGGAAGAGAGAACGCAGTCAGAGAGCCACCAGAATTCAAACCAACCTCTCGGTTCCGGTATGATTCCTTTCTATGACCCGCTCTGAGCACTTGTGGATGCTGGGACTGTGCTGGAGGCTGTGAGGAGGGGCTAGGAGAAGACAAGGGGGTCCTACCTCACAAGGCTGAGCATCTAGGGAGGGAGGAGTACGATTCCAGAAACACACAGGAAAGATTCCAAAATGGCACCCGCGCGGAGAAGGAAATGTATGAAGGGAAGCACAGCCCAGTCTGCGGTCGGGGAGAGCTCCTTGGAGGAAGCGGGATTGGGCAATTGAGCTGAGAGGTCAAGGACACGGGGCTAAGGAGGTGGGGGCGTGAGAGGGAATGTGGACCCAGAGTTAGAGAGAGAGGTAAAGGCCTCCGGGGCCCTTCCCAGGGGAAGAAAGCAGGGAGGGCAACAGGTAGGGAAGTTTCGCCCAAGAATCTGTGACAGGTGGGGTGGGGGCCGTGCCAGGGTAGGGTGATGGGGAGCTCTCCTCCAGGGCAGGTATGTGTGTGGGGGGCTCCCAGGGCAGGTATAGGAGGAGTTCCCTTTCAGGACAGGTTGGGGGACCCCCTTTCCAGGGCAGGTGTACAGGGTTCCTTCCAAGGCATGTGTGTGTGGGGGGCTCTTCCAGGACAGGTGTGGTGGGGGTTCCCTTCTAGGGCAGGTGAGGGGTTCCCTTCCAGGACTGGTTGGGGGACCCCCTTTCCAGGGCAGGTGTGGGGGGGTTCCTTCCAGGGCAGGTGAGGGGGTTCCCTTCCAGGACAGGTTGGAGGACCCCCTTTCCAGGGCAGGTGTGGGGGGTTCCTCCCAAGGCATGTGTGTGTGTGGGGGGGTCCCTTCCAGGGTAGGTTTGGGGGCATCCCTTCCAAGACTAGAGAGCCACAGGGTCCTGGAAACACTATTGCAGAGGAAAGGGTCTGGTAATGGCAAGGATGCACTTTAAGACAAAAGACCAAAGAAAGGTTTTTTTTTCCTTCCTTTACAAAGAGAAATCCATGTACAGTTGCCACTTAGGGTTTACAGCGTGTGGGAAATCAGTGTCAGCCTTCATGTCCCTATCCCCTGCTAAAGCACAAAACTAACAGTGAATGACCCAGTGAGAACAACGGACACGTTCTTCAGCAAAAGCACAGGGAAAACAAAACAAACGCACCTCTTCCTGATAGCTGCTCCTGTAGGATCGCTCCAGCTCCTGATCCAGGAAGTTCAGGCTGAACTGATTAATGGGCGGCTTAAAAAAATAATCTTTCATCAGGCTAGAAGACACAATAAACGCAGTCCATCAACATCCAGCGCCATCATCGGATTGATTTGTTTCAGAAGATCGCAATTAGCTACCAAAACGCTGCTCATTAGGAATATTACAACAGCGGCATCTCCAAATGCCTGTGTGACAGACACCACTCAGTGGCCCCCTGTTAAAGCAGACCTCTGGGCGGAGCATGCTGGCTCACGCCTGTAATCCCAGCACTTTGGGAGGCCGAGGCGGGTGGATCACCTGAGGTCAGGAGTTTGGGACCAGCCTGGCCAACATGGTGAAACCTTGTCTCTACTAAAAATACAAAAAATTAGCCGGGCATAGTGGCAGGTGCCTGTAATCTTAGCTATTCACGTGGCAGGAGAATCACTTGAACCCAGGAGGTGGAGGCTGCAGCAAGCTGAGATTGAGCCATTGCACTCCAGCCTGAGCAACAAGAGCAAAACTCTGTCTCAAAAAAAAAAAAAAAATCAACAAAACAACAGCTGTCTGGAAAGTCCTTTGTGCTTGTAAGCTTGATATTTTGTAGCCACTTCCGATAAAGAATGGCCACCCGCCATGACGACATGCATCATCAGAGCATCGGTTTTTGGTTTGTTCTTTCTTTGAGGCAGGGTCTCACTCTGTCGCCCCGGGCTGCAGTGCAATGGGACAGCAGTCTCGGCTCACCGCACCCTCCGCCTCCTGGGTTGAAGCGATTCTGCCTCAGCCTCTCGAGTAGCTGGGACTACAGGCGCGCACCACCAGGCCCGGCTAATTTTTGTATTTTTAGTAGAGACGGGGTTTCACCATGTTGGTCAGCATGGTCTTGAACTCCTGGGCTCAAGAGATCTGCCCACCTCGGCCTCCCAAAGTGCTGGGATGACAGGCGTGAGCCGCTGAGCCTGGTTTTTGAAAACATGTTTCTAAGGCCCAGGACTAAGAGAAGATACAGGCAGCTTTTCTGTTTTGTGGAACAACCTTTTGGGGAGAACACGCAGATCACTGTGCCGACAGTACTTCCACTGATTTGGAGGCTTCAAAATGAAAACAGAATTCAGAACCGCAGCCCTGTCATTCAGAGCACTGACAGTAATTGCCACCGGAAGAGCTAACAGGTTGTTATCACAAAATTGTGTTTACAGTTAGTGTGATTTGGGTGCTATTGTCGCATATGCAGATTGTATGTGAAACCTGGGAAATGATAAAGCTCAGTGATTTTAATAGCAGGGAAATCAAACCCGCTTTCCCTGACTCTTTCGTTCATTTATGAATTGCCAGCAAACAATAATATCCTTTTGATACTGCAGAAAATTACTAGGAACCTAAGGGAATGATAACATGATTTCAAATATAGCTGCATTACTCTCTCTCCCTCATATAGGGACTATCACAAGTAAATCGGATGAGGCCAGGCACGGTGGTTTATCCCTGTAATCACAGCACTTTGGGAGGCTGAGGCGGGTGGGTCACTAGAGGTCAGGAGCTCGAGACCAGCCTGGCCAAGATGGCGAAACCCTGTCTCTACCAAAAATACAAAAATTAGCCAGGCATGATGGAGGGTACTTGTAGCCCAGCTACTCAGGAGGGGGAGGCAGGAGAATTGCCTGAACCTGGAAGACGGAGTTTGCAGTGAGCTGAGATGGCGCCACTGCTCTCCAGTCCGGGTGACAGAGTGAGACCATGTCTCAAAAAAAAAAAAAAAGATGTAAATCAGATGAAATATGTGAAGTGCCTCGAGTGCACCTGACATAAAGCAGAGCTCACCAGATGTGTGCTCTGCTCCTTCCTCTCCCTGCAGCCTAGCAGACGCTCTGCTCTTTGAACATAGGCGGTAACTTTCTACATTCTCAGACTCAGACGAGAAACAATTCCGTCCCAGGATACTGACCCTCACTCCTCCCCCGACTCAGGGGATGAAGACAGAGGGAAGAGCAACCAAGCAGCTGCGGGGAGGATGTGCACAGGGCCACGTTCTAGCAGCCAAGTGGCAGAAGCGACACTGCTATAAGCTGTGCTGCTCCTTTCATTTATTTTTTGAGAGGGAGTCTCACTCTGTCACCCAGGCTGGAGTGCAATGGCACAATCTCAACTCACTGCAACCTCTGCCTCCCAGGTTCAATCAATTCAATCGAAGCAATTCTGTCTCAGCCTCCCAAGCAGCTGTGACTACAGACGTGTGCCACCATGCACGGCTAAGTTTTTGTATTTTTTTTTTTTGAGACAGAGCCTCGCTCTGTCACCCAGGCTGGAGTGCAATGGTGTAATCTCGACTCACTGCACCCTCAGTCTCCTGGGATCAAGTGATTCTCCTGCCTGAGCCTCCCAAGCAGCTGTGACTATAGGCACATGCCATCATGACAGGCCAAGTTTTTATATTTTTAGTAGAGACGGGGTTTCACCGTGTTAGCCAGGATGGTCTAGATCTCCTGAACTCATGATCTGCCTGCCTCGGCCTCCCAAAGTGCTGGGATTACAAACGTGAGCCACCACAACCAGCATTTTTGTATTTTTAGTAGAGATGGGGTTTCACTATGTTGGCCAGGCTGGTCTTGAACTCCTGACCTGAGGTGATCTACCCACCTCAGCCTCCCAAAGTGCTGGGATTACAGGCGTGAGCCACTGCGCCTGGCTGAAAATAACCCTTTGAAGCATCATAGTGAAGACCGTTTGAGGCAAGAATCATCAATGAATGTTAAACCAGGGAATTCTGACAGGGAATGAAATATTTACAAGATCTTAAAGTGTCTTCCCACAGATTGCTTATTAGTCATAAGGGGAAGATAATAACCCTAGATGAGAGCCTGGCACCACCCTGCCTAATTAATCAAAATTAGTATCACTAATGAGGAACAGGTGGGCGTGGCCTGTCCCTGGAGGGGACACCCTGAGAAGGACATGGCATCCCTTCTGCAGTCTCTGCCTGGCCAGAAGCTTCAGGAATATCTGATAGAAGGACGGCATCTGCATTGTTCATAAATGTTAACACTAGTCTGGGCGCGGTGCTCACGCCTGTAATCCTAGCACTTTGGGAGGCCGAGGCAGGTGGATCACCTGAGGTCAGGAGTTCGAGACCAACCTGCCAAAAGGGTGAAACCCCATCTCTACTAAAAATACAAAAATTAGCTGGGCATGGTGGTGTGCGCCTGTAATCCCAGCTACTAGGGAAGCTGAGGCAGGAGGATCACTTGATCCTAGGAGGTGGAGGCTGCAGTGAGCCGACATCATGCCACTGCAGTCCAGCCTGGGCGACAGAGTCAGGATGCCTCCAAAAAAAAAAAGAAAAAAGAAAAAAAGAAAAAGGCAGAGGGGTTATTGCCTGTAACCGCTGCTTCTTCCCAGACGGCCCCAATCTTACCTGTCTTCCTTGATGACGTCCACGAAGTGGGCGTCCGTTTTCTCCCGGATGTTCTTGAACCTCAGCGGAAGGAGAGCTGACTGGTCCAGGCTCACCCCTGCCCACCTTCCCTTCTCCTGCAAGATCTCACACAGAGAGGTCTGACTGTTGGTGAGCTTCTCCTCCTGGGGAGGGCTCAGGAGCCCGTTCTGAGTTTTGGGATTAGATCCTCCAGAAGCCTGCCTCGAGACAAAGAGGGCGCAAACACAGGAAGTGAAGTGGCACCGGGCACGCGTGCCTATCCCGCCCCAACCTCTGCCATTCGGGGCCCTGCTGTACTGTTTGCAGGACCTTCTGACCTGAGAGGGGCTCCCCAACCCTCTGCACCTGCAGACCTGCTCTAATCCCAGCCCTGCTGGCCTGTCTGCTCCTCCCTGTCACCCAATAGTGCCCAGTGGCAATGCTGGGTGTTTAGGCCACCAGGAAAGTGAGATGTGGGAATAGTGAGTGAGGAAGTGGAGGGCAAGGGAGGAAAGTGAGGAACCAGAACCAGGATTCCGGGGGCAGCGCACACGGGTCGGGGGGCTGGGGGAAGTGTGATGAGGGCCCAGGGCTGTCAGGGCATGGCCCGGGGAAGGTGGTTGGAAATGGGTGTGTGTCATGGGTGTCCAACACAGCTGTGGGAAGACGGGTTGACCCGCACCCGCAGTCCCTTGGCAGATGGAGAGAGGATGGAGGACAACAGAGCCTGCGCCCCACGGACATCGCCTGCATGAGCCCTCCTGGCAGGGTCTCACGGGTGGGCTCAGTCCTGGCCCTGGTGTCCAAGTCTGGTTTTCCTGGCAGCCCTTGTGCCACCTGCCCTAACTCCCACCCTCTCTTCACTGAGCCTTTCTCGCAGTGAAGGCCACCTCTTGTCTCTGCCCATATCCTACCACAAATCGAGTCTAGCTTCCAGCACCACAAATCCCTGCAAACACTCAAATCCCCTCATTTTAAACTCTTATTGGCCTTTAGAGGAGTCCCGCCCAGCTCAGCCGCTGAGCGCTGCACTCCACGTGGGTTCCTGCTGACCGTCCCCCATGCTCCCTGCCGCTCTCTTCAGTGCCCAGAGGACCCGTGGGTGGGGAATGGTGTTACCCAGGAGGAGTTACTCTCAGAACTAAGAAGTTGACAAGACAGGAATGTCACCTTGGGTGGATGCGCCAGCAGAGGAACTGACAGGAACAACAGCCATGAGCTTGTTACCTTGGTGCTGTTTTTATGCTCGTCTTGGCAGCCGTTTTGAGGTGCTCCTCCCTCGGCGCCGGCTTCGGATTTGGGAGCAAATGTGATTCCGCATGAAGAGCAGGTCTAGAAGAAAAACACAGATCATGGGAACACACCGAGAAACCGAGACTGCCACCCTCCATGCAGGCTGGTCCGCTGTTGCTGCTGCAGTCTGCCGTCATGTGGCATGGTGGTGAGCAAGGGCAAGGCGTACGGAGCCACTCGGGGTGACCTGAAGGCCGACTGGCAAAGTGATCACAGAAATGCACAAAAACCCATGCATGAATGCATGTGGCAGCATGACCCAAAAATGGAATGTTCACTCACTGAACAATGGATCGACAAACTGTGGTCTATTCAAACAATGGAATATTACTCAGCCATGAAAAAGCCAGAAGCACTGACACCCACTGCAGCACAGGGGAACCTCAAAAACGTCATGCTTAGGGAGGGAAGCCAGACATGGCACAGATATGACGTGATCCCATCCACATGAAATATTCCAAAAAGGTGAATCCTTAGTGGGGGAGGCAGATTCATGGCTGCCAGCAGGGACAGGGAGGAGGAATGGGGAGTGACTGCTAAGGGATGTGGGGTTTCCTACGGTCCTAACGTGTGTGTCCCCCCAAAAATCAGATGCTGAAATCCTAACTCCCAAGGTGATGGCACTGGGGGGCAAAACCTTGGGAGGTAATCAGGTCATGGGGGACAAGCCTTCAAAATGGGATTAGTGCTTTGATACAAGAGGCCCCAGAGGAATCCCTCATCTTTTCCTCCCAGCGGGGGGCACCGTCTGTGAGACAGGAATGGGCCCCTGCCAGACACTGAACCTTCTGGGACCTTGATCTTGGACTTCCCAGCCTCCAGAACTGTGAGAAATACATCTCTGTTCTTGAAAAGCCACCTGGTTTGTGGTATTTCATTATAGCAGCTGGAATGAACTAAGATGGGGCTTCGCTTTGGGATGATAAAAATGTTCTAAAATTGATCACGGTGATGGTTTAACAATCTTGCTAAATATGCTAAAAACCACCGAAAGGTACACTTTAAAAAGGTTGATTTAAACATTTTTTTTGTGACAGTTTCACTCCCGTTGCCCAGGTTGGAGTGCAGTGGCACGATCGTGGCTCACCGCAACCTCCACCTCCTGGGTTCAAGCCATTCTCCTGTTTCAACCTCTTGAGTAGCTGGGACTACAGGCACCCGCCACCACACCTGGCTAATTTTTTTGTATTTTTAGTAGATGCAGGGTTTCACATGTTGGCTAGGCTGGTCTTAAACTCCTAACCTCAGGTGATCCAGCCGTTTCGGCCTCCCAAAGTGCCGATTACAGGGATGAGCTTCGGTGCCTGGTGAAGAAGATAAACTTTATAGTATGTGAACTGTATCTCAACAGAGCTGTTACTAAGTAAATAAACTGGCCACCAGCTATGCCAGCCCACAAATCCGAGGTTCTCAAGCTCTGCGTGACGGTGAGCTAGTCTCATAAGATGGCCTGAATCATCAGAGGTTCGTGATTTCCAGATCTAGGAGTGCTTCAAAGTTATGGGAATTAACTGACATAGAACAGAGAAGGCAAGATTTAATACCGGTATACGAGAAAGAGCAAAGCCTTTATTTTTCACGTATCAGGATTCAAACGCTAGTCAATTACTTACTAGATTGGAGACTGTTCAGATCCCTTTACCCTAGTTCCCTCATCCATAAAAAAGAGTGAAGATATGTTGCTAAGAATTAAATGAAATGGGCTGGGTGTGGTGGCTCACACCTGTAATCCCAGCACTTTGGGAGGCTGGGGTGGGAGGATGACTTGAGTCCAGGAATTTGAGACCAGCCTGGGCAACATGGCAAAACCGTGCCTCTACAAAAAGTAGAAAAATTAGCCTGACATGGTGGTGTGTGCCTGTAGTCCCAGCTACTTTCGGGGCTGAGGTGGGAGGATTGCTTGAGGCTGGGAGGTCAAGGTTGGAGTGAGCTTTGAAGGCGCCACTGCACTCCAGCCTGGGGCAACAGAGAAAGACCCTGTCTTAAAAAAGTAATTAATTAAATGAAGTAAGTATAAATACATATAGCCTAGCACAATTCCTGGCATACAGTATACCTGAATAAAGTTTATCATTATTAGTGATGTGACCCAGTAACCTAGGAACTGTCTAAGAAAGCAACTAACAGCGACAAACAATGGCAAGAATGATTTTTTTTTTTTTTTTGAGACGGAGTTTCGCTCTTGTTACCCAGGCCGGAGTGCAATGGCGTGATCTCAGCTCACCGCAACCTCCGCCTCCTGGGTTCAGGCAATTCTCCTGCCTCAGCCTCCCGAGTAGCTGGGATTACAGGCACGCGCCACCATGCCCAGCTAATTTTTTGCATTTTTAGTAGAGACGGGGTTTCACCATGTTGACCAGGATGGTCTCGATCTCTTGACCTCATGATCCTCCCACCTCGGCCTCCCAAAGTGCTGGGACTACAGGCGTGAGCCACCGTGCCCGGCCAAGAATGATTTTTATAATTTTTTTCTTTTTATTTTTTATAGAGTGCTTCATTAGCAACGCAGAAGGAAAGATTTTTTTTTAGGACTCAAAAGCAATTTTCTTACAGTAAGAACTGTAAAACAGTTATGAAATGAATTGTGGGAGGCCAGATATTATTTTGGAAGTTTAAAATCAGTGTCATGACCTAAGGGCAAAGACATGGCCCGAGTTATCTTTTAAGTTAAACTGCAGGCCTATACTGTATTGAATAAAAGAGATACGGATTCAAAAGGGTTGCACAGTTTGAGAACCTACCATAACACACAAGCTAAACTTGAACATTTGTATGCATTCAAAAAATGAAAATATACATGCCATGATAGCCAGTGAAATCATTAACTAGCATATCCGCTTATGGCTCTGTAACAACAGACCTTATCAACAGAGGTAAAATGTTCTAGTTGTCAATAACACGCAGTGAGATTATTTTAAAGCATCTCTTGGTATTGACTGATAGAGTTAAACTTCAAAACATTTTGCTGGTCAGGCGCAGTGGGTCACACCTGTAATCCCAGCATTTTTGGAGGCTGAGGCGGAAGGATGGCTTGAGGCCAGGAGACCAAGACCAGCCTGGGCAACGCAGGGAGATCCTGTCTCTACCAAAAATAAAACAAATTAGCTGAGCGTGGTGGCATGTGCCTGTGGTCCTGGCTACTAAGAGGCTGAGGCAGAAGGACTGCTTGAGCCCAGGAGGTCAAGGCTGCAGTGAGCTGTGATTGCACCACTGTGCTCCAGCATGGTACACACACACACGCACGCACACACACAGACACAAAGCCAATGAGATCACTGATCTTATTAAATGAAAAAAAAAATCTAATACCAAGAGACGAATAAAGCAGACGTGCCTGATACCCAGGCCTAAAAGATCCCGGAGGGGGCCGGGCGCGGTGGTGACTGTAATCCCAGCACCTTGGGAGGCCAAGGTGGGCGGATCATTTGAGGTCAGAAGTTTGAGACCAGCTTGACCTACACAGTGAAACCCCATCTCTCCTAAAATACAATTAGCCAGGCTTGGTGGCAGGCACGTGTAATCCCAGCTACTCAGGAGGCTGAGACAGGAGAATCGTTTGAACCTGGGAGGCAGAGTTTGCAGTGAGCCTAGAGCTACTGCACTCTAGCCTGGGTGACAGAACAAGACTCCCTCTCAAAGGGAAAAAAACCAGATCCCTGAGGGAACTCTCTGGTGTGGCTAAGGTGGGGGGCTTGGAGCTGGAGGGGTCAGAGCGGCCATTTCAGGGACCAGCTGGTAGGTCAGGAAAGGGAGCTGGAGGTGTGGAAGCGTTTCCCGCACTTGGCTCAGCACGAAGCCTAAACACGGTGCCAGCGAGTGCTCAGTAAATACTGGTAGCGAACAAGAAAACCTTCGGTGTCTATTCTGTAGCCATTTCGTCACGGGAATCTCCTGGCATCAGCCTGTTTCAGGGATGTTTCTTGCCTCAAGTTCATCTGCTGTGCTTTTCTCTCTTTTGTTCTTAAGTGTCACTCTATCGCCCAGGCTGGAATGCAGTGAGTGGTGTGATCTTGGGTCACAGCAAACTTTACCTCCGGGGTTCAAGCGATTCTGCTGCCTCATCCTCTGAGTAGCTGGGATTACAGGTGCCCACCACCACACCAACTAATTTTTGTATTTTCAGTAGAGACAGGGTTTCATCATGTTGGCCAGGCTGGTCTCGAACTCCTGGCCCTCAAGTGATCTGCCTGCCTTGACCTCACAAAGTGCTGGGATTACAGGTGTGAGCCACCAGGCCCTGCCAACCCTGCTGTGCTTTAAGACGAGGCCTCCTGCTTCTTTAGTGCCCCCCAAGGCACACGGGCTTTCCCAGCTTTATAAGATGTTCTATGGCCGGCCGTGGTGGCTCAAGCCTGTCATCCCAGCACTTTGGGAGGCCAAGGAGGGCAGATCACAAGGTCAAGAGATCGAGACCATCCTGGCCAACATGGTGAAACCCCGTCTCTATTAAAAATACAAAAAATAGCTGGACATGGTGGCGTGCACCTGTAGTCCCAGCTACTCGGGAGGCTGAGGCAGGAGAATTGCTTGAACCCGAGAGGCGGAGGTTGCAGTGAGCCAAGATTGTGCCCCTGCACTCCAGCCTGGCACCTGGGGACAGAGTGAGACTCCGTCTCAATTAAAAGAAAAAAAAAATGTTCTATGCATTTAGAGCCAACTAACTTGTACCAGCAGGTACACTGAGGAAGGTGGAGACTCCGTACCCTCTGCAAGGGCTTTCCTAGGAGGGCTGGAAGGCTGGTGGAGCCTGGGAGCACACACTGGGATGAGGCTGATCTCTGGGATGCTGGGGCAGTGGTCTCCACAGGTGGGGAACTCAGTGCTTTGCTTACAGTCCTCCTGAACAGAGGCTGAGGCCTGCACCCTGCGCTAGTTCTGATACAGAAGAGAAGTCTTGCAGAGCTGCCCACAAATGGCAAAGGAGGCTGCACTTGAGGAAGTAAGGGGCTGTGTGGGTCACGCGGCCAGCTGTAGACACCCACGGTGGGGTCCTGAGGGCCGGGACAGCGCTCACTCCCTATTCCATTCCAAGCAGGTTTGTCCAGGAAGTGGGGTAATGGGAGGCAGGAGCTGGCCCCACTGAGCAGCGTGGCCCCACAGGCCTGTGTCACCCGGACCCAGCAGCCATCACTTTGCTGCACTTTGAACATGTGGCCTTCAGCCGGGCGCGGTGGCTCACGCTTGTAATCCCAGCACTTTGGGAGGCCAAGCGGGGCAGATCATGAGGTCAGGAGTTTGAGACCAGCTTGGTCAACACAGTGAAACCCCGTGTCTACTAAAAATACAAAAATTAGCCGGGGTGTGATGGCACGGACTTGTAATCCCAGCTACTCGGGAGGCTGAGGCAGGAGAATTGCTTGAATCCAGGAGGCAGAGGTTGCAGTGAGCTGAGATTGTGCCACTGTACTCCAGCCTGGGTGAAAGAGTGAGACTCTGTTTCTTAAAAAAAAAAAAAAAAAGTGGATTTCTGTTGTTCTATTTCTTCCTCAGCTACTTTCCTTTTGGGGGATAAACTTTCTGGATAAAAACTTTAAAACAAATGAAACAAAAGAAATCTTAGAGCTGGGCATGGTGGCTCGCTTAAACCCAGGAGTTTGAGGCCAACCTGGGCAATGTAGCAAGATCCCATCTCTACAAAAACTTTTTAAAAATTTTAAAAAGGAGCTAGGCATAGTGGTGTGTGCCTATAGTACCAGCTACTCTGGAGGCTGAGGTGGGAGGATTGCTTGAGCCCAGGAGGGAGAGGCTGCAGTGAGCTGTGGTCATGCCACTGCACTGCAGACTGGACAGAGAGCAAGACCCTGGCTCTTTAAAAAAGAAAACAGAGAGACAGAAATCCATCTACCCTATGGAGAGATTCTCACATGTCAACATCCCCTTTTGAGCTGTAGTTAAAGGCCCTTCTGTACCAGAAGGGTCCCACCATTGCATGGTGGGTGGGTTTGTTTCCCTCCCCTCAACCCCCCACGACAATTTTCCTTGAGCAATTCACCAGCTTAATTTTAATCTGGATTAAAACATTTCACAAACTGCTTTTTGCCAAGCACGGATGCCTCCATGAAATGTTTCCCAGCCGGCTAAACATCGATCCCCCTGCACAGCTGCAGGCACCTCCACCCCTGCTGAGAAGTCCTCCCTGGGAAGAGCATTTCCGACTCCAGGGAGCTCCAGACATGGAAGCACCTCACCGCCCTGGGAGACAACCCTAGCAGCTGGCTCACAGGGAGTGACATGGGCAGGCACTTTGGAGGAAAAGCAGTGCCGTAATGACAGCAGCTGCTGTGACTCAGGAATGTCGATGTGCCAAGGTTCTGCCCGTGAACGCGTCGGGCCCCCATCCACGCAACGTCGCCGTCTCGACTCTATGATCTCGACCTTTGCAGCCATACTTCGAGGCAGCAGTGATCAGTGTGCAGATGGCAGCAGACTCCAGGGCCCTGAACACTCCTGACCACGCTTGTGCTGCTCTGGCCCCCTTTCCTGGCACAGGGAGGACCCAGGAATAATCCTGGCACCTCGCTCTCCTGGGCCTTGTTCCCCTAGAGCGACCTGAGTGGCTACGGTTGTCCTCCTGGTTCCTCTAAGCAGCACCCTGGGCCTTCGGGCACCAAGGGAAGTCTCAAGACTTCCAAGGTCCTCCCGGCAGCACGCTTGGTGGGCCAAGGAGTTTGCTGGCTGTTGCCTGGGTAACCTGAGATTCCTTGGAGAATGCCCAAGAGCAAACTCTGCATTTTCCTGGATTATCGCTGCTCCTTCCCCCACGCGGACGTGGGCTTTGGAGGGAAGAGTGTAGCTATTCCTCTAACACACTCGGGCACATTTGCATTTGTTTTTAACACGTTTCAGGACGCGCACCCTGCATTCCGGTCAAAATATATGGCGCAGAGCTCTAAAATCGCTTTTTCTTCAAGATTATTTCTCATCACAAGATAAATCACTTCTAAGCCAACAGCTGTCCCTTTTCAAAACTGTCAAGGGAGGGAGAGGGGAAACCTCTTTTCTCAGAAATGAGGAGGAAACACCAGCAGAGGAACCCGGCTTTGCCTGCTTCGTTACTCAGCAGGATTGTTTTGCAAGATGTCGTGTTATCAGAGGTGTCCTCTGCTCCCAACTCAAAGTGATGCTGACAATGGCAAACGGGAAAAGTCACAACACTGCAACCCCAGTAGCCACAAATACTATTTCCCGAGGTTCTCTTTGAAACTCTGCATCTATTCAGCCCTCGTAAGCACCCACGATGCAGGGGCTATCATCGGATCCATTTTACAGATGAGGACGCTGAGAAAGAGCAGGCACTGGCCCAGAGCCACCTGGTTGGACCTGAGTAGAGGAGCGGTGAGCCCAGGCAACAGAGCTCCTGACCCCGACCGTCTCCAGGTGAACGGGGACAGCCCGTCAGTGCGGCAGAGTCACCGGGCTGAGTCAACGTTCCTGGCAGGCCCGGGCATTGCTGTTGCTCATCCATATCTGATGGATGAGATACAGGCTAAAGTACATGAAAACGAAGTATTTCTGCTAACAAAACATTACAGAGACGTAGAACATTAGAAGAAAAGAGAAGCAGTCATTATCACAGCAAAGAAGGGCACCCCTGAAGCAGTGAGCACAGAACGGATAGCAGACGGCCTGAGAACGCTGGAGACAAGGCAACCCACAAACACACACGTGTCAAATGCACACACACAATCTCAACCCCCAGGACCTCTCTCGCTCAGTCCCTCGGGCCTAAATGACCACTGGGCTCCATGACCAGGCTGGTGGTGACGTCCCGGGTCAAGAAGAGGTGAAAATATACTCAGCAGACTCTCAGGCAGGAACGCTGTTACCAGGCTGTGGAAATACTCCATCATGAAGTCAAAATAAGAAAATACTTGGCATTTAGGGAAATTTCGTGGAAGTGCAATATTTCGCTCGCTGGCAATGCCAGTTCAATGATTCTGCACATACATTTTCATCTCTCTCTCTAGACATACATATAATTTCTTACTTTGAAGTAATTTTAGACTTACAGAGAGTGGGAAAGACAGTTCAAGGAGTCTGCATGTATCTTTCTCCATACACACCCATAGGACAGTCACGAAAAGCAAAGCAACTCACACTGGCACAACACCGTTAACCAAGCTGCAGGCTTTATTCTGACGTCCCTGGTCTCCCAATGTCCCTCTGCTGTTTGGGGTCTCCGGCAGGTTCCACATTGCATTTAGCCCTCACGCCTCCTGCTTGCCCCCAGCCTATGGGGGTTCCTCTGTCTTTCCCCGTCTCTCCTGTCTGCTGCGTTTGAAGTCCTGGCCAGGCATTCTGTCAAATGTCTGGATCTGGACCTGCCCGGGGCTTTCTCAGAGGAGTCTGAGGTTTGGGGTGTGTGGGAAGAATGCCGCAGAGGTGAGGTGCCCTTCTCAGCACACCACACAGGGGTACAGGACAGCCATGTGTCTTGCTAGCAGTGAGGCTCACCTGGATCATTTGGTAAAGGTGCCGTCTGCCTGCTGTCAAGTTTCTTACCCCCCGCCCCCTACCTTTCTTTTTTGAGATGGGATCTCATCTTAGTGCCCAGGCTAGAGTGCAACGGTGCAACCTCGGCTCACTGTAGCCTCTGCCTCCCAGGCTCAAGCAATCCTCCTGCCTTAGCCTCCCAGGTAGCTGGGACTACAGGTGCATACCAAAATGCCTGGCTAATTTTTATAGTTTTTGTAGAGATGTTTTTTTTTTAATTGTTTTTTGTTTTTTTGAGATGGAGTTTCACTCTGTCGCCCAGGCTAGAGTGCAGTGACGTGATCTTGGATCACTGCAACCTCTGCCTCCAAGTAAAGCAATTCTCCTGCCTCAGCCTCCCAAGTAGCTGACACTACACCTGGCAAATTTTTGTATTTTTAGTAGAGTTTCATCATGTTGGCCAGGCTGGTCTCGAACCCCTGATCTGAAGTGATCTGCCCACCTAGGTCTTCCAAAGTGCTGGGATTACAGGTGTGAGCCACCGTACCTGGCCTAATTTTTGTTCTTTTAGTAGAGTGGGAGTTTCACCATGTTGGCGAGGTTGGTCTTAAACCCCTGACCTCAAGTGACCTGCCTGCCTCGGCCTTCCAAAGTGCTGGGATTACAGGTGTGAGCCAGGCTGAGAGTACCCTTCAGTTTTATAACAGCTCTATTAAGGTGTAATTCACACAGCATACAATGCACCCACTTACAGTAGAAATGTCCACGGTTTTCAGCATACTCACGGGGCTGGGCAAGCATCACCACTAACAACTCAGACTACTGTTTATCATAAGTGCCTACTGAGTTTCGAAGGTGTGTATGTTTATATGTGTATCTATAAAATATAAAATCACTTCTTCAATTTCTATAATAAACGAAAATGCCCTTACTTTCTCAAATTGGGCTGACCGAGCCTATTCATAATGACTTCCCACAAAGAAAACAAGTAGATAAAAAACGTGACCATTTATTGAGGGTCATTTTTAAAATTCGCTGTCAGAAAAGGATGGTTCCTGAGGTGCGTGTCCTCAAAGGGGAAGGAGAAACCTTCTGAAAGCAGGACAGGACCTCTCAGAATCATCCCCTGTGGGTAAATCAATACTATGAGTTTCTCTACTGACTGGTCCATGTGGAAACGCCCAGTGGCTGAGCGGCCCGGGGCTCTGGACACCAGATGAAGGGTGAACTCAGGAAGCGCAGCCAAGCAGGTGCAGCCCAGGGAGGCCTTCCGGAGATTAACTAAGATGCTCTCACAGCTCGAACGGTTCACGGATCAGAACTGCTGTGATGAAAGTCATTCAATTTTGGGCTTTCTTTTCTTTCTTTCTTTCTTTTTTTTTTTTTGAGGTGGACTCTCACTCTGTTCCCCAGGCTGAAGTGCAGTGGCACGATCCCAGCTCACTGCAATCTCTGCCTCCTAGATTCAAGGGATCCTCCTGCCTCAGCCTCCTGAGTAGCTAGGACTACAGGCATACACCATCACACCTGGCTAAATTTTTTTTTTTTGAGACAGAGTTTTGTTCTTGTTGCCCAGGCTGGAGTGCAGTGGTGCAATCTCGGCTCACCGCAACCTCCGCCTCCTGGGTTCAAGTGATTCTCCTGCCTCAGCCTCCCAAGTAGCTGGGATTACAGGTGCGCACCATCACACCTGGCTAATTTTTTGTATTTTTACTAGAGACAGGGTTTCTCAATATTGGTCAGGCTGGTCTTGAACTCCCTAACTTAGATGATCCACCCACCTCGGCCCCCCAAAGTGCTGGGATAACAGGTGTGAGCCACTGCGCCCACTTGGGTTTTTTCTTCACAAAGATGTTGGAAAAGCAGTTTTTATTGACATACAGCATCTAGATCTGTCCATGACCCACAGGGTTCACAAGAAAATGGAAAGCAAATGCCTGCTGGCGTGCTGACATCACGTTCAGCAGGCCACGATGCCCATGCTCCTGTGACCTCTGAGCGACTTGGTATGGCCGAGGGCATCCAACTGAACAGCAGTGGTCAGCCGCAATCACGGTGAGAATCTCCCTTGAACCAGAACCGTGGAGAAGGTGGGACCTTCCCAGAGAGCCAGTGACTTCTTGCAGGCAAGCCAGATGGTCTCTTGGCCCCTCCCAGTCCCCCATGACTCCATCTGTGGTCACTGTCCCTGCTCTGTGTGGACTGAACGCGTGCGTGCCTGAGTGTGAGCAAGCTTCTTCTCAGGCATAGCATCTGCAGAAACCACTCTGGCTAATCTCCCAGCAATCCCGAGAGGTCTCCTCCTCATCACCACTGCAATGATGAGGAAAACTCTTGCTTAGAAGAATTAAGTGATTTTTTTTTTTTTTTTTTGAGATGGAGTCTTGCTCTGTCGCCCAGGCTGGAGTGCAATGGCGTGATCTCGGCTCACTGCAACCTCTGCCTCCCGAGTTCAAGCAATTCTTTGCCTCAGCCTCCAGAGTAGCTGGGATTACAGGTACATGCCTGGCTAATTTTGTATTTTTAGTAGAGAGGGGGTTTCACCATGTTGGTCAGGCTGGTCTCAAACTCCTGATCTTGTGATCTGCCTACCTTGGCCTCCCAAAGTGCTGGGACTACAGGCGTGAGCCACTGCGCACAGCCTTCTTTTCTTTTTCTCTCTTTTTTTTTGAGACAGGGTCTTATCTGTCACCCAGGCTGGAGTGCAATGGCACCATATTAGCTCACTGCAGCCTCGAACTCCTGGGCTCAAGTGATCCTCCTGCCTCAACGCCTGAGTGGTAAGGACTGCAGGCATGAGCCACCGCACCTGGCTGCAGTTTCTTCACAGTTGCAAAGCCCAGGCTTTGAGAAGGGTCTTGTTTCAAGTTGCAGCCCTTCCCACCACGCTCTGCCTCCCCTCCGAGCTCCGCCTCCCCTCCTCTACGCTGACAGTGGCGTCTTGTCTCTAAATGCTCACTCCTTGGCTTCCTTCTTGACTCCTCTTTCTTTCACTTGGGCAGTATCTGCCCCCCTATTATGCAATGTCAGGGCCCTTCGGCTAAGGACCTCTCACTGCTGATCACTTTAAGAAGCCAAGGGCAGGCACAAAGGCTCATGCCTGTAATCCCAGAATTTTGAGAGGCCAGAGCAGGAGGAATTATGAGCCCAGGAGTTTGCAACCAGCCTGGACAATACAGTAAGACCTCATCTCTACAAAAAAATTTTTTTAATTAGCTAGCCATGGTGGCCCATACCTGTGGTCCAAGCTACTTAGAAGGTTGATTTGGGAGGGTCGCTTCTGCCCGGGAATTTGAGACTACAGTGAGTCAAGATCATGCCACTGGTACTTTAGCCTGGGCAACAGAGTGAGACCCCATCTCTTAAAAAAAAAAAAAAAGAAGGCTGGGGGTGTAGTGGCTTAGGCCTGTAATCCCAGCACTTTGGGAGGCTGAGGCGGGTGGATCACCTGAGGTCTAGAGTTCAAGACTAGCCTGACCAACATGGAGAAACCCCATGTCTACTAAAAACACAAAATTAGCTGGGCATGGTAGCACACACCTGTAATCTCAGCTACTCGAAAGGCTGAGGCAAAAGAATTGCTTGAACCTAGGAGGTGAAGGTTGCAGTGAGCTGAGATCAAGCCATTGCACTCCATCCTGAGTGACAGAGCAAGACTTGGTCTCAAAAAAACCCACAAAACCAAAAAAAACAAGTTAACACTTGGGTGTAGAGAGGGTTCCCTATGAGCTATGACTTCAGGGGCAAAGCCCTGGCCTTTTACATCACTATCATTTCCTGGTAGGTCGTTATAATACACATGCGATGGTACAACAGATAAGAATTTTCCAGCTATAACCTGGGAGATGACTTAAGTTCACATAGGACACACATGACAAGGGTGGGAAACAAGCCCTGTGTGGAGCTGCTCTGGTTCTACACAGTTCTGCTTGGGCTTCTGAGTTCCGTCCTTTGCCTGGCTCTGCAGAGCTGCGTCGCTCTGCATGTTTAATTAAAGAATTAACAACTTCAGCCAAAGAGAAACTGTTAATTACTACATGCCAGGCACTGTGCTCGACGCTTGGGAAATCGTTGAGTTATTTAACACGCAGTCCCTGATTTCAAAGAGCTCACAGGAAGGCGCGTAGGAAACAGAGATTGAAGGTGGTGTATGTTCCGGCCAAGTGGGACAGACTGAAGGGACTGAGAACGTGGAGAGGAGGCTGAGGAGGCACAGGAAACCGTAGCAGGGCTGAGCGGGGAATGCAGACAGGAGTTCAGAGGGAAAGCGAAGCTACGCGATTGCAAGTGCGTGGCAGCTGGAACGGGACACACGTGAAAACCTCTGCATGCTCACTCAGGGATGGTTTACTGAACACCTCTCTCTAACCTTTCGTCCTTGGCATGAAACCGCTTTGCCTACATGAGCATTCCCCCAAGAGGGGTGACCCACATTAGCCCTGCAAGGTGCAGCTCGAAAGAAACAATTGTGCTCAGAGGCCTGAGAATGCCGTATAGCCTGCACCCTCCTCTGAAGGCCTAGCCTTCGCCTATTGGAAGCACTGCAGTAAAGAAACCCTTTGTGTCTTGTATAACCCAGTTTCCCAAATTCACTTCACCACTGAGCGCCCCAGGCCCCACGCTTATTTATTTATTTTTTTGAGAAAGGGCAAGGTCTCACTCCGTGGTCCAGGCTGGAGTGCAGTGGCACAATCATAGCTCACTGCTATGAGCCCAATTAAATTCCTGGGCTCAAGTGATCCTCGCACCTCAGCCTCCCAAGTAGCCGGGACCACATGCACACGCCAAGCCCGGTTAATTAAAAAGATTTTTTTTTTGTAGAGATGATGTCTTGCTATGTTGTCCAGGCTGGTCTCAAAATCCTAGCCTCAGGCGTTCCTCCCACCTTGGTCACCCAAAGCACTAGGATTACAGATGTGAGCCGCTGTGCCTGGCCTTCTGTCAACTTGATAGATTTTAAGATTCTCAGAAACTTTCAATGATATATTTGGAAAATCTCCACATGCCAAGAAGATATGCTAAATGGTTTTTGCTTATTCCAATCAAAACAAACATGTATGACTAGAAAACAATGCAGCATAGAGTCGCCATTGCTAAAACTGTGGTCACTAAACCCGTGACACCTGGGACCACATCCCTCACCAGAAACACACACACAGAAGCTAAAATGGCAAACACAACAAACTACTCATTTTTGGCTTGGACTGCCTTTCACTACTTAAATACAGCTCAGTCTGCAGGCTGGAGGAAACAACTTTTCCCCCCAAAAGCAAGATCATTCCCAGTTCCTCCCATGCCAGTCCCTCCCAGCCTGGGTCCGCTGTCTAGGAGCCCAGGGCTCCATTTTCTGACTCCTGCAAAACATAAGCCCAGGCAAGGCAGCTGTCTCTAAAGTTTGCAGTTATCCAGGGAATCTCAGATACATGAGCTTTACGCACATTCCAGGAGTTCAGGAAAGAGAGAGTCCAACGCCACTGTCCCAGTGATTCTGCACCCCCAGGGCACACGGGCCATGTCTGGAGACATTTTTGGTTGGCACAGCTGGGGAGTAGGGTACGGTGGGTATCTGGTATCTGGCAGGTGGAGGCTAGGGATGCTGTCGGCCATGTGACAGTGCACAGGACAGCCCCACAGCACAGGACCACCTGGTCCAAAATGCCAATGGTGCCAAGGTGAGGAGCCCTGCATGATGCTAACAAATGAACATGATACATGAGCGGCGTCAACAATAATTACACGTTTTCTGACCCAGTGAATAACCTGGATAGCCCAGCTGACTGCCACATCATGAAGACGGTTCATTGTAAATACCCTAGCAGCTTGCTATCGTAAATGCCAACAGAAGCCTGTGAATGAATGAGGAGAGGCAGAGATGTACTGGGTGAAGCCGTCGCCACTGGCCGCCATCCTCACCGACACCCCACTGTGTCATCTGAGAACACAAAGCAGCACACAACTGTTTTTATTCTCCCTCTCATTTTAAGAATGGAGATGGTAGATATTTAAACTATAAAAATAAACAGAAGTAACCAGTGGGAGAACTAAATCAGACGTGAAAGCGGAGGAACAGCTCATACGCTGAAATGATTTCATATACCCAAGGTCGACCGTGTCAATTCCTTGGTAGTTTATGATGACAGAAGGTCAGTCCAGAAACAGGCACTTCTAGGCGGCTACCAGGGATCTCGGTTCCAATAATGAAACACTACGACGTTCTCGGCAGCCTGTACTCTCAGCGAGCTGTGTCCTGAGATTCACCCACACCAACATCATTTCAAGCAATCGTTCAACAGTGGATTTCAAGAGCCGTAGAAGTATTTGAGAAAGTGGTCTCTGAAATCAGACTATCAACTAGCTCTCCACCCAAGGTACCAAGGACAGCCACCTTTCACTGTCATTGACGACTAGCTTCCAGAAATCCTCAGAAATACCACACGTCCCAGGAAGAGAAAATAGCTCATAACTCAAGTGAGAAGCATCCTCATGCAACGGAAAGGAAATGGAGGTGTGTAATACGTCAAAAAGCCGGGATATTAAAAATGCGAAACGCTACTAGCTTTACACTACATTTTAAAATCGTGAAAACCAAATCAGAGCATTCCAAGGTGTGTGCCTCAGACCTGGAGGCTGTTTATTATTTCACGTGCTCTACTGCAGAATTAATAGAAAGCTTTAGAAGTAGGAAAAAACAAAAAAACTAACCTTAAGGTTATCAAAGGTTTTGACAGTCTGCGCCAAGTCACTGACATTCCCTGATGACGCTGTCCCCTGTCCCCTAGGGCCTGAGGACACCTGTGAGCCGCCAATGACCTCAAAGCCAGAAAGCAAGGCCTCTGCACAGCAGCAAGGAGACTCCTTGGCTCTCTGACCCGATATCAGGTATGTCTTCAAACCTATGATGGATAAAAGTTACAGTCAGCACAGATTGAAAGCACCGTCAGTCGAAATGCAGCTCCGTCTTGCTCTCTGGGGAGGACTCACTCCTGGAAAGTTGAGAGTAAAGTGAACATGTGAACAGGTCATCATTTAGGACGGCCTTCCAGCATCTTCCTGGGGAGGTGCACCCTCAGGGAGACCACCGGCCCCCGAGCCACAGCAGTTACTCCCATTAGGTTTTCTTGGGGGTAATGGCTGCATGTTTCATGTCTGTTCTTCAGGGTTAAAATAAGCATTAAAAAGTTCCTCCACAGAAGGGGCCCCTGACCTCTCCGCAAAGGCAGCAAAGTAGATCGGTTGGCCCTAGACGCTGCCTGGGTTTCCTTCCATCCGTAAACAGCAGTCCAGTGAGTCCCTTCATCACGAGCAGTCTGCACGTCACGGCAGCCTGGGTACTGACCATCTTACCTGTGTCAGAGATTGCAAAACTACCCGGAAAAACGAGACCCTACTTCGGAGCAAAAGGCAGTTCACCTCCCGACTCACATCTGCTGAGCATCCACTGCCCGTTGGATCCAAACTCACCCCAGGAACATCCAGCTTTTGTTAAGCTGAGGTCCACATGCATTTTATTCTCTCACAAAATCTCCCATTTAGGAAAAAAGAAAAAAGTTGGTCAAAAGGACACTTGACTTCTATCTTTACAATTCTCCTGAGGCTGAACTAACACCCTGACCCACGCTGCCCGGGGAAGGAACTGTGAACAGGCTGGTGGCTCCGGCCCCAGGAATCTGCTGGGAAGACGGTAAAGGAGCAGCTTTTCCAGGAAGAGCCCAAGGAATTTTTGAAAAAGAAGCAAACTTTATTTAAAGAAATCCATCCTTTGTTCTCGCTAGAATTTAACCAGATGGCAAATGTATCGGGAAGGAGGGACAATGTAATTTAACATTTAAATAACATTTATTTCAGGCCTGGGGTATGCCACACACTGAGAATAAAATCATGAACAAAGCAGGGTCCCTTCTTCTTCTTCTTCTTTTATTGAGATGGAGTGTGACTCTTTGCCCAGGCTAGAGTGCAGTGATGCAATCTCGGGTCACTGCAGCTTCCACCTCCTGGGTTCAAGCGATTCTCCTGCCTCAGCCTCCCAAGTAGCTGGGATTACAGGTGCCCACCACGACGCCCGGCTAATTTTTGTATTTTTAGTAGAGACAGGGTTTCTCCATGTTGGCCAGGCTGGTCTAGAACACCCAACCTTAGGTGATTGCCCGCCGGCCTCCCAAAGTCCTGGGCTTACAGGCATGAGCCACCGCACCTGGTCTCAGGGTCCCTTCTTGAAGGGTGTAAGCTCCAGCTTCAGGTTGTGAAGGGTGCGGCACGGAAGGGTTCCACTGAGAGGCGACACGTCTACAACGCTGATTGACACTGGCTTTGTACATGGGGTATGCATTTAGTCAGTGCTTTAAAATTAATTAATCAGAAACCTAGCGACCACTTCATCAGTAATGCTGACTCATATTGTACGTACGGCACCATCTTATCACCTCCTCTCCCTCTCTCCTTATAAAAACACTACGTGCTTATCTTTTTAAGTCAACTGTTCTGAGAATTTGGCGAGAGTCCTGGAAATACATAAAGACATCTTAAAGCGGAGCCAAAGTACAGCTGAGAATCTAAACTCTTAGATTATTTTTAGATGCGAAGTGGCCCCAAGAAACTCTTCCTGTTTTTTTTTTCCCCTTTAGAGGTAGGGTCTTGCCCTACCAGGCTGGAGTGCAGTGGTGCAACAATGACTCACTACAGCCTCCCCTCCTCGGCTCCCACAGCCTCAGCCTCCTGAGCAGCTCGGACTATAGACGTGAGTCACTATGCCCAGCTAGGTTTTTTTTTTTAAAGAGATAATGTCTCACTGCATTGGCCAGGCTGGTCTCCAACTCCTGGGCTCAAGTGATCCGCCCAGCTCAGTCTCCCAAAGTGCTGGGATTACCGGTGGGAGCCACCGCACTGGTCCAATGGAAGAACTTTTGTGCATTTGCTTTGCCAACAAAAACCTGCATCCCAGCTTACGTACAAGGATCAATCACGGTTGTAAATGTATACCCTGACGTGGAAATGTGAACTGGAATATGATATGGGTGTGATGGCAGCTTCACGCCAATTTCTCAGATCTGTCCCAGGTGACACTGGACTGACTCTGTCATTTCCCTTTGCCAGAGTTAAAAAACGCAACCTATGTGGACCAAAGAGAGGAAAACAGCACCTCTAACCTGCTGGGAGTCTGAGCTGGCAGGGCTTTTTCCTGCCTTCGTCAGGAAGTACCCCCCTGAGAAGGCCTGTCCAGGGGGCTGTTCTAAGGCTCTCCTTCCCACGACTCCTGAGCGTGGCCCACAAGTCACTGGGTGGCAGGGTGGTGACAGAAGCCACTGCGAACCAACGTGACCGTGGAGGGCCACTCTGGAGACCACAGTCCCCAGGCACTGTGAGAGGAAGGACATTTTTCTGGCTTGGAGGTAGGAAAAGCTGCAACTGAAGGGTGAGGTTTTCCATTACGTCTGTAGCTGGCCCTGCAAGGTGCTGGTGGCTCAGGGCGCCCCTGCCTAAGGCTACAACTCCCGGTATACAAAGGCTGCCCTGGGAGCATGAACTGGGCTGCCTCTCAAAGCCAGGAAGGGTCTCTCTCCAGGTAACTGTTCACCTGCTCCCTCTGTGGCTCCAGAACAGCAAGGGAAAGTAAAGACGGCCTTTCCTGGAAGCATGTGGCAACTGAAGTGGAGAGGCTGAGCAGGGAGGTCTAAAGAGCTGGAGCACGATGGGACAGCCAGGACATTCACAGTGCTCAGCACGGCAGTCCTCAGGGAGCACCCCAGCAGCGAGTGCTGAGCAGCAGTGGCTGCCTCTGGTCCCAAGCCCGGCACGTGCCTCAGGCACAACTCCAAGGTCTGCCGTTGCTTTTGTGAACTGGGGTTACTGAGTCACTCTTAATTCATCAAACATTTATTAAGCACTTCCTGTTTACTACACACTGATGGGTACAGGGACGACACGTGACTGTGTCAGCCGGGATCATGACCGGTGTGGAGCCCATCACCTGAAGAGGGGCCAGGAGGACAGGCAGGTGTGACTACGGTCAGGCGTGCCAAGTCCCAGCACGAGGAAGGGTGGGTGCTCCAGAAAGCACAGGAGGGGACACCTTGAGAAGCCTCGGGAAGGAAGGGGCTGTGGCTCAAATGTGTCCCCTCCAAAGTTCAGGCGTTGCCGAGTGAGTCTTAAGGAAGCAGGGGTTTAGAAGGTGATGGCGCCAGGAGGGCTCCTCCCTGGTGATGGGATCAGGTGCCTGCATACACGGGCTTGCCTGGGGGCGGGGGGGCGGGTTCTCTCGCTTGCCCTCCCGTTTTCTTCTCCCTTCCAGAAGATGCAGCTCTCCCAGACACCTGAACCTGCTGGTGCCTTGATCTTGCACTTCCCAGCCTCGAGGAGTATGAGGACATAAATTCCTGTGCTGCATTGATTCCCCAGCCTGTGCTGTTCTGTTACTGCTGCACAGCAGATGGAGACAGACAGCCCCAGATCAGCGCTCTCCACGTGGAGAACTGAACGACGGGTGAGGTGAGCCCCGCAACAGCAAGGGGCCAGGGGTGGGGGTGGCTGACCATGCAGGGAGGTTCCAGAACAGGCCATGAAAGGCCCTCTCTTGAGGGGTCCTGCAGCAGGAATAGCTAAGGAATAGCTTTCAGCTCAGTGTGGCTGGAACAGAGAATGTGTGCAGGGAATGACAGCACCTGTGCAGGACGCTGTGTGGGCCATCCCGGGAAGCCTCCATCCTGGGGCCACGGCAGGGTGGGCCGGTGGGGGGAGCAGGAGGAAGAGCCACACGGGAGGCATGGGGCGCAGGCCAAGCCAGGAGGCTGGTGGAAATGCCAGCCATAGCAGGTGGGAGTTGGGAGGCACGGGGGTCAGGAAACAATAGTGGAAATGGGAAATCTACTCTTCCCAAAACTGGTGGTGAGAGGCAAGGCTCCCATACCATCAATCAAGCGTGATGGGTGAGGGCCGGCAGCTAGAGGGGGCCTCGGAGTCACGTCCAGGTCTGCCCCAATCCCGTGACCTTACTGAGCTGCTTCATCTCTCTGCCTCTCAGTTTTCGCATCTCTAAGGAGGACAGGAGCATGGCTTACCTCACAGCTAGGATGTGAGGCTTAAATGATCAACATGCACACAGCCGCTACAGCTCCCTGGCAGGCAGCAAGCACTCGACATGAGCTGTGATTATCGACGTGGTGTTTGACCTGTGTATCACCGGAACCTTTTTCATGCACCTTCTGTGTACAGAAGCATTTGCAAAACTGTTAAATCAATAATTGCTCCTGATTTGTTTCTGACTTGACTTTTTCTTTAGGAAGTGCTGAGTGACTGACCTGTGGTGATAACAGGATCCTACTAGTGTCCAAAGGTCAGACACACCTCTGCGTCCAGGACAAGCAGAATCGGGAAACAAAATACCTTTTTATTTATGTTGCAATATGGAAAGCTAAATTTCAAGCGAAACCTCCTGCCAAAACCAGAGGGATATCAGCATGACAGCTAAGGCAGAGAGCTCAGCTGCCTGACCAGAAACGCCAGACAAATACATCAGGGCAGGTTACTGAGTTCAAGCCCAGCCAAAGTCTTAAGTCAGGAGAATCTGCAGGCGATAGGATTTAATGAATAACCACACACATGCACCCTGGGGTCCAAGTTCGTTAGCATGGCTCCTTTGCAGCAGAAGGTCCAAAAAAAAAGAGAGCTCAATGATTTTAGCGTAGTGTAAGTAGGAGAACAGTTAATATGATTTCTCATATTCTTTCCTGCTTATCCATTGATTTTAAACCTAAAAAACAGGGATGCCTTTTATATCAGCTTAATTTTACAAAGGCTATCAGCTTAATTTTACAAAGGCTACAGAGAGGGGTGGGCATCTCCTAATTGGCCCCTGTCTGACAAAGGAATTTGTCTATGGCTTCGTGCATGGAGCTAACACAGTTAACCTTCTTAAGTATTCCCTTTTTGTATTTTTTTTTCTTTCTGTTCCTTCCACAGGTACCTTCTTAAGTATTCTTAAGTACAGTTTTACTTCCTTTTTTTTTTTTTGAGACAGAGTCTTGCTCTGTCACCAGGCTGGAGTACAGTGGCACAATCTCAGCTCACTGCAACCTCCGCTTCCTGGGTTCAAGCAATTCTCCCATCTCAGCCTCTCCAGTAGCTGTGACTACAGGTATACGCCACCATGCCCAGGCAATTTTTTGTGTTTTAGTAGAGAGAGGTTTTGCCGTGTTGGCCAGATGGTCTCGATATCCTGACCTCGTGATCCGCCCACCTCGGCCTCACAAAGTGCTGGGATTACCGGCGTGAGCCACAATGCTCGGCCAGTGTTACTTCTCTGAGAACTAAAACTGCGCCTTGCACATAGTGGCCATCTGTTTTGCTGAAGCAAGTATACGGAGAGAGACTGTGAAAGCCCATTTTGGAAAAGGAAGACAATTGTGGCCTCGTTTGTCCTGGTCTCTTTCTGTGGGAGCCTTGGCTTGGATTGAGACACCCTCAACCACCAAGAATCAAGGACCTGACCACCAACGCAACAGAAAGAGAAGGACAGCTGGGCACAGGGGTCACACCTGTGACCTCAGCACTTTTGGAGGCCAAGACAGGAGGATCACTTGGGCCTAGGAGTTCGAGACCTGCCTGAGCAACATAGCGAGATCCTGTCTCTATAAAGAATTAAAAAATTAGCCGGGTGTGGTAGCACCTGTGGTTCCAGCTACCCAGGAGGCTAAGGTGGGAGGATTGCTTGAGACTGGGAGGTCGAGGCTATAGTGAACCTTGATTGCACCACTGCACTCCAACCTGGGCAAGAGAGCGAGACCCTGCCTCAAAAAAAAAAAAAGAAAGAAAAACAAGAAAGAGAAGAATAATCAGGAAGAAAAGAATGTTTAAGACATGACGTTGGGAACCAGCCACACAGCATAACAAATGCCTAGAAGCTTACGTCACTTATGACTTAAAACAATAAACATAAGAGAGGCAATCGGCTCGGGCTGGTTCAGAAACATTCCAAAAACGTCTTTTCATTTTGCATCACATTCTTCCTCACGACTAGGTCTGAAAAGACCAAGCAGCATGAGAATTATTTAAACTAAACTGCAGTCAGCCAAGAAGAAAAATAAAGATTAAAAATGCCGTTAATCGACCAAATAACCAAATCCTACGGAGCTACAGATATATTTTATAATTATCTATTCCTTCTGCGTAAGAAGAACAAAAGTTTTGGTAGAAAACAAAGAGTATCTTTCACCTGTTAATGTTAAAATGCTCTGGAGCAATGTAAGTCCTTCCTACTCATACATACAATAAATAATCACAAGGACTGATTTGTTCTGGTTCTCCTAGTATGTGATGATAAATCACAAGTTCCTACTACAAATGGCTGAATGGTGAATCTTAACCTCTTAAAAAATGAAGTCCCAGGCTGGGTGTAGTGGCTCATGCCTGTAATCCTAGCACTTTGGGAGGCTGAGACGGGAGGATGACTTGAGCTCAGGAGTTTGAGACCAGCCTGCCCACATGGCAAAACTCCATCTCTACTAAAAATATAAAAAGTAGCTGAACTTTGGGAGGCCGAGGCGGGTGGATCACGAGGTCAAGAGATCGAGATCATCCTGGTCAACATGGTGAAACCCCGTCTCTACTAAAGATACAAAAAGTTAGCTGAGCATGGTGGCGCGTGCCTGTAATCCCAGCTACTCAGGAGGCTGAGGCAGGAGAATTGCCTGAACCCAGGAGGCGGAGGTTGCGGTGAGCCGAGATTGCGCCGTTGCACTCCAGCCTGGGTAACAAGAGCGAAACTACGTCTCAAAAAAAAAAAAAAAAATTAGCTGAGCATGGTGGTACATGCCTATAATCCCAGCTACTCAGGAGGCTGAGCCACGAGAACTGTTTGAACCCAGGAGGCAGAGGCTGCAGTGAGCCAAGATTGCTCCATTGCACTTCAGCCCGGCAACAGAGTGAGACTCCTTCTTAAAAAAAAAAAAAAAAAAGTCACAAATAATAAAATACAAGACAGATTTATGGAAGAAAGTTACAGAAACAAAGGCTGGGCATCTTGCCTGTTTAACTTGATCTTCTGCCTAACCAAAAAAATTAAAATATTTTTTGTTTTATTGAGACAGAGTCTCACTCTGTCACCCAGGCTGAAGTGCAGTAGAGTGATCTCAGCTCACTGCAACCTCCGCCTCCCGGGTTCAAGTGATTCTCCTGCCTCAGTCTTCTGAGTAGCTGGGATTACAGGTATGCACCACCACGAGAGGCTAATTTTTATATTTTTGGTAGAGATGGAGTTCTGCCCTGTTGGCCAGGCTGGTCGCGAACTCCTGACCTCAAGTGATCTGCCTGCCTTTGTCTCCCAAAGTGCTGGGATTACAGGCATGAGCCACCACACCCAGCCAGAAAACAGAATTTGAGAATGTATGCACATATGCTTTCTCTCTCTCCCTCCAGCTTCCCCACCCCTGCTTTTAAACAGGTACTTTCTATACCCAGCTTCCCCTCTCTCTCCCAGTAATGGTTAAAGAGATACAATCACAGCCAAATGGGAATGACAGGCACCCCCGACTGACCGCATTCCCGTTCTGGCTTCTTACCTTTCGTATTCCATGTTAATAAATGCCCCACTGCTAAATGCTTCATTCCTGAAGGCTAACGCAGGGAGAGGCCAGGAGTCACAAACTTCAGAGACCCTCGCCTCTCACCTCTCAGAAACCTCTTGGATTGTGGTTTATTCTCACGAGCCTTCACAAAGACTGCAGGAAGGAGTCTCTAAGAGACGACATCCGGCACATCCGTCAACAGCCTACCAGGCACTATCTCAGCCATTCATCCGCTCATTCACTCACCCAGCAAACTAAATGTTTATTGAGTACTTACTGAAGGTTAGGATCTGGGCTAAGGGTTGAAAGAAATAAATAGGTTAAAAAAGAAAAAGAGCTTGCTCATGCATGGCTAAGCAAGAAAAAAGAAAAAAGCAACCTAGGTGACTTTCACTTCAATGCTAGACCTTAGTTCCCTCGTCTAGATAATGGAAATACTGGCCAGGTGTGGTAGCTCACACCTGTAATCCCAGGACTTTGGGAGGATGAGGTGGGTGGATCACCTGAGGTCAGGAGTTCAAGACCAGCCTGGCCAACATGGCAAAACCCTGTCTCTATGAAAAATACAAGACTTAGCCAGGTGTGGTGGCACGCGCCTGTAGTCCCACTTACTCAGGAAGGGGAGGCAGTAGAATCTCTTGAACCCAGGAGGCAGAGGTCACAGACAGTTGAGATTGCACCACTGCACTCCAGCCTAGGTGACAGAGTGAGACCCTGTCTCAAAAAGAAAAAGAAAAAGAAAAAGAAAATGCTGTGATATGTTGGTCATAGCACACATAGGGCTGTTTTGAGGATTAAATGAGTTCATTCATGTCAACAGGGACATGCGAAAGGGAAAGACAGTGCTTGTCCTGAGAGTGGCCGTGAATGTGAGGACAGTGAGTGAGTGACGATCTGGACCCGCAGGAAGTGAGAGTCACACGAAATCAAGTCCAAGTGTCTAAGGGACGTTCAGAAGTGACAATCTGCACTTCAACAAAATGAAAATGAAGGTCTGCGATCACTAAGAAAGCCTAATAGAGCATAGTTTAAATAACGGGAAGAGGCTATGAAACGAGAGCTGGGGAAGGACACCAGAACTGGAATAGACCACCACAGATGCGTTTTCACTGGGGAAGTGACAGCCCCGAATGCACCAGATGCCACAGACGGGAGGGAGGGGAGGTCAGGTCACATCTGCAGCAGGGACAGGGAGTCCCGGACCACACTCTTGTCCCTAGAGAGCTAACCGCTCATCTGAACGTTTCTGAGAGGTGCTGATTCAAGTACAGAGTGTAGATGATGAAAATTAGATTCTAGAAAGGAAAGAAATGAAAACTAAATTGAAAATCTGAGACTAGGTAGTCGCTAGATACTTGAAAACCAACAAAGGGAATACACTGCAAATGAAAAGAAAGCTGTCTGATGTTTAGTGAAAGAAGCCAGCCCCTGCGTGATCCCGTTCATATGCAATGTCTAGCGTAGGGTGACCTGCAGGCACAGAATGCAGGTGAGCGGCTGCCAGGGGTTTAGGAGAGAGAGGGTGTGGCCGCTGAGTGCGCTCAGGGTTACTTTGCAGGGTGATGCAAATGGAGTTAGGTTGTGGTGATGGTTGCACAACACTGTGAATACGCTAAAAACCACCCAATTGTACCCTTGAGAGGAGGGAATTGCATCGTATGTGAATTATTCCTCATTAGAGCTGTTTTTTGAAAAAGAAAAGGAAGCTGGGTGTGGTGGTACATTTCTGTGGTCTTAGCTACTTGGGACCACCAAATTGTACACTTGAGATGGCTGAATTGTACCCTATGTGAATTATTCCTCAATAAAGCTGTTTTCTAAAAAAGGAAAGGAGACTGGGTATGGTGGCACATTTCTGTGGTCTCAGCTACTTGGGAGGCTGAGGCGGGATGAATGCTTGAGCGCAGAACACGGAGGCTGCAGTGAGCTATGACTGCGCCACTGCACTCCAGCCAAGGCGCCAGGGTGAGACCCTGTCTCAAATATAATATAATAATGCAAGAAACTAAATAAAACAATGTGAACATCAACAAGATGCAATAATTCTGAGACTCAGAGAAGAAATAAAGCTGGGAAGAAACACACCATCCGTAAGAGAACAAGGTAGAGTGAGCAGCAGCAGGTAAATGAAAAATATTAAAGGCTGAGAAATAGACAATGTGGGCCGGGCGCAGTGGCTCACACTTGTAATCCCAGCACTTTGGGAGGCCGAGGTGGGCGGATCACTTGAACCTGGGAAGCAGAGGTTGCAGTGAGCCGAGCTCACGCCACTGCACTCCAGCCTGGGTGGCAGAGTAAAACGCCTTCTCAAAAAAATAAAAATCAATAAAGAAATAAACGAAACAGATAATGTGGTAGAGCTAGGGCAGAAAAACATGTAAGTCAGGAATAAGGCCAAATAACCTTGAAGAACTAAAAATCCAACATGGCAAGAGTTCAGAAGTCTGGGAGAGATTAAATAAAGCAAAACAAAAACATTTGACCTTCATGAAATAGCTCCAAGAAACATCCAATCTGCAGCTTTCACTATTGCAGTCCGGACTGAAAAACGCGGGGCGACACCCACGTCTTCTTCCAGCAGCAGCACACTTCTCCTGCGGCAGGTGTGGCCCGCATGGCATGGTGAGCCTGGCCACAAAAATGCAGCAGGGGCCACTGTCCTTGCCTGGAACACAGGTGGACCTTTTCATCCAGGAGGACATTTACTTGCAAAGGCATTTTCTTCTGACCCACAGGTGTCTGCCCTGACACCTCCCATGGGCATCTTGAGCTGGAGGAAAGGCCACTGAGACTGTGGAGCCACCTCTCCTATAAACCTCGTATCATGCAAAGAAAAAACAAGACGCTGAAAATTTTTTTTTTTTTTTCTGAGACGGAGTCTCGCTCTGTTGCCCAGGCTAGAGTCAGTGGCAAAATCTGGGGTCACTGCAACCTCTGTCTCCCGGGTTTAAGGGATTCTCCTGCCTCAGCCCCCTGAGTAGCTACGATTACAGGTATGCACCCCACCTGGCTACTTTTTATATTTTAAGTAGAGACGGGGTTTCACCACGTTGGTCAGGCTGGGCTCGAACTCCTGACCTGAAGTGATCCGCCCGCCTCAGCCTCTGAAAGTGCTGGGATTACAGGCATGAGCCGCCACGCCTGACCGATGCTGAGCATTCGTGACTAACCTTCCGCGGAACAGTCATGCCACTGCCTTCACCACCTGCTGCTTCCTGGAAATGTTGATCCAGGCTCCTGGCTCTCTCCCAGATCATATTTGCAGCACAGGCACACGCTTGCTGTGAATTTCCACACTTGTCAGATCACCCGGTTTTCAACTTGTTTTCAAGTTTTCGCTCTTTTGAAGAGTATTTTGCACACTGGCTGGGGCAGAGGCTGACACTTTCCCAGACTGTGTTTTCTTGTTTACAGAGCACATGCAGACTTGCTTGAATCATCTAACAGAGAAACCCAAAACCTCCATTTTCTCCCGAGATACCTCTGCTGTCTCCAATTTATTTTTTATTTTTTTCTTTAAATTCTTTTTGCTTTTGAATCCGATTTCATTTCGGCAGCACTAGTGGCTGAAATACTATGGACTATGTATTTTGGACTTTTCTTTTCTGACCTTTTTCGGAAGAATCACAGTTGTATTTGTGTGTGTGTGTGTGTGTGTGTGTGTGTGTGTGTATTTTGTTTTGATTTTTAAAGACAGCCTCTTGCTCTGTCACTCAGGCTGGAGTGCAGTAGTGCAAGCACGGATCACTGTAGCCCCGACCTCTTGGCCTCAGTGATCTTCCCACCTTAACCTCTCGAGTAGCCAGGATCACAGGTGTGCAACACCACACCTGCCTTTTTTTAAAAAAAAATTTTCATAGAGATGGAGTCTCATTATGTTGCCCAGGCTGGACCTGAACTCCCAGCCTGAAGTGATCCTCCGGCCTCAGCCTCCCAAATTGCTGGAATTACAGGCATGAGCCACCACACCCAGACTCAGAAATTTTTTAATAACCTTAAGGTGCTTCTGCACATTCCATGAGAAGCTGAGAGCAGGGCCACTCCGCACCCAGGGATGTCCCAGGCTGGGTAATTTGCTCTCCTGCTGCACACCGTGCCACTGTCAGGCATGCCTCACTAAAATCCCATTGAAGTTGTGGACTCAACACACAATCAAAACTGAAAGCAAAACTGAGGCAGTGAGCACAAGAGGAGGGGACAAAGGCTGGGTCCCGGGCCATCAACACATGGAGAGCTGGCTTATAAAACGGTGACCTGGAGCTTCATTCAGCAGCCCTCACTTCCAAAAGGGGTGAGGAGTCTTCAGAAGCTCCCCTGTCTTATGGCAGAAAGCTGAGCTCTGCACGGATGCTGGAAAACCCACTGTTGTCAAAGGAGAAATGGAAGTGGGCAGAAAGCCCAGGAAAGAGGGTTCCAGACTGGAAGAGGTATTGGCCTCAAACAAGACAGCTGGGTACTTAGAGAAGAAGAGAGATATGCCAGGCATGGTGGCTCACGCCTATAATCCCAGCACTGTGGGTGGCCGAGGGAGATGATTCACTGGAGGTCAAGAGTTCGAGAACAGTCTGGCCAATATGCTGAAATCCCGTCACCACTAAAAATACAACAATTAACCGGGCATGGTGGCAGGCACTTGTCATCTCAGCTACTCGGGAGGCTGACGCACGATAAACGCTTGAATCTGGGACGTGGAGGTTGCAGTGATCCGAGACAGAGCCACTGCTCTCCTGCCTGGGCAACTGAGCGAGACTCCATCTCAAAAAAAAAAAAAAAAAAAACTTCCTATTTCTGTGATGATGGACACGTCCTGTAGCTGTCCAGTTCAGTGGCCTCCAGCCACATGTGGCCACTGACCACTGGAGATGTAGCTAGCCTGAACAAGGAACTAGTTTTTAAACGATTTCAATTATAATTGATATGTGAAATAGCCACACTATGTGTCTGGCAGCTACATATTAAGCAGTAAAGATCTACATCTGTCCTTACTGGTGAAAGAAATGAAGTGGACACAGAAAGCTTTTTTACCTTTATTAAATAAAGGTGAAGTGGTAAGAATGGGATAAAAGGAAAACTAAATATGAAACCACTGAGTATTCACTGTTATTTATTATAGATGACATCTAGACACAAATACAAGAGGGAGAGTGCCCTGTACACTAATAGCAGCAATAGCCAATCAGAATGTGGTCTAACCATACAGCGGAATATTATTCAGCCATAAAAATGAGTAACGCTGGCAGGAGTTTGAGACCAGCCTGGTCAACAAGGTGAAACCCCGTCTCTACTAAAAAACATACAAAAAATCAGCCGGGCTTGGTGGCACATGTCTGTAATCCCAGCTGCTCTGGAAGCTGAGGCAGGAGAATCACTTGAACCCAGGAGGTGGAGGCTGCAGTGAGACTGTGTCACTCCAGCCTGAATGACAGAGCAAGACTCTGTCTCCAAAAAAAAAAAAAAAAAAGAAAGTGGAATAGAAACAGTTACCCTATCAAACAAAATGGTAGATAATTTTTAAGATAAGGAAACAAAACAGCTTGGAAACATCTGACTATTATATTTAAAAAAACCCTATAAGTGGGATGAAATATTGGTTCACAACTCTAATTTAGAGCCTATATATACATTAGCTTGGCCTTGCTTGACATATATTATTTCTAAAAACTGTTTTAAATGTGAATATTTAGAAGGTATGCCACATTTTCTGCTTTTTATATACTTCAATTTTTACTATGTGAGTCTAAAAAACTGTTGGTAAAACACCCCCCAAGCTCTCTGATCTTTCACACCTATTAAAAGCAACACATGTATTAGACACACCACTGCACAATGGCGTGTCAGGGTGCTCTCCGACTGCACGGGGTTGAATGTTTAACTAGGCTGGAGGCCGCAGTGCTAATGGGATCTGGCAGAGACTGACGAGGCCATGCTGGCCGCAGGTGTTCCAGGAGAGGTATTACTCTACTGTCCCTTGCACTGAAGCCTTAGCCTCAGGCAAATTTGTGAACCAGGTGGAATCTAACTCAGGCCACTTAGGCCAATCTCCACTTTCTGCCAGCCCCCTCCAGGACCCTACTGCCTCGGGAGGGCCCCTACCTCCCTGCCAACCTACCCCTTGACCGTCCGCCAGCACCAAGGCTGCATGAACACCATGTAGACACATGAGCTCCGTCCCAACTCAGGGACAGGAGAGCATCAGAGGCCAAACTCCAGCCCACTGTTCCACCAGCAGCCTGGGAGACCACCCCCTACAGCTGACTCATTGCATACTGAGCCTTCCTGATACAAATGCACATGACAATATTCGTTTCCCTATCATATCCCAGAAATTCCCTTATCGCTGACATCCATTCTGAGTTTCCACAGTGCCTAACACAGGGGCAGCTCCAGGCTGAAATGGCGGGTCCCAGCGTCAGACTCCACTTCACCAGAACACTTCTGTTAGAGTCTTTGAAACATGTGAAATTCCTTCTAGGAGCCATAACAACGCCTTCTGAAACTGGATGGCAAGCCGCTCACCCTCAACCCTATTAGACTGGTGATTCCTTACCGTTTTTGTGACACATTTGATTTGTAATGCCCTCCTCTCCATCCTGAAACAAAATTAAATTCATGGTTTTAATCACTGAGAGTGTAAGAGACACTTCCAGTGGCTGACAAGCCTTCCCTCAGTCACCTTTGTGCCCAGCCTAAGGGCAGGGTGGCACTGGAGCCTCCACGTTTCAAAGGTGGCCACCAGGCCCCATCCCCTTTCCATCCTTCTCCCTGCCCAGAGAGAAGGGGTTTGAGGACAGGTTAAAGACTAAACATGGCCAGGCATGGTGGCTCACACTTGTAATTCCAGCACTTTGGGAGGCAGAGGTGGGCGGGTCATTTGAGGCCAGGAGTTCAAGACCAGCCTGGCCAACATGATGAAATCCCATCTCTACTGAAAACACAAAAATTAGCTGGGCATGGTGGCGCGTGTACACTGTAATCCCAGCTACTCAAGAGGTTGAGGCAGGAGAATAGCTTGAACCCAGGAGGCGGAGGTTGCAGTGAGCCCAGATCGTGCCACAGCACTCCAGCCTGGGAGTGAGACCCTGTCTCAAAAAAAAAAAAAAAGACTAAATATGCCACAACTCTGCATATGTGTATATCTGTTAGATACATGTACATATAAGATACATATTTATATATATATGTGTGTATATCTGTGCATATGTGCATATCTGCAGTAATTTTTTTTTAAAGGAGAAAATAGGCCAGATTCAGTGGCTCACATCTGTAATCCCAGCAGTCTGGGAGGCTGAGGCAGGGAAACTGCTTAAGCCCAGGAATTCAAAGCTGCAGTGACCTGTGACTGCCCCACTGCACTCCAGCCTGGGTGTCAGAGTGAGACCCTGTCTCTAAAATGTAAACAAATAAATAAAAATTAAACAGGGAACATCTCTGAATAACTTCTATCCTACTCATTCTTTCAACGCATCATAAGCTCCTGAAATCTACTAAGAATGAGATCAGACCTACTCTAAATCCTCCTAACACCTTACATTGAGTCTGTGTTACTCATCTTGGTACCGTGGTACCAGGGGGAAGGCCCAGTACCAAGGACATTCAGAAATGTCAAGTACTGAATCACGGCCAGGCGCGGTGGCTCAAGCCTGTAATCCCAGCACTTTGGGAGGCCGAGGCAGGTGGATCACGAAGTCAAGAGATCGAGACCATCCTGGTCAACATGGTGAAACCCCGTCTCTACTAAAAATGCAAAAAATTAGCTGGGCATGGTGGCGCGCGCCTGTAATCCCAGCTACTCGGGAGGCTGAGGCAGGAGAATTGCCTGAACCCAGGAGGCGGAGGTTGCAGTGAGCCGAGATCGCGCCATTGCACTCCAGCCTGGGTAACAAGAGCGAAACTCCATCTTAAAAAAAGAAAAAAGTATTGAATCACATCCCTGCGACAGCGGTCCATCGGCAAACGGCACCGGAGACCCAGGAAGGGCAGAACAAAGTACCGAAAGTGCAGTCATTTCTCTGGAGACTGAATTACACAGATCAACTTTCTTCACACAATAAGAAACAAGAAGTTGTCTGTTGGCTGGGCGCAGTGGCTCACGCCTGTAATCCCAGCACTTTGGGAGGCCGAGGTGGGTGGATCACAAGGTCCAGAGATCGAGACCATCCTGACTAACATGGTGAAACCCCGTCTCTACAGAAAGAAAAAAAAATATGAATAGAAATAAAAATTTAAAAAAAAAGAAGCTGTCTGTTGTGGGTTCTGTGGGAGTAACCGCTGCATGCCAGGCTAGATGCTGGTGATAAAACTGTGAGCATGGCATCCATCATCTGACTCAGCAGTAGGAACCAGCGACAGTGAGAATCCACAAGCAGGACCCGAGTCACCAGCTGCGATTAAGAGCCAAGAAGAAAGCAAAAGCTTCCTGCAATAGAGAATAGCCAGCACTCAGGATCGATAGAGAATCAGGGAAATCCTCGCTGAGAAATGAGGCTGAAGTGGAGACGTCACAGTGAGACAGAGCCAACCGTGGCAGTGAAGGTCTGGGGAAGGCACGTGGGATGCAGGGATCAGCATGGAGAGGATGGTCCCAGCGCACTCACCTGGCTGAAAGGTGGCAACTGTCCCTGAGGCAGAGCGAGGGGAGAAAGTGTGGCATGAGTTGAGGCTGGGGAGGTGGGCCAGGCCCTGGGAGCCATTATAAGAGGTGTCTCCCCGGCAAGGCACAATGATTCATGCCTGTAATCCTAGCACTTTGGGAGGCTGAGGCAGGAAGATCGCTTGAGGTCAGGAGTTTGAGACCAGCCTGGCTGACATGGTGAAAACCCGTTTCTACTAAAAATACAAAAATTAGCTGGTGGGGTGCATGCCTGTAATCCCAGCTATTTGGGAGGCTGAGGCACGAGAATCACTTGAACCCAGAAGGTGGAGGCTGGAGTGAGCCAAGATTGTACCACTGCACTCCAGCCTGGAGACTCTGTCAAAATGACAAGAGGCATCTGACTTACATGCTAGACACATGGAAGGGCTCTGCAGTGTTTTAAGTAAGAGAGACACAATTTGATTCTTTTTTTTGCAGTTTAATTTTTTTTACCTTTTTTCTTTTGAAATGGAGTCTCACTCTGTTGCCCAGGCTGGAGTGCAAGTGGCATGATCTTGGCTCACTGCAACCTCTGCCTCCCAGGTTCAAGTGATTCTCCTGCCTCAGCCTCCGGAGCAGCGGGGGCTACAGGTGCCTGTCACCACACCGGGCTTATTTTTTTGTATTTTTAGTAGAGACAGCGAGGCTAGTCTAGAACTTCTGACCTTGTGATCCATCCATCTTGGCCTCCCAAAGTGCTGGGATCACAGGTGTGAGCCACTGTGCCTGGCCTAATTTTTTTTTAACTTTTTAATTCAAACTAATGTTAGTCATACAGAAAAGTTCCACATAGGGCACAAGGAATTCTCATATACCTTTCCCTACTTCTTCCCCTAGTGAATGTCTTATTGTACTCTGTAATCAAGAACAGGAAACTAGATGATGAACTTGATTTGAGTTTCACCAATTTTTCGCCTGATTTCTGTTCTAGGATCTCATCCTGGATCCCACATGCTGGCTGGCTCTTTTTAAAGCTCACACAGCTGTGGGTGGTGAACGGCTCCAGAGGTGTCAGTAGAAGCAGGGGCTCACTCCTGGCCAGTTGCTGTGGTCTAGGCAAAAGCTGGAGTGGCCTTAAGTGAGGTTCATGATTTCACTCTAGTGGAACTGACAGCATATGAGCAAATGTAACAAGGACACCTCCCGGTTTCAATTTCTGCCTTCAGTACGTGGAGGATATGTGTACCCAGATGAGGGACACCAGGAGAGGTAAAAGTTTAGGGGGCAAAATCAGGAGCTCGGTTCTGGACCTGTCAAGCTGAAGATGCCAGTGACATGCTCCAGTGACAGAGACAAGGAGACAGCTACACATCAGATCAGAAGGGAGCTCAGGGCCAGAGATCCGCTGTCTCCGATAGCACCACGGAGAAGATGGCAGGCTGGGGAGGCCTGGGAAGCAGCCTCAGACCTGCAATGTTTACAGCGGCCAGGGAGGTGGAATAGCAGGGCTTTGAGGGGAACACAGGGGTAACAGAGGCCGGGTACGGTGCCTCACACCTGTAAAGCCAGCACTTCGGGAAGTCAAGCCGGGTAGATCACCTGAGGTCAGGAGTTCCAGACCAGCCTGGCCAACATGGTGAATGGTGAAACCCCATCTCTACTAATAATACAAAGTTAGCCAGGTGTGGTGGCAGGTGCCTGTAATCTCAGCTACTGAGGAGGCTGAAGCAGAATTGCTGGAACCTGGGAGGTGGAGGCTGCAGTGAACTGAGATCATGCCACTGTACTCCAGCCTGGGCAACGGAGTCAGACTCCATCTCAAAAATAAATGAATAAAAATAAACAGATTTAAAAAAACAAAACCAAAAAACCATGTTCAGATCAGGATGAAAACCTGCCGCTTCCTTTGCTGTTGCTTCCACGGCCCTGGGCTGGCAAATATGCAACCATTTAGGAAATGCCAGTTAAAGCCACGATGAAGTATCCTATATATGACTCAAAGGGAAAACGCAACATTAGGTGGCAACGAGGACACGGGGTTACCGGAGCTGCCATCGTCCCTTGCTGGTGGCAATATGAAATGATCAAATCACTGTAGAAACACCTCTGGCTGGCACTTATAAAGCTGACCATACACCTGGACCATACGCCTGGAAACACCAATCCTGAATATTTACCCTAGAGAAGTCAAACCTTATGTTTACAAAAGTGCTGTACACAAATGTTTGTAGCCACAGTACATTCCGCAGAGTGGGAGTGGGCTTGAGCAGAAGCAACAGAATTTTCTGGGGCTTAAATACCCTCTAGAGGTTTCCCATTGGTTATTTGGTTACACTCTGTAAATGCAGGAGGTGACCAATCAGAGGGTGAAGTTACAAAGTAACACATGAAGACTTGGCCTGGGGCCAGTCTGATTGGTTGTAGGAGGCGACCAATCAGAGATACTTTTCATTTTTCATCTGCCACAAGGTGCAAAGGGAGTAGCCTCTTCTCCTTTTGTTATTTGGGTGTGGTTTTCCTTTTGATTCCCTTCTAGAGAGTCAGGGTGAATCGGCCTTAGGTTCTCTGCCTCCAGGCCCCTGCCAACCCAGCAACCACTGTCTATTCCCTGTAGTTTTTCCTTTGCCTTTGGGAGCCTGTCATTAAAATGGACCCACAGAGCAGGTACCCCTTGAAGACTGGTTTCTTGCATTTAGTATAGAGCTATTGAGATTCGTCCCGGTGCTGCGTGGGTCTCTAGTTCTTTCCTTGTGAATGGTGAGTAGTGCGCCATGGTTGATGGGGAACACGGGGTGTTTGTCCATTCATCCGCGGAAGGACATTAGGTTAGTTTTGAGGTTTTCCAAATCTTTGTTCAAAACCCCAAGAACCTGGCCAAGAACCCAGACAACCTGTAATCAAGAACTTCCACTGCTAACACCTACAACGGGTATACGGTTCTGTTCTCATGCTGCTAATAAGGACTTTATCCAAGACTGGGCAATTATAAGAGAAAAAGGTTTAATTGACACGCAGTTCCACATGGATGTGAGGGAGGCCTCACAATCATGGCGGAGGGTAAGAAGGAGCAAGTCACATCTTCCATGACATCAGGGAAAGGAGAGAGCCTGTGCAGGAAACTCGTCTGTATAAAACCATCAGATCGGCTGGGATCGGTGGCTTACACTTGTAACCCCATCACTTTAGGAGGCAGAGGTGGGTAGGTCACCTGAGCTCAGGAGTCTGAGAGCAGCCTGGCCAACATGGTGGAACCCCATCTCTACTAATAATACAAAAATTAATCAGGCATGGTACACCTGTAATCTAGCTACTCAGGAGGCTGTGGCAGGAGAATTGCCTGAACCTGGGAGGTGGAGGTTGCAATGAGCAAAGAACGAGCCACTGCACTCCAGCCTGGGTGACAAGAGTGAAACGCCATCTCCAAAAAAAAAAAAAAAAAAAAAAAAGACCACTATCAGATCTCATGAGACTTATTCACTAACACAAGAACAGCACGGGAATGACTCGCCCTCATGATTCAATTACCTCCCCTGAGCCCCTCCCATACACATGGGAATTGTGGGAGCTACAATTCATGATGAGATTTGGGTGGGGACACAGCCAAACCATATCAAAAGGTCAACACCAGGGAAGGACACCTGGGGGTGATGGAACTGTTGTGTACCCTGATTGTATAGGTGGCTACAAAAACTATACATGTGTTATGATCCTTAGAACAGTATAGCAAGAGAAAAAAGTCAACACACAGACGACAATTAAAATAAAATGATAGGTTACCATACAATCCTGTAATCCAAGCCTCTACGCATGAGAAATTAAAACAACTAAGACTTGCATGCAATGTTCAAAGCAGCTTTGTTTATTACAGCCAAGATGTGGGAATGATTCATGTGTCCAGCAGCTGATCCACAGATGGACGCACCATTGGTATATCCACACCACTGAATTTAACTCAGTAAAAAGGACCTAAATACTCGATCTGTGCTACAAGACAGGAGAACCTCAAAAACAATAAGCTTAAGTGAGAGAAGTCAGGTACAAAAGACCACATATTGCCTAATTCCAATTACATGAAATGTCTAGGAAAAGCAAATCTATAGAGACAGAAAGCAGATTCGTTCATGGTTGGGGGCTGGGAGCAGGTATTGCATGAAACCGGGTATGATAAACTTCATAGGGTGATAGAAATGTTCTAAAACCAGATAACAACTTAAATTTTCTAAAAATACATAAATTGTGTACTTTTCAGAGACAAGTTTCATGGTGTGCAAATGACACCTTAATAAAACTGTTTTTAACAAAAAGCATGCAATTAGCTACCTGTTTTTTTTTAAATGAAAGCTGACCCCTATCTCATAGTGTACACAGAAAATATCAGTTCACATTTCACGTGGATTATAGACATAAATCTGAAAAGCTAAACAGTAGAGTACTTAGGAAATAATATTATAGTTCCATGAGCTCAGAAGGAGAGAAATAGGATGAAAAAGCCCTCACCTAACAAAGGAAAAAGTGGATCAATTTTATGCTAGCCTCAACCATATGCCGATTGCCAATATTTCACCATTTCGATCTACAAAAATGGCGATTTCATAGTAACAAGGCAAGACTAGAGTGGGAGAAAGTATTTGCCTCACATGTAACTGACAAAGGGCTGGTAGCCTGAATATAAGAAACTCCCCCAAATCATTAAGAGGCCAGGCCCGGGGGCTCAACCTGTAATTCCAGCACTTTAGGAGGCTGAAGCGGGTGGATCACCTGAGATGGGGAGTTCAAGCCCAGCCTGGCCAACGCAGTGAAACCCTGACTGTACTAAAAATACAAGTTAGCTGGGTGTGCTGGCACACACCTGAATCCCAGCCACCTGGGAGACTGAGGTAGGAGAATCGCTTGAATCCGGGAGGTGGAGATTGCAGTGAGCAGAGCTTGTGCCACTGCACGCCAGCCTGGCCGACAGAGTGAGACTCTGTCTCAAAAAAACAAAACAAAACAAAAAAACCGCTCAGCAGAAAAATGTGTAAGAAATCTCAACAGGCACTTACTGAAGAGCCAACCCAAGTGGCCAGCAGACACATGAAAAGACAGCCAGGGAAATGCAAATCAAATACAGAATCACAGATGATTCCAAAAGAAAGCAGGCCTACCCACCAGAGTCGCTGAAATTCAACAGGCTGACACATGTTGGTGAGGATGCAGAGCCAATGGAGCTCTCACACCTTGCTGGTGGGCGTATACACTGGTATCGCCCTTTGTAAAACAAGTTGGTAACGAAATAAGTTGAAGACACTCACACTCTATGGCTCAATAATTCCACTTCTAGACACTGATTTCCACCAAAGAAATGCAGGCAAGTGTGCACCAGGATATGGTACATAAATATTCACAGGGACTACTGTAAAAGTCAAAGGCCAGAAACAAGCCACATGTCCATCAAGAGGAGGATGGATGGATACATTGTGACATGACAGAGAAGGCACAACAGCAGTGATGATGAAGGAACCCCAGCATAAGCAACAGGAATGAAGCTCACAAACCTAACGCTGAGTGACAGAGGTAGCCACAAAAGAATACGTACTGGCCAGGCATGTACGTATTCAAGCCTATAATCCCAGCACTTTGGGAGGCTGGGATGGGTGGATCACCTGAGGTCAGGAGTTCAAGACTAGCCTGGCCAACATGTCGAAACCCCGTCTCTACTAAAAATAAAAAAATTAGCCAGGTATGGTGGTGGATGCCTGAAGTCCAAGCTCCTTGGGAGGCTGAGGCAGGAGAATCGCTTGAGCTCAGGAGGTGGAGGTTGCAGTGAGTCGTGGCCACGCCATTGCACTCCAGCCTGGGCAACAGAAGCGAAACCCCATCTCAAAAAAACAAGAACGAAAAACAGAATACACACTGCAGGTTCCATTTGTATGAAATTCAAACACAGGCAAATGCAATGTATGTGCCAGAAGTCAGAACAGTGTTACCTTCAGGAGGAGGAAGTGGGCAGTGTTGACAGGGACATGAGGGAAACTTCTGGGATGTTCTATTACATCTGGGTGCTGGTTTAGTGGATGTGTTCCTGTTGTGATAATTCTTTAAGCTACACTTATAACTCATGTACTTTATGTACGCATATTACACTGCAACGTGAAATGTATTTAAAAAAAATAGGAAACCAAACCCTTCAAAAATGCCAATAGCATCAAAGAAAAAAAAAGCGTGGGGAACTGTTCTAGATGGAGATCTTGAGTGTCCTCTTTCTAGGAACAGATCATCCCTGTCTGGATCCTACATGAACGTCATAAAAAGCTCTAGAGGATACCACTAGACACTGGGGAAATCTGAACAGGAACTATATGTTTCCTAAGAGTATTTTGTCAATGTTAAATTTCTTGAGTATGATAATTTGTTTTGTCTATACAGGAGAATGTCCTTGCTCTTAGGAGATAATATGCTGAAGAATTTAAGGGTGCAGAGCCACAACACCTGCAATTCAGTCAGTAATGATTCAATAGCTCAGCAAAGAAAAAAGAGGACAGACAATAGAGATAGGTACACACCCACGCACATATGCACACAATTACACATCACACAAACATCTATGCGTACCACATTATATCCTGTTCAGGGTTCTTGTACAAATGTGTGTATAATTATGTACACAGATACATATATACACATAAACACTGAGAGAGCCAAAGAAATTTTGGCAAAATGTTAACCACAGGTCAATCAGGTGAAGTGGGATATTAGTCTTCTTCATACTATTATTTCAACTTTTCTGTAGGTTTCAAATTTATCAAAATTAAAAGTTGGGAAGCCCAGGCACAGTGGCTTACACCTGTAATCTCAGCACTTTGGGAGGCCGAGGCGGGTGGATTGTTTGAGCCCAGGAGTTTGAGACCAGCCTGGGTGACATGGCGAAACCACTGGCTAATACAAAAACTAACCAGGCATGGTGGTGCATACCTGTAGCTCCAGTTCCTCAGGAGGCAGAGGTGGAAGATCACCTGAGCCTGGGAGGTCCAGGCAGCGCTGAGCTGTGATCACGCCACTGCACTCCAGCCTGGGTGACAGAGCTAGACCCTGTCTCAATAAATAAATAAATAAATAAAAAATAAAAAGATGGAGGGAAAAAACAAAAGCAAGCCAAGAAAGAGATAAGCCAAACACCCCGCGCCAGATGGTGAAGGGCTCATACCTGGATGAGAAAACCAACAAGAACAGAGATGCAACCACCATGAACTGCGGTGGGGGGCGGGGCAGGAGGGCTGCTGGCTGGCTGGCTGTGCTCTCTGCAACCTGCTTGGTAGATATGCAAAGGTGATCACCTTATAATAATCAGACGGTACATTTATTTTATGTGGTTTTCCATCTGCCTCGTACAATACTTTTTGAGATGGAGTTTCGCTCTTGTTGCCCAGACTGGAGTGCAATGGCAAGGTCTCGGGTCCCCACAACCTCCACCTCCTGGGTTCAAGCAATTCTCCTGCCTCAGCCTCTGATGTAGCTGGGATTACAGGTGCCTGCTACCAAGCTCAGCTCATTTTTTCTGTTTTCAGTAGAGAAGGGGTTTCCCCATGTTGGCCAGGTGGGTCTTGAACTCCTGACGTCAAGTGATCCACTTGCCTCTACCTCTCAAAGTGCTGGGATTACAGTCAGCCACCACCATGCCCAGCCTGGATCATACGCTTTTTTAAAAAGAGGCTTTACAGAAGAACAAACAGACGGAGCAGGCAGAGCTGCATGCCAGTGCGTGAGCAACAAGTTATAATTGGGCGCTGGAGGAAGAAAGAGGGGGCAGTCGGCCACGCAGGTCTGCTCTGCCAAGGCTCTGAGGCCCCCACCCCCGCCCCACTGCACTGGCTCCGCAATCACAACAATGCCACCATCCCTAGCAGCTGAGTGCTCTCACAATTTGGTTGCTATGCAAACACACCTAACTTAGACTCCAGACTGACGTCCTGGCGGGGTTGCAAGATGGCCATTCTTTATGAATAAGGCTGTCTTCGAGGGCGAGAAGTATGATCTTCCCATAAATCACATATAAGCACTTAGCAAACAAGATTTAAAACTCTCAAGTTTTGGTCCTACATTCTTTTCTCTTGCTACTACTATGAAAATAACAGAGAAAAAATTTCTTGGAATCTAATTCCAAATGAGTTGCTTCCGTAGATTCACTTACCGCAGAACTACGCAAGACTCCAAATGGATGCCAAAATCTGTCCACACGTGGGATGGAGGAACCCTCAGCAGTCTCTCCTTGAAGTCATTCTCGACAAGCTGACAACAGGATCTGTGTTCTTTTTCAGCTTGTGGACTCCACGCCGAACTGCCTGGCTGCAGGCCCCAATTCCTCTACCTGTGGAGCCTTAAGCAACTACTTAACCTCTTCGTGCCTCAGCTTCTGAGTCTGTCAGATTACGGTGACATCAGCAACTTTACAGGGTTGTTGAGGATTAAATGGGTAACTACTCAAAAGATCTCAGATCTGTGCCAGGCACATATTAGCACTGACTCTGGCCTATTCAAAAATTGTATTATTATTTGTTCAACAATTGCGTGAAGACACAGAAAAGCTCTTTGCCACCTATGCAGATGGGTGGAACAGCCAAAGATTCTGTGGGTTTCAGAAGAGGTTCAGGCCTGCTGGCTGCCCTGCGCCAACAAGGTGAGTCTGCAGATCAGAGACCACGTGCCTGAGCCACAGTGCACGCAGCTGCTGCGTCACCTCTGCCTTCTCAGGCTTCTACAAATGGTCTCTTGTGGCGAAGTTTACATACAGAGCTCCAACTGAGCCAAAGTGACAAAACAGGAATTCACTACAATCACCCCTTGACAACTTGATGTCCATAACTACTCCTCTTTTAAACATGATTTACTTCCAATTCGAGAAAATAGCAACCAGGCTTCCGGGCCATATAATGCTGATATCCCTCTTACAACCCAAACCATGCTGACTTTCTCCCCAGAAGAGGATCCAAAGTTTTCTTATGTTCTTTTTTTGAGACAAAGTCTCACTCTGTCACCCAGGCTGGAGTACAGTGGCACAATCATAGCTCACTGCAACCTCCGCCTCCCAGGGTTTAAGTGATTCTCCTGACTCAGCCTCCTGAGTAGCTGGGATTACAGGCACCCACCATCACACCCAGCTAATTTTTGTAGTTTTAGCAGAGACGGGGTTTCACCATGTTGGCCAGCCTGGTCTAAAACTCCTGACCTCACATGATCTGCCTGCCTGAGCCTCCCAAAGTGCTGGGATTATAAGCATGAGCCACCGCGCCCGGCCCAAAGTCATTTCACATTCTGAGTGGCTACCCGCTGGCACCTGTGGAATGAAGGAGGAGGTCGAAGTGATGACATAAGGCTGGGAGCTGACAGCCCCCTGAAGTGTAACTATGAAGGCAGGCTGTGGAACTTGCTGGCTGGAACCAAGACCCTCCCGGTAATCTTTACTACCAGGTAGAGAAGGAGAAGGCATTCACTGCATACCAGGTGCCAGGAAACATGCTGATTTGTTCCAGCAACAAAAACACATCTGGCACAGCAGCTGTAACTGGAGTCACCGCCTAGTTAAGTTTATGACAACCTGCTGTCATTCTCTAAGATCCATCCGTCTTCCAGACAAGCCAAATAAGGGATGAACGGAGATGCGACAGGATCACCACCCTTGCATCTTTCAAGTCCTTGATGGTGGCACTAATCTCTGCCATCCTTCCAGGAATGTGATAATTGCTCTGGGTTGACTATTTTGGTAGGCAGAGGCAGTTCTGGCAGCCTCCACTTGGCCTTTCTGCCACCACAGCCCTCACTCCAGGGAACCAATGTCGGCATTCTGCTAGTTGCTAAGTAGATATATATTTAATGATGCATTCCAGAACTGCATATGGAACCACAAGATAGCTATTATATCTGAATAATTACTTAATATATAATACACAATGATATGTGGTTATTAAATATTATATGAGTCATTACTCTGAAATGGATTAAAGTTAATATAAGTATAATTGACATACTGAGTAATTACGGGTGCCCACTTAAAAGTTAGCCATACGCAGTTATACACAAAAACACAAAACACACGTGCACACATGCTCAGAATGCCTTGCAGAGCCTATATACATGGGAAGCCAATGAAACACATGAAGAAAGACAGGAACACAGAGCTACTTCTTGGTTTCTGGGAATCCTCACTCTTTCTTCCTTCTCAAGGAAATTTCATTTCATTTCAGGCTCGATCTCCAGCCTCCCAGGTCCTGGCCTTAAAGATTCCAAGGGACCCCAGCCCCACTGTCTTCACTAAATATAAGCCAGCTCCTCAGAACTCATGATGTCAGGGCTCTGATCCCCTGGAACACTGGAGAAACTCCTTGTATCTTTCTATCTCCCAGTAGGCTGGTGTCATCCACCAACAGCCACAGTATCTCAAAACTACCCAGGAGCTGCTGTTTCCATGATTGCGTGGTCAACCCTAGCCCTTCAAACTTCTTTCAGAACTCACACACATACAACACCTCCTTATGAGTTTTGAACGTAATGCTTTTTCTTTCAAAGCCTTTTTTCAAACCACCCTTTTTATGTACATAAACTTGGAGGGTACGTAAGAAATTTTATGGCACATATATAATGTGTAGTGATGAGTCCATCACTACTACTCAAGTATAATACATTTTGAGGGTTTTTTTGTATCTCACTCTGTTACCCAGGCTGGAGTGCAGTGGTGTGATCCCAGCTCACTCCAACCTCTGCCTCCTGGGTTCAAGCAATTCTCCTGCCTCAGCCTCCAGAGTAGCTGGGATTACAGGCACCTGCTATCACAGGCGAATTTTTGCATTTTTAGTAGAGATGGGTTTTTGCCATGTTGGCCAGGCTGCTCTTAAACTCCTGACCTCAGGTGACCTGCCTGCCTCAGCCTCCCAAAGTGCTAGGATTATAGGCATGAGCCACTGCGCCTGGCCACAATACCTTTTTTTTTTTTTTTTGAGACAAGAGTTTCGCTTTTGTTACCCAGGCTGGAGTGCAATGGCATAATCTCGGCTCACTGCAACCTCCACCTCCTGGGTTCAGGAAATTCTCCTGCCTCAGCCTCCTGAGTAGCTGGGATTACAGGCACACGCCACCATGCCCAGCTAATTTTTTGTATTTTTAGTAGAGACGGGGTTTCACCATGTTGACCAGGATGGTCTCGATCTCTTGACCTCATGATCCACCCACCTCGGCCTCCCAAAGTGCTGGGATTACAGGCGTGAGCCACCACGCTCGGCCCAATACCTTTTCTTTTTAAGGTACAGGCACCCTACTCTGATCTGAAGCCTTGAATTTATTCCTTCTACCTTATTGCATGCTCGCACCCTTTAACCAACTTCTCTTGGCCCTCCCCTCCCTGCCACTCACCCTTCCCAGTTTCTGTTATCTATCTTTCCACTCTCTCCCTCCATGTGAGCAAACCTTTCGGCTCCCACATATAAGAACATGCAATATCTGTCTTTTGGGTCTGGCTTCTTTCACTTAAAATAATGACTTCCAAGCTGGGCATAGTGGCTCACGCCTGTAATTCCAGGACTTCAGGAGCCCAAGGTGGGAGGATCGCTTGAGCCCCAGGGGTTCCAGACCAGCCTGGCCAACACGGCGAAACCCTGTGTCTACTAAACATACAGAAAATTTGCTGGGTGTGGTGGTGCACACCTGTAATCTCAGCTACTTGAGAGGCTGAGGCAGGGAGAATCACTTGAACCCAGGAGGTGGAGGTTGCAGTGAGCTGACATGGCACCATTGCGCTCTAGCCTGGGCAACAGAGCAATACTCCATCTTAAAAATAAGTCAGTAAATAAAAATAATCATAGCGACAACATCTCCTATAACTGAGATTTAGAGAACGTAGATTGTGTGCCAAACACCGTGCTAAGCACCTTACACACGTCACCCTCACAGTTAACCCACACCAGCCCATGAATAGACACTATTACAAACTCCCACTAACAGAACAAAGCAGAGACTCTAACGTGGCGTGCAATGTCATTCAGTACCAGGCCCCAAGCCCCTTTCCACCCCCGTCTCCCATGTCCCCCATCTTTGCCACTTCCCTAGGTATCTGTGATACTGTTGCTGATAACACCCACCCCTTTCTACACGCCCTCGTGCCATTTCCTCACCATTTTAGGTGTTCTGCTACTGTTCCAAGTCTTGTCTTTTTAAGTGTTCTGATGACACTTTTTAAATGTATTCAAGGCAAGATTGCACCCTTGAAAACTAAAATTTTACTTTTGCTGAAAGAAATAATTGAAGGCAGGTGCAGTGGTTCACACCTGGAATCCTGGTACTTTGGGAGGTTGAGGAAGGCAGATTGCTTGAGTCCAGGAGTTTAAGACCAGCCTGGTAACATAGTGAGACCCCATCTCTACAAAAAACACAAAAATTAGCTGGGCGTGGTGGTGCACACTTGTAGTCCCAGCTACTCGGGCGGCTGAAGTGGGAGCATCCACCTGAGTCCAGGAGGTAGGTGCTAAAGTGACCCATGATTGTGCCACTGCACTCCAGGCAGGGTGACAGAGCAAAAATCCTGTCTCAAATTTAAAAAGGAAGGGGAGGGGAGGGGAGGGGAAGGGAGGGGAGGAAACAATTGAGCTTAACATGCCTTTTCATATAAATAACTCCAATGATGGCTCTAATCTGAGCTGAAATTTTGGCTTCTGTGAACACATCATTTTGTTAATAATTCAGTGGACATTAATGCTCCAAGACAGTCAGAGCCCCTAAACTGCAGGTGCATGAAAAATCAGGTGTAGGGACATTACGCTACACAATTACCTCAAACTAGGGTGGTCTGCTGTGGAGGGGGGGTTTCTTTCTTTCTTTCCTTTTTAATTTTTACTTAATCACGAAAGCCTCTTTTAAGACAAACACTTAGTGAGGCAGTGATGCACTGTAATATTTCCTAGTTTCTTCTTCTTTACTTAACAAGGAACTGCTCATTAAAATGGTATCTTTTTAATTTTTTTCTTTCTTTTTTTTTTTTTTGAGTCCCACTCTATCGCCCAAGCTGGAGTGCAGTGGTGCCATATCAGCTCACTGCAATCTCTACCTGCTGGGTTCAAGAGATCCTCCCACTTCAGCCTCCCAAGTAGCTGGGATAACAGGCAGCCACCACCACACCCGGCTAATTTTTGTATTTTTAGTAGAGACAAGGTTTCACCATGTTGGCCAGGCTGGTCTTGAACTCCTGACCTCCTGATTCCTGAGGTGATCTGCCCACCTCAGCCTCCCAAAGTGCTGGGATTACAAGCATAAGCTACTGTGCACGGCGACATATTTTAAACTCACATCTAAGGAGTGTCTACTGAGTGTGAGATATTGATTCCAGGTTAAAGGATCTACAGCGTCTTTTCAACCTGCTGATTGAACTGTCTTTAATAATTACACTTGTATAGTACTTTTCATTTCTATTACCTCATTTGATTTTCTAACGAGACAGGTGAAAAAATTCTCCTTCCAGTAGAGACAGGAAGGTGGAAACAGCAGGGACAGTTCAAAGTTGAAGGTAAATATTCCTCCAAAATTTCAGGATGGAAAGCTCACAGGAGATAAGGCAGAGAGTCAAAGCCCAGGGAGGAAAATCATACAGGGGGCATTAAAGACCAGAAGGGTTATAAGACTTCCCAAGATATGGCAAGTTCTAGAAAAAGAGCAAGGAAATCACCCCACACTCATCCTTCTCTGAATTACTACTCTTATTTTTTCCTTCTAAAGAGGTAGACTCGGGCCAGGCGCAGTGGCTCACACTTGTAATCCCAGCACTTTGGGAGGCCAAGGCGGGTGGATCACCTGAGGTCAAGAGTTTGAGACCAGCTGGACCAACATGGTGAAACTCTACCTCTACTAAAAATACAAAAGGTAGCTGGGTATGGTGGCTCACGCCTGTCATCCCACCTACTTGGGAGGCTGAGGCAAAAGGATTGCTTGAACCCAGGAGGTGGAGGTTACAGTGATCTGAGATTACACCACTGCACTCCAGCCTGGGCAACAGAGCAAGGTCCCATCTTTAAAATAAAATAAAATCTCTAGACTCTTTATAAACCTCTAAATCTATTGCTAAATTCAAGGAAGACTTGATTGCAATAGCATATAACTCTGGAATCACAAACAAAGTACTAGCAAATTCCATGTTTATACACTACTACTCTAATGCCTTGCTAGTACTAAAAAAAGAAATGGGCAAAGAAAAAGTTGATGATTCCTCAGTTTAAACAAAAAGTTCCTTTTTGTTTTATCTGATTTTTTTTTTTTTTGAGACAAGGTTTCACTGTGTTGCCCATGCTGGAGTACAGGGGCAGAATCACAGCTCACCACACCCTCGACCACCTTGGCCCAAGCCAACTTCCCACCTCAGCCTCCCAAGTAGCTGGGACCTCACGGATGTGTCACCAAGCCTGGCTAAGTTTTTAAATTTTTTGTAGAGACAAGGTTTCCCTATGTTGCACAGGACGGTCTCAAATGCTTGGGCTTAAGCCATTCGCCCTCCTTGGCCTCCCAAAGTGCTGGGGTTACAGGTGTGAACCACTGGGCCTAGCCTTCAATATATTTCTAAAAAGAGAGGAAAAATATATCACTCCTTCGCTGACCCATTATTATTTGATTATTTACAAAATGAATTCTCAGGATAGTCTGCATTTTTATTTCCTTCTGAAAAATCCATTTTTACACTTAATCTGGCTAATTCTGTTAAAATAGGATTTAATTTTAGATCAGTTCCCAGAGGACCTGCATTCAATTCAGTTGCTGGTTGGACTGTATTTCCTAGTGACTAGGATTTACAAATATTAATTATCTGAAAGAGTGGAAATGAACATATAGTTATTTTTAGAGTATGCTGTGACGACAGCACAAAATCCTGGAAAACGGACTAGACCAGTGCTGAGACGCATCCAGCAGCCACCTGGTGAACTCTGCATTCCAAGAGCTTACAGTGCAGAATGTGACTTTATCGATAAAACACATGCTTTTTCAAGGCTTTCTGGGTGCCGTTGTGCCACTCTGCTCAGACGATTCTGCTTTTGGTCTGCTAACTTACCAACTGCATGATTTTGGCAAGTCCCTAAACCTCTCTGTGCTTCATTTCTCCCCTTGGTAAAACAGGACTGAAACTACTAAAACTCTACCCTGTGGGGTTGCCTTTAAAATCACAGAATATGTTAGATGTAAACATAAAGCATGAAAACGAGACAGAGGAACGCACCAGTGGAGCAAAGGTAGAAGCAGTTCCCTGGTTTTCTCATAACATGGAGTCTGGCCAGAGGCGGTGGCTCACGCCTGTAATCCCCGCACTTTGGGAGGCTGAGGCGGGGGGATCACTTGAGGTCAGGAGTTCGAGACCAGCCTGGTCAACATGGTGAAATACCATCTCTACTGATAATAGAAAACCTAGCCATTCGTGGTGGTGCATGTCTGTAATCCAAGCTACTCGAGAGGTTGAGGCCGGGGGATCACTTGAGCCTGAGAGGCAGAGGTTGCAGTGAGCCAAGATCAGGCTACTGCACTCCAGCCTGGGCAACAGAGCAAGAATATGTCTCAAAATAATAATAATAATGTGGAGTCTTATTCTTTGCCTAGAATGTTCTGTGCATTGTGGGAATTAGTACATTCAGAATTCATTCCAAAGTTCATTAAGAAAAGTACAGTTGGCTGGGCGTGGTAGCTCACGCCTGTAATCCCAGCACTTTAGGAGGCCTGGGCGGGTGGATTGCCTGAGGTCAGGAGTTGGAGACCAGTGTGGCCAAAATGGTGAAACCCTGTCTCTACTAAAAATACAAAAATTAGCCAGGTATGGTGGTGGAAGCCTATAATCCCAGCTATTCAGGAGGCTGAGGCAGGAGAATCACTTGAACCCAGGAGGCAGAAGATGCAGTGAGCCATGATCTCACCACTGCACTCCAGCCTGAGCAACAGAGTAAGACTTCATCTCTAAAAAAAAACTAAAACATGACGACTTACGAAGTAAATAAAACTCTATGATAGGATGGAGCCATGTTCATCCAGGCTGTTTACCAAACACAGCAAAGGAAATAGGAAAAAGGGTTCTCAAATAGTAAAACTTACATTTTAGAGATTTGGACTTCTCAGTTATAAACCTATGGAGTCAAATCATTAAAAATCTAGGTACCAGGGAAACCTCAGTTTCACATCAACAAACATACTTTCTTTAACCATGAAGACAGAAATTTATCTCCACTTTCACGTAGATCAGTTTTATCTCCGGAGCTTCATAAATCCCAGCAGAGAAGGCTGATCTATTTTAAGAGAAACATAGCAAGAGAGGGTCACTTCTGAACCATTATACATTTAAATAATGTCTCTAGATGGAGAGCCTGCATCTAAATCCCAGCAATTTTTGAGGGCCTAGTTCTGTGGCCACATCAGCACTCCAGGCAGGCGGACCGTCTCTCCGCCCCGCCTCTGTTGCCCCCAGAAAATAAATCTTTCCCCAGACCAAAAGTCCACCTCCTGGCCTCACAGCGACTGGCTCCCGGCTCCTGCATGAGACTGTCAATTCTTTGTGAGACGAGACTGTGCTGGCTCGGTATTGCTCATAAGACAAGCATGCAAGAAATATTTATTAGTGTAAACACCTACAAATTTATATCAGCTGAGTTTATGGGAATAACGATAAATCACAAAAGCATTCTAAGTGAGGCTTTGGAAAAAGTCCTGAATGGAAGAGTCTAGTATCATTTTTAGAGCCTTTTTTTTTCCTTTTTTAAACTCAATCCAACCTTGGTAGACACTTAACAAATATTTGAGGGGAAGCTGATGATAATAAAGTGGCTGCTATGAAAAGATTAAGGCCTAGGTAAGAATAAGCAGTTTGATCTCTGTCTAGTTAAAAAGGAGCCAAACAATTTTGCCTCCCAATTTTCTTGATCCATCCAAGAGGGGAAGATGGTCTCAGGTAGTAACTAGCTTTGAAAATCCCTTATGAATTTTTTGAGACAAGGTTCCACTTTGTTGCCCAGGCTGCAGTGCAGAGCCATGATCTCAGCTCACTGTAGCCTCAACACCAGAGGCTCAAGGGATCCTCCCACCTCAGGCTCCCGAGTAGCTGGGACTACAGACATGCACCACCATGCCCCCACGCCCTTTTTCTTTTTCTTTTCTTTTCTTTTTTTTTGTAAAGATGAGGTTTTATCATGTTGCCCAGGTGGGTCTTGAACTCCTGGGCTCAAGCAATCATCCCATCTCAGCCTCCCCAGTAGCTGGGACTACAAGTGCATACCATCATACCTGGCTAAATGTTTTTCATATTTTTTGTAGAGATGGGACTTTCCTATGTTTCCCAGGATGGTCTAGAAATCCTGGGCTCAAGTGATCCTCCTGCCTCAGCCTCCCAAAGTGCTGGAATCACAGATATGAGCCGTGGCACCTGGCCTGAATTTGTGATTCATGTTAATGACGAAACTGAGCTAAGCCTCAAGTATCTGTCCAGGGTCGCAAAAGCAATCAGCACAGTGCCCAGCACTAGAACCACAGCACATGCACATTCCCCCTATGCCCCCAACCTCATATTAATCGACATATGTTGTCCTGATTCATGAATGAACACAGCCACAATTCTCACATTAGCTTTGTAAATAAGGAAAAACTGCATGGGCCGGCACACCTTGCTTGGGTGTGTGTCCTAAGCACTGATGACATAAATGCAGAACCAACAACATTTCCATTCAACCAGAGGGAATCATGAGTTCTCAAGGAGTAGGCTGGTAGTCACTTAGTAGTCATTTCCAAAGCACTGTTAAACTTGTCTACATCACGAAAAAGTACTGAGGCTGTTTTACAGCCCTTTAACTTAAATTTATAACGGTGCCTATCAGAGCTCTGAAGAAAATAAGACTCTTAAAAATCTTAGCTACTAGTTCATGCAGATCATCTTACACCAAGATTTTCACAGACCTCACATATTGAGGTGACATGAACCCTTTTTAGAATGAAAGAGCTTTGCTAGAGCCCAGAAGTTTGAGACCGGCCTGGGCAACATAAGTGAGACTCCATCTCATCAAAATAAAAAAAAAATTTTTTTTTAAATTATCCAAGTGTGGTGGCATGCACCTGAAGGTGCATGGGAGGCTGAGGTAGGAGGATTGACAGAACTCTGGAGGTCGAGGCTGCAGTAAGCTATGAGTGCATCACTGGACTCCAGCCTGGTCAACAGAGCAAGACCCAATCTCAAAAAACAAAACAAAACAAAGAAACAAAAGAACCCATGAAAACATATTCCACACAAAAAGATTTGTATAAAAGGACTGTATATAAGGTTGTTTTCTAGGCAGACACTGAATGCTAGTTTCTTCCTTTTTTAAAAAAAATGAAATAGCTTAACTATAACCATCTAAACTACAAAGTAACTTTTTAAAATTCTAAAATATTAGAATATATAAAGTAAGCAAAATTCTATGATAGGATGGAGCCATTTTCACCTAGGATGTTTGGAAATCCTTCTCCTTTTTTTAAGACGCTGTCAAAGAAAGAAAAAAAAGAGAGAAAAACAGAGGCCACACTTAACAAAAATCATCTAAACTACAAAGCATCTTAATTCTAAAATACTAGAATTTATAAAGTAAATAAAATGCTGTGATGTGGTTTCTCTAGTTAACGGCAGGGGAACTTACATAGCTGTTACAAAAACATTATTTAAAAATCTTCAGTTCTCTCTGTGGGGGCAACTGGATTGACAATTCCAATTCCTTTGTAACCAATGGGCTTGTGTGAGCTATTAGACACATATTGGTACTCATTCAAGATGGAAAGCGAAACTGCATCTAAATCTACGCTTCTCACGACTGCCTGCAAAGCTCTGGCTACATGACCAATCAGGTCCTTCAAAGCTCTATCTGCATGACCAATCGGATCCTTCAAAGCTCTATCTGCATACCCAATCAGATCCTTCAAAGCTCTGTCGCATGACCAATCAGGTCCTTTTTGTTGAAGTCTTTTGCTATAACAGCAGCTAGATGATCACAGCTCTCCCTGTCCCTGTCCCTGTCCCTCTCCAGGTACAGAGGCACTCAATACACAGTTAAAAATAAATGAACAGAATTTTGGACATCTTTCCTCTTTGCTTCTGACACACATGGGTTCAAGTCCTTGAAGAGAGCATGGTTTTCCTCGACAGTGAGGATGTGCATTCCCTAATGATTAGTTTTTCTAGTTGGGCAGATTAAAGGAAGCGTGTTTCTTTTCTCTTTTTTTTTTTTTAAGTGGAGTCTCGCTTCGTTGCCAGGCTGGAGTGCAGTGGCGCAATTTTGACTCACTGCAATCTGTGCCTCCCAGGTTCAAGCGGATCTTCTGCCTCAGCCTCCTGAGTAGGTGGGACTACAGGCACCCGCCACCATGCCTGGCTAATTTTTTGTATTTTTAGTATAGAGAGATTTTCACCGTGTTAGCCAGGATGGTCTCAATCTCCTGACCTTGTGATCCACCCGCCTCGGTCTCCCAAAGTGCAGGGATTACAGCACGTTTCTTTTTTAAAAATACACTGAAATGCTGCTGTGGTTTGAATGTGTGTCCCCTCTGCAACTCATGCTGAAACTGAACTCCCAATGTGGCAGTACTGAGAGGCTGGCCCTCTAAGAGGTGATGTTAACAGATGAACGAGTTAACAGATGAATGGGTTATTAATGGGAGTGGAACTGGTAGCTTTATCAAAAGAGGAAGAGGGACCTGAGTGAGCAGTAAGCCTCCTTGCTCTGTGATGCCCTGAGCCTCGAGGGGACCCTGCAGAGTCTATATATTTCCCAGTTTTAGGAACTCTGAGATAAACAATAGGAAGCAAGCTGACACAATGCAAAGCCAGTTCCTGGGCACAGATGGAAGCAGAGTGCCAGCGACAAGCCGGGGCAGTGTGTGGAGGTCAGGGAACTCGGTGGGGATCTTGCTTTTGGGGCCCTGCTGGCCTGGATGGTGGGTGGGCCATGCAGAGACGGGTGGGCCGCTGTACCACAGAGGGAAAGAGGTGGGAGGCAGCTCCCAGTGACTTAGAGACTTCCCTTACAGAGACTGAAAATCTCAGAATGCAAGAGAAAAGACTTTTGTTTTCGGATGAACTCTCATCCCCTCCAGAGTGTTGTGTTGTTTTTTTTTTTTTAGACGGAGTTTCACTGTCACCCAGGATGGAGTGCAGTGGCATGATGTCGGCTCACTGCAACCTCCACCTCCCAGGTTCAAGCAATTCGTCCGTCTCAGCCTCCCAAGTAGCTGGGATTACAGGCACAGGCGTGCTCCGCCACATTTGGCTAATTTTTGTATGTTTAGTCAAGATGCGGTTTTACCATGTAGGCCAGGCTGGTCTCGAACTCCTGACCTCAGGTGATCTGCCTGCCTCGGCCTCCCAAAGAGCTGGGATTAGAGGCATGAGCCATCGCATCTGGCCAGAGTGTGTTGTTTTCTCATTGCACACAGTCCCTAACTTGCCCTGAACCCTCCTGTTCCCAGGTAGCCATGAAACCTCTGGTGACTGAGGCTCAGGAGTGAGCCCTGGCGGTTCTGGCCGGCACCCCGCCCTGACCCACTTGGGGCTTGTGTGACGTCCCCTTCAGCCTGACAAGAGGACCCAGTTCTCCTCCCTGTTCATCCTGCACAAAACAGGTCCCAGCCTGGGAAGGGTGCCAAACACAGATCTTTTCACTGCTTTCTGTTCCCTGTCATTTTGGGGGGAGCGCGGGGTAGGGAACGCAAACACCCAATAATTGGAAATCGTCAGACACACAAAAAAGAAATGTAATTAGTCATAAATCCTATTTTAAGGTTATATTTGCACTGCCATTTTAAAATGAGAAAACACTAATAACATTCAAATGAAGTCTTTGTTAAAAGAAAAGTAACCACACATTGTTCAAATTTCCATTTGCTCTTTGTTTGACAATGAAAAATCATCCCAAATTAGTTCCATACACTTACAGTGAGACACAACAGTTGATTCCTGGGTCACGTTCTCCCGCTTTGAGGGTTTATGTAACTTCTCTTTGTTACGCAAATGGCAGTCCAATGGCAAACAAAATAAAATGGAGTTTATCATGAAAATGGATTCATTAAAGCTACCTGAGTAACACAGCCCAGCAACTCCTGCGCTTGCAGAGGGACATGGGTGAGATGAAAGGGACGTCAGGACCCCTGTGAGAACCAAATAGACAGGTGCCTCGGTGCACCTGGAGAGGGAGGCTGCAATGGCAAATAACAGGGAACACAGCCATGCCCCACTCCCTTCTTTCCCAAGAGCTGCCATTTCTGCCATTACTGCATATGCTTAGGGTCTCAGACAGAGTGAGCATCTGATAGATGCTGGCCTGGACAGGGTGATGCTGAGTGTTCCCACTGATGACACTCTAGCAGGGCTGTTCAAGTCCCTCCTTATAATCCGGAGGGTCCTACCTGGGCAGGGCTGATGGTCACATCCCCTGGAGAAGAGCCAGTAATGTCCCCATCAAGCAAAACCCCTGGTCTCCAGTTCACAACTCAAAACCCGAGCAAATTAAGGAAAAGCTTCTGAGGACATCAGGACTTGCAATGACTGAGGGTCGGACATGGTATCAGGAAGTCATAATCCCGGATCAGAAAGGTTTTAGATACCGGGAAACAGAGGGCTGGGCAAGCAAAGATCACTACTGGGAGCAAGGGCTCACAGGGCTCACCCAGAAGGCATTACAAACCAGAATTTCAAAAAGAGCAGCTGCCAATCTCACCCAAAGATGAGGAAAACCTCCCATCTGCCACTTGTGCCTGAGTCTGCTCCAAACGGCCATGCACAGGCTGGGCACCCTCTCCCCTGTCTTCCACTGCAGTGCAGAACCTGACCTGGGAACACACAGAAGAGGATCCTGGGAAATGCCGCTAACGACTTCGTCCCTATGCTGGAGAGAAAGTCGGAGGGGGTGGCACCCACCGTAGCTGCCCACAGACAACCAGGCACAGGCACCCGCCACTGACAACACACAATCCCCTGACGAGTTCTCAGACCAGATGGAGACCCCAGCAGAGCCCAAGGATGCTGGTTAATAAATCAGTAAACACCTGCCAGATTGTCCTTAAAAAGTCACTGGAATGTCAACTTCAATCTCTATAGTCTACTCTCGAAGGTGTGTCTGAGGCAAAACCAGGTGAAAATATTTTTCTTTTTCTTTTTTTTTTTTTTTGAGACGGAGTTTCGCTCTTGTTACCCAGGCTAGAGTGCAATGGCGCGATCTTGGCTCACCGCAACCTCCGCCTCCTGGGTTCAGGCAATTCTCCCGCCTCAGCCTCCTGAGTAGCTGGGATTACAGGCACCCGCCACCATGCCCAGATAATTTTTTTTGCATTTTTAGTAGAGACGGGGTTTCACCATATTGACCAGGATGGTCTCGATCTCTTGACCTCGTGATCCACCCACCTCGGCCTCCCAAAGTGCTGGGATTACAGGCTTGAGCCACCGTGCCTGGCCGAAAATATTTTTCTTCTGGCTACAAGACAGAACAATAAAAGTGACCCTCTGAGTTAAAGACACCTCATGAAACTCACCTCCCACCTCTAACCCAGTCCTTCTGCATCCTTCATGTCCAAAGTCCCTTTACCAAAACCAGCTGATTCTTCAAACCGTCAAAGTCTTTCAGATTAACTAAAAAATATCAGCAAGGGAGGCCTTTTTCTCAGCTTATGTTGGATATGTTTTTCTGTTTAGGCTACTGTTACAAAGAACTCTCCACCAGCCTGGTCTCAGCCCAGGCTGGTGGAGAGTTCTTTGTAGAAACAAGGTGAGACCCCATTTCTACAAAGAAATATAAAAACTGTCCTGTATGAGGTGACTCTTTGGGTATATGGGGAAAAAAAGAAGTAAGAAGAAAAAGAAAAAAAAAGAAATACAAAAACTAGCCGGGCATGGTGGTGTGCAGCCATAGTTCCAGCTACTGCAGAAGCTGGGGTGGGAGGATCGCTTGAGCCTGGGAGATCAAGGCTGCAGTTAGCTGTGATCACACCACCGTACTTCAGCTTGGGTGACAGAGTGAGGCTGTGTCTCAAAAAAAAAAGAACTATCCCGAGACTAACTGAATACCCTTTCAAGACAAAAGTATAGATTAAAAAATACTTATACTACTCATAGTATACCCTAGGCTGGCTAGGGTGTGTCTGTCCACTGCTGGGGGTCGGGGTGGGGTGGGGACCATTGGCTGCCATGTTCATGGGCCAGGGACATGGACTGGATGGCCTGTGTGTCAGAAGAGTGGTTACATACTGGCCGGGCGCGGTGGCTCAAGCCTGTAATCCCAGCACTTTGGGAGGCCGAGGCGGGTGGATCACGAGGTCAAGAGATCGAGACCATCCTGGTCAACATGGTGAAACCCCGTCTCTACTAAAGATACAAAAAATTAGCTGGGCATGGTGGTGCGTGCCTGTAATCCCAGCTACTCAGGAGGCTGAGGCAGGAGAA
>CM052660.1:107633480-107735807 GCA_028533165.1 Leontopithecus rosalia | reverse complement strand
AAAAAAAAAAAAAAAAAGAAAAGTGGTTACATACAAGGGGACCGATCAATAAATAAAGATAGCAAATATGGTAAGAGTCATCTGTCACATTATTTTTAGAAAAGGGGGCACAGCCAAGGAAAGGGGGGAAGCTAAAGCAAGCCACATGACTTGGATGGCATCACGGCTTTTTTACTAGAGGGACAGATGGATAGATAGCACTACAAATGTATGTGTGCACATGTGTGTGTATGTACATATGTGTACATGTAGGGAAATACATGCTGTCACTTGAGAAGCCCTTGTATCCCTAATAGCCCAGTGTGTAAACACACCTAGTGCTTAGATCCTGGTTTCTAAAAGCACTTTCTACTAAAAGGAACCAGGGCTTATTGGAGAAATGGCTGATTACAGGGCTGGAGCAAGGAAAGTTCCAGATGAGCCTAGAACCAAGAAATAAAGATGCGGCCGGGCGCAGTGGCTCACACCTATAATCCCAGTACTTCGGGATGCCAAGGGGTTGGATCACCTGGTCAGGAGTTCAAGACCAGCCTGGCCAACATGGTGAAATCCCATCTCTACTAAATATACACAAATTATCTGGGTGTGGTGACGTGCAACTGTAATCCCAGCTACTAAAGAGGCTGAGGCAGGAGAATCGCTTGAACCCAGGAGGTGGAGATTGCAGTGAGCCAAGATCATGCCATTGCACTCTAGCCTGGGTGACAGAACAAGATTCCATCTCAAAAAAAAAAAAAAAAGTAAAGACGAATAACATGAACACATCGAAAGGACACGGGAAGCGGCCTGGTGGTGCTCCTGGTGTCCACATCTGGGACAATCTGGGTATGGAAGCAAACGATGATGGTAATGGATTATAACCCAATGGGCAAGATAGGAGTCTATGAGTCTGTTGATAGGAAGGAGGGAAGGACAGCGGGCAAGCTCCAGCTTGCAGTGGAATGCCAACTAATAAACGCAAAAGAAACAAATGCAACTAGAAACATCACCTTTTGGCAACGATCAGACTAACTCACTCAGGCAAGAATCGTCCAAGGAGGCTAAAACAAACGGGCCAAAGTTGAATGAGAAACAGACGTTTGCTGAGTCCCCCAAACATCTCCCCACTAAAAACAGTACTTTTTAACTAATAATTACAAAATGCCAACCAATTCATTTTACAGTGAAGAAACCGGGTAGACACCACCTCAACCAAACGATAAGAGTTAACACCTCTAGAAATGGGACTGATCAAAATTGTGTACCTTCCTGTCCTGACACCCCTGCAGGGACTCTCCTGCCAAGAACCTACAGCCCGATTCTAATCATGAAGGAATACGAGACCAACCCAAACTGAGGGACATTCTACAAAGTAACTGGTCTGTTCTCTTCAAAGACGTCAAGGTCGTGAAAGACAGACATGAAGTAACGGCCCCAGATTGAAGGAGACTCAAGAGCCATGACGGATGGCGCATGTGGTCCTGGATGGGTTCCAGGGCCTCCGGGTTTGGTGGCGTGGCGTGGCATTACAGTGCCCACGTCCTGATTTGGGCGGGTCGGTGCAGGCTATACACCAGGGTGTCCTTGTTTTCAGGAAACACACAGAAGAATCTAGGGTTACTCTCTGCAGCCTATTCTCAAATTATTCTGGGAAAAAAGGGATGTGTGTATGTGAAAAGACAGACAGAAAAATATGTCGGAATGTTAATTCAGGGAATCCAGGCGAAGAATGTTTGGCAATTCTTTATACTGTTTGGGAACTTCTCCGTAAATGTGAACTTTCTTCAAAATTAGAATATAATGCCATCAAAACCCCGTGTCACTCACTCGGCATTCCTGGAACTAGTATGGAATGCTGTTGCTTGAAGCCACCTGGTCTGAACTACTTTGGTACAGTAGCCCTAGGAAATCGATAGCTACTCAAGGGACACCGAATGTGGCTTTTTCTACAATACTAAAATCCCACTTACCACGTTAACTTAGTAAGGTAAACTGCTGGGACGTGGTCCCATGTCAGCCGAATGCACCTGACAACGTCTTAGGTCACACACAGCATAGTTACAAGTTTCTTCTTCACATGAGCAGCTCTTCAAGTGCCCGGGAACAGTGGATTCTTTGTCAAGGACTCACAAGAGTCACATGCTGTTAATTTTGTTTTTCCTTAATAGACAAACGGATGTTTTAATAACTGAGAGCCTATTACATGAATGGCATAGCTTTAGGATGTTTTGACAGGTCACACGTAAACCACAATAAAAGTTTCTTGGAAGAGGGGCCAAGATATGGGATGAACGTGATTATTTTACGGGCACGCGCTTCCGGCCACGAATCGCACGTACATACACCAGCGCGATGATCCCTAATTCTACCACTGAATTATTGAAAGTGAGCCACGTGAGACTGTAAAACACAGTGAAGGGGGCTGTCAGCAGTCAGGACTAAGAAAGCACGGGAAACATCTAAGGTGAACGTGAAGAGAGAAGATGCATTTGAAACAGAATCCCGGAGACAGTTAACGGTTGTTGTTTTTTCTAATCGAGTTGCTGAGACATAAAATAATATTGATCTTTGAGAAGGGCTCTCCACGGAAACAGCAGTTGGCAGTGTCCCCGGAGCACTTGCCCTTCCTCTGGAGCGTCTCACGTGCGAGCCCGCCGTCTATTTATAACACTCGGGCACTTGTTGCCACAATGGCTGATTGTGTTGCCCAGCTGTCTGTGTCTATCAAGAAGGGCAGGAGTGGACAGCCTGCACTTTGATGTTTCCCTTTTCTGGAGACGGAAAATAACATCTAAAAAAACTGCCAACAGGCAAGGTCACAAAATATTTTTGGATGGCACGGGGACCCATGGCTAAGCTGTGGTTCACATCAGATTTGGAGGCCTGGGACACCGCCAGTGGGCCCCGTTGCACAATATCCTGCTCATGCCAGCTTCAAAAGTTATTTGCCTCGGAGAGCTCCCAGATGACTCTTTCCCGGTAATAAAACACAGCATTTTGTAAATTTTCGAGGGTCTTCCAGACAGGGCATTTCCCAGAGGAGCAAGGACTTCCCTGGCCACTCTGGTTACAACTGCAACTAGCAGCCCCAGGCCTCTTGCCGCCCTCACCCTGCCCCACCCCACACCCCTCACCCCCATGCCATGAACCCCTGCCCTTTCCTCATGAGCTCTCCAGCACTTACCAGCGACACACTATGTATTTTTCGAATGCTTGTGTCGATTTCTTGACTCGCCCATTCTATTACAGATGGCTCACAAAAGCAGGGATTAGCATCTGTTTTGTTCACTGATGCAACCAGAGAGCTGAGAATCGTGCCTGGCTCACAATATTTACTGAGTGCATACTTGTGGAACTAATTAATTTAAACAGCAGAGACAATGGGATCAGGAAGCTCACAGAAATACCGACAGGCAGTACTAGATGTCAGGGCTCTGTTGCTCTCCCGCTGCCCCCAGCGAAGATCTCAGCTTTGTTTACATATTTGTGGCGTGCAAAAATAGAAATGGACTAAACAAAATTCCCAGTTTTCCCAAAGTGTGGTGGAATGCAGAAACCAAGACCTGGCCGGGCTCGATTCTGACATGATTTTCACTCAAACGCTCTCCCTGAGATTCTTCAGATTACTGTCTAGTCCATTTCGTAAACCTTCTTGCTGGAGGTATTAGACAGGAGGTATTAACACCTGTGCTAATCAGCAAGCATGGCTCTGATTAAATGGATACTCTGAAAATCATCAAGTTATACAGAAGAACCCCACTCGGTGTACAGCAACACTCAGGATTTTAGGGGTTTTGTGGGTACATCACGAGATCATGAAACCCTGACTTTAATTATAATGTAAATGAAATTCAACAATACAACCACACCTCAAAAACTGGCAAGTAAGAAAGAGGCAGAAAGCAGGCCCCCGTGGAAGGGGAGGGGCACAAGGACAAGAGAGGTGGGGGTGGGGGTGTGGGCACAGGTTCCCACACTGTGGTGGCCGGCAGCAGAGCCATTCTTCCACACCAGGAAGGGACCCTAGGCCTCAGGAAGCTGGCTCTATTCAGCAGAATTCACAAGGGAAGAAATCTTTTAAGATGTCTTTTGGGGCCAGGCTCGGTGGCGCATACCAGTAATCCTAGCACTTTGGGGGGCTGAGGCGGGCAGATCATCTGAGGTCAGGAATTCAAGACCAGCCTGGCAAACATGGTGAAACCCCATCTCTACTAAAAATAAAAAAATGAGCTGGGTGTGGTGGTGTGCACCTATAAGCCCGCTCCTTGGGAGGCTGAGGCAGGAGAATTGCTTGAACCCAGGAGGCAGAGGTTGCAGCGAACCAAGATCGTGCCACTGCACTTCAGCCTGGGCAACAGGGCAAGATACTGTCTCAAAAAAATAGTAATGTCTTTCGGGAACAGTTCGATAGCAGAACAAAGGTGCCACTTCTAAGTATGAAAAATTCCTTAACCAAGACGCCTGAGCCTGCAAGAAAGCTCCTACAAGTACAAGTGCCACAACAACCGGGTGTGCATTCCTGGCAAGTGGTTTTGAAGCCGCTTCCTTAGCTTCCATAAACAGGCAGTGCTGGAAAGACACCTGCAGGGAGCTCCCAGCGTTGTTGTGGGATACAGAACCTGAAAGCTGCAGCCAAGAAGGAGCTGGTCAGATTCATCTGCAGGCTGTTTTCTCCCTCAAGGAGGCTATCTTCAGAAAACTCTGACATCTGGATTCTTTGGCAATTTCTCCAACATCAGATCTCAAAACATCAGATCTTCTTTACAGAAGATCTGTCCCATCCATGCCCAGCAGTACTCCTACCTGTGCAAAAATGCTGTGTGGCTTCAAAATAATGTGTTTGGTTTTTGAGACTCCGTCGCCCAGGCTGGAATGCGGTGGTGTCATCTAGGCTCACTGCAGCCTCCGCCTCCCGGGCTCGAGAGATTCTCTTGCCTCAGCCTCCCAAGTACCTGGGACTATAGGCACACGACACCACGCCCAGCTAACTATTTTATTTTTAGTAGAGATGGGGTTTCACCATGGGGGCCAGGCTGGTCTTGAGCTCCTGACCTCAAGAATCCACCTGCCTCGGCCTCCCAAAGTGCTGGGATTACAAGCGTGAGGTGCCGTACCTGGCCCAAATAAATGTAAAAGGGGCTTTTGTCCTCCTAGGAGTCAGAATCAGTCCTCACTGCAAGAAGCAGAATTCTAACCTCAAAACTAGTCTCCTTGGCACACTGGAAAGCAGCGTGTAATCCGTGGGGGAGAAATGAGTGACACCCAAACGCACCTCTGCATGGGGCACTCAGCACCATGGCTAGTGCATAGGAGGCCTTCAACAAATACGCACCGTTATTACAATCTGGTGTGACGATGGAGGTGCAGAGGTTTACCTGTAGGGTTTGATTATCTCCCAGGTTGCCTGTTCTGAAGCTGTCTCCTGACAGTGACTGTCACTGATGTCAGGCCTTAGGATGTGGTGAGTGCAAATAGCTAGAGCTCTCCTTTAGGTACCACGTCTGCCACGATACATGGCAAGTCCTAGCAGCGGGTGGACCAACAACTCAGTTCTTTCAGGTAACGTGTACTGATGAAACCCACCCCAATCTTACTCTTCTGTTATTTTACTTCTATGAAGGGTTTCAGCAGAAAAAAAATATCTTTAAAAAATCTCCAATTGTTTAGGTTTTTTTTTTTAGAGATACAGAGTCTGGTTCTGTTGCCTAGGCTGGAGTCCAGTGGTACAATCAGGGCTCACTGCAGTCTCTGACCTCTGGGCTCAAACAATTCTCCTGCCTCAGCTTCCTGAGTAGCTGGGACTGGCCATTATTTTTTCAATAATAGGTTTATTGAGATATAATTCACATCACAGACAATTCACCCATTTCTAGTGTATAATTCAGTGGTGTCCAGCATGTTCACACAGGGCTGTGCAAGCATCACCGCAGTCAACCTAGAACACGTTCAGCGCCCCCGGGAAGACCTCCTGGCTTATCTCATGTGTCGGCCGGCCACTGTTGTGTTTGTTTTCCTTCCCGACACCAGCCTCTCTTTTCACCCACCACCTCCACACCAGTGCTGCTCCCTGCAGTCTGCAGGAAACGCATGGCTCCTACAGTGGTTGAACAAATATCAAAGCTTTTGTGAGCATGCCAGAGGGACCCCTCAAAGCTCTCTCCTCTGTCTGAAACGTTACTTTGAAGGAGTGATTTCTCGTTCGTTCTGAATAAGGATGACGACGCCGGGAAACGGAGGCCCGGGAGCATTTCCAGCGTGCTCTCGATGTGCGAGCACCGTGGCCAGCACGGCCCACACAGTGCCCTGCTAAGTTCTAAAAACAACCCAGCACTGCAAGGGTCGCTCTCAGCCCCACTTTAGAGATAAGAATATCAAGGCCCAGGGAACCCAAGGTCACAAAAGACTGTAAGAAGGAAAGCTGAGTAATCCCAGCACTTTGGGAGACCAAGGTAGGCAGATCGCTTTAGGTCAGGAGTTCGAGACCAGCCTGGCCAACATAGTGAAATCCCATGTCTACTAAAAATTACGAAAATTAGCCAGGTGTGGTGGTGGGCACCTGTAATCCCAGCTACTCAGGAGGCTGAAGCAGGAGAATCACTTGAACCCAGGAGGCGGAAGTTGCAGTGAGCCGAGATCATGCCACTGTACTCCAGCTGGGGTGACAGAGGAAGACTATCTCAAAAAAAAAAAAAAGGAAGAAAGAAGAAGAAGAAAGAAGAAGAAGAAGAAGAAGAAGAAGAAGAAGAAAGAGAAGAAGGAGGAGGAGGAGGAGGAGGAGGAGGAGGAGGAGGAGGAGGAGGAGGAGGAGAGTTGAGGGGCCAGGCATGGTGGCTCACACCTATAATCCCAACACTTTGGGAAGGGGAAGCGGGTGGATCACTTGAGGTCAGGGGTTCAAAACCAACCTGGCCAACATAGCAAAACCCCGTCTCTACTAAAAATACAAAAATTAGATGGGCATGGTGATATGTGCCTGTAGTTCTGGCTACTCAGGAGGCTGAGGCAGGAGAATCACTTGAACCTGGGAGGCGAAGGTTGAAGTGAGCCAAGATCACCCCACTGCACTCCAGCCTGGGAGACAGAAGGATTCTTGTCTCCAAGAGAAAAAAAAAAGGATAATTGAAATTTGAACTCCAAGCAATGTGACACCAGAGCTCAGGCCTGGAACCCCATGCTACATGACTCTTCCTTCAGAGAACACTGCAAGATGTAATCACGCCTACTCCTATAATGATGTCACAGGGGCAGTGTCTGATCTGCTACTTTCCTGGAGAAACTGGGAAGGTATGTGCAATCAGGAGGACGCAAGACCAGGGAAAAAGAAAACTGCAGAGGGGAGACCCAACAGGCACGACGCTGTGAAAGGTGCAGCAGAATTGAGTCCACTTGAGAGTCTCAAAAGAAAATCTGTATCTGCCATCCCCCTCCGACGGCCCGGTCTTAGAATTCTATCCTCGTAAGGAAAGGGCTCATCCCCTGATCGCTGATCAACTTTATCTCCTCAAATCAAGGGAGATAAAGGAAGTCTCTGAATTGGAAAACCTTTTTGGTAAAGGGTAAAGGAATCTTGGTAAGAGGATGTAATAAAAATATGATGATTAAAGAAAGACCTTAGCCTGGAAAGCAATTCACTAACTTGTTAACAGTGACAGGATTGACAAAGATTTTCATTTCCATCTTATACATTTCTATACTACCAAATTTTACAACAAGCTCATAGTACTTCAAAAGCTGGAAGAAAAACCAGCCAGGCGCAGTGGCTCACGCCTGTAATACTACCATTCTGGGAGGCCAAGGTGGGTGGATCACCTGAGGTCAAGAGTTCGAGACCAGCCTGGCCAACATGGTGAAACCCCGTCTCTACTAAAAATACAAAAAGTAACCAGGCCTGGTGGTGCCTGCCTTGAGCCCCAGCTACGTGGGAGGCTGAGGTGGGAGAATTGCTGTAACTTGGAAGGCAGAGGCTGCAGCGAACTGAGATTGCGCCACCGCACTCCAGCCAGGTCTACGGAGCAAGACTGTCTCAAAAAGAAAAGAAAGTTAGTAGAAAACCCAAGAAAATGACCTGGGGAGAGGGCCAGAACTTCTGGAATAATGAAATGAGAAGCTTGGTGAAGCTTATCAAAAAGTAACAATAAAACTAGACAAGTCTGTCAAAAACAACCACTTCAGGGCTGAAAAATCAACCAAAGGCATACAAAAAATTGAAAAATCTTTATTCAAGAAAAACTACACAGCTGGGCATGGTGGCTCCCACCTGCAATCCTAGCACTTTGGGAAGTCGAGGCAGGAGGATCACTTGAGGCTGGGAGTTCGAGACCAGCCTGGCAACATATCAAGACTCCCATCTCTACAAAAATAAAAAAGTCAGCCTGGCATGGTGGTGTGGACCCGTAGTCCCAGCCACTCAGTGGCCTGGGGTGGGAAAACCTCTTGAGCCTGGGAGTTTGAGGCTACAGTGAGCTACGATTGTGCCACACCATCTTGAGTGACAGAGTAAGGCCTCATCTCAAAAATTAAAAAATAAGATGAAGAAGATAAATGACCAAACCTTGAGTTAGAGTCATGGTGTTCTGTGACGCTCTGGCCTGAGGGGATCCCCTCCCTCCCCTCGGCTCCCCTGTGCTGGTTCCTCTGCCAGGCTGGGACTAGCTGTGAAAACTGGTGGCTCCACTGCTGGAGGAGTAGAACGCATGCCCAAAGACACTGACATAAACAATGGTGATTTCCTATAAACAACAGGAAATGTATAGAAGGTCAACATCTCAGCCACCCTGAGCCTGCAATACTGGTTGTGGCAAGCAACATATCAGCAGACCAGCCAAAAACCTGGCAGGTAGACACAGGGAATAAGGGAGCTATCATGGGCAGTGGTAAAGCCCCACACATTCTTCATGGTCTGGAAGGCTGCACACAGGCAGGAGAGACTGGAGGGGACCCTAGTTACCCACTCATCCCTGGCTAAAGTGAGGTCTAGCACACGCATAAAGGAGGCCAGAAAAGGCCTGGCAGAAAGGAGAAACCAAGGCAGACTTCTTTAATAAATGCCTGAATTCTGAACATGTCCTAAACGCACACACATATCCAACACAAATTGTGAGAACTGTTAGTAGCTCAAGGTGTTTAAGCACACCTCTAAACAATCACTGCCTGACCAGTAAACTATGCTGACCTAGCGCAACTCCTGCAAAGCAGGCTTAAACATATTTTAAAAATGAGAAAAAAAAAAGCAGGATTATCAGCATGGAGACAGACTTCACAGAATTCATCCAGGTGAGTCACAAACAAAAAGAAATAACAACAAACCTGGATTTTGCCAAAGACGACCATAATCCAGAGCTGCTACAACATATTAACTAAAATACGGAGTTTAAAAAAATATAATACAAGACATACAAAGAAACATGAAGTACTGTGAACTATACTCAGGCTGGAATCATAACTAGAAACTCTAAGGGGGCCCAGATATCAGTTTTAACAAAGATCTCAAAGTTATAAGAAACTGTTATAAGAATGGAACTGAAGGAATTCATATTTAAAGAATTAAAAGCAAGTATGATGACAATAACTCATCAAATGGGGAATACTAGTAAAGAGACAGAAATTATAAAAAGAAACCAAACAAATTCTAAAGTTCAAAAGTACAGTAACTGTAATGAAAGTTCACTGGAGGGGTTCAACAACAGATTGGACATGGGACAAGAAAGAATCAGTGAACTTAAAATTATCCAATCTGAAGAATTAAAAAAGCATAAGGAAAAATGAAAAGAACCTCAGAAACACAAGGGATACCATCAAGCATACCAACACATATATAAAGGAAGTCCCAAAAGAAGCAGCAAAAGGAAGCAGAAAAAACTTTTTGAAAAACGAATGGTTTAAACTTCTCAAATCTGATTTTAAAAAATCAATGTTCACACCCAACAAACTCAAAGTAAACTCAAAAAAACTCCAACTCAGATAAAGTAATCCACCATGACACATCACAGCTCAGCTACAGAAAGCCAAAAACAAAAAGAAAATCTTGACTACATAAAGACTAAACGGTTCTTCACATAAAGGAGCACTGCAATGGGATTAACAGCTGACTTCACGTTAGAAAGTAACACAGACCAGGAAACAGTAAAGCGGCGTATTCAAAGAACTGAAACAAAAACTTCTGATCAGGAATTCCATATCCATCAAAACTATACTCCAAAACTAAAGAGTAGAAATAAAGATATTACTAGATAAACAGAGACCGAAAATTTGTTACTGGCAGACCCAGCTTATAAGAAATACTAAAGGGGCCAGGCATGGTGGCTCAAGCCTGTAATCCCAGCACTTTGGGAGGCTGAGGTGGGTGGATCTCGAGGTCAAGAGATCGAGACCATCCTGGTCAACATGGTGAAACCCCGTCTCTACTAAAAATACAAAAATTAGCTGGGCACGGTGGTGCACGCCTGTAGTCCCAGCTACTCAGGAGGCTGAGGCAGGAGAATGCCTGAACCCAGGAGGCGGAGGTTACGGTGAGCTGAGATCACGCCATTGCACTCCAGCCTGAGTAACAAGAGCAAAACTCCGTCCCAAAAAAAAAAAAAAATACTAAAGGAAGCCCTTCAAGATGAAAGCAAAAAAACCCAGATTGTGTCCTGAATCCACATGAAGAAATAAAGAATGCTAGTAATACTAATTACATAGACAAATACATAGCAGATTATATTCTTTTTTTATTATACTTAACTGATTTTTTTAAAAGTACATAGAACAATAACCATGGACTTTTACTACTGGGCTTATAACATATAAAGACATAATATACGTGACGCAATGTCACAAAGGAGGTACAGACATAGATATTTAATGGAGTAAAGTTTCTATATTTTATTGAAAATAAATTAGCATTAATCTAAAGTAAACTGTGTGGGCTGGGCACAGTGGTTCATGCCTGTTATCCCAGCACTTTGGGAGGCCAAAATGGATCACTTGAATCCAGGAGTTTGAAACCAGCCTGGGCAACGTGGCAAAATGCCATCTCTACTTTTTTTTTTTGAGACGGAGTTTCGCTTGTTACCCAGGCTGGAGTGCAATGGCACGATCTCAGCTTACCACAACCTCCGCCTCCTGGGTTCAGGCAATTCTCCTGCCTTAGCCTCCTGAGTAGCTGGGATTATAGGCATGTGCCACCATGCCCAGCTAATTTTTTGTATTTTTAGTAGAGATGGGGTTTCACCATGTTGACCATGGTCTCGATGGTCTTGACCTCATGATCCACCTGCCTTGGCCTCCCAAAGTGCTGGGATTACAGGCGTGAGCCACTGTGTCCAGCCTACTTTTTAAAAAACTATATATAGATACTTAAATAGTAGACTGTGATGAGATGCATATTGGAATCCTTAGAGTAACCACTCAAAATGAAATCAAAAATGTATTAAAAACCTCACCAAACAGGTGAAAACAGAACACTAGAAAATATCTATTTAAGACAAAAGACAGTAAAGAGAAACAGAACAAAAAGATGTGAGACAGAGAAAATACAGCAAAATGTTAGATGTAATCCAAGCATATCAATAATTACACTAAATGTAAATGGATTAGATATTCCAATAAAAGGTGAAGAATGTCAGACTAAATTTTTTTAAACTTCCAACCACGTGCTGTCTGCAAGAGACGCAGATGGAGAAAAACGTACTATGCAAACAAAACCATGAGAAAGTTGCAGTGGCTGGAACCATATCAGACCAAGTATGGGAGGCTGTGGCAGGAGGATTGCTTGAGTACAGGAATTTAAGGTTACAGTGTGCACTCCAGCCTGAGTGATAGAGTGATACCCTGTCTCAAAAAAAGAAACAAACAAAAACACAAAAAAGTCCCACAAACTAAATAAATTTTAAGACAAAAAAATTTACAAGAGAAAAAAAAGAAATTTTTGTAATAATGAAAGAGTGAATTCATGAGGAAGATATAAAAATACAAACATATAAGCATTTGATAACAGAGCCCAAAATACAATAAAGCAAATGCTGACTGAATTGAAAGGAGAAACAGACAATTCACAATAACGTTTGGAGACTTCAATATCCCAATCTCAACAATTGATTTAACCGTTAAACAGAAAGTCAGCAAGGTTACACAGACTTTGAACAGCACTGTCAACCAGTGTGACCTAGCTGACATCTACAGATCACGCCAAGCAACAACAAATAGAAGATATATTATTTTCTAGTGCACATGTAGCATTGTTCAGAATGAATCATGGGCTGGGTCATAAAACAGTTGTCAATAAATTTAAAATAATTAAAATCATATAAAGCATGTTCTCTACCAAAATGGAATTTTAAAAAATCAAGAACACAGAGAAATTTGTGAAATCCCCAACTACTTAGAAATTAGAAAACATATCTAAATAATTCAAGGATCAAAGAAGAAATCACAAGGGAAGTTTAAAAATACTTCAAACTGGATGAAAAGAAAAACACAGCAGATCAAAACTTATGGACACAGCTTCAAGGAGTTACTTAGAAATTTATAATGTTAAAAGCCTGTATTAAGAAAAAAATAAAAGTCTCAAGTTCATAACCTGAGCATCAGCAGGGCATGGGTGGCTCACACCTGTAATCCCAACACTTTGGAAGGCCAAGGTGGGACGATCACTTGAGCCCAGGAGTTGAAGAGCCTGGGTAACATAGTGAGACCCTGTGTCTACAAAAAATAAAAATAAAAATTAGCTGGCCCTGTGGTACACATCAGCTACTCGGGGGTGGGGGGTGAAGGGTGGGGGTGGGGGGAGGCTAAGGTGATGGAATCTCTTGAGTCTGGGAGGTGGAGGCTGCAGTGAGCCAGTATTGCAGCACTGCACTCAAGCCTGGGAGACAGGGTGAAATCCTGTCTCAAAAAAAAAAACCAAACCTGAGTTTCTACCTTAAGAAACTACAAAAAGGAGAGTAAACTAAAGCCCCCCAAAAAGCAGAAGGAAGGCAATAATAAATACCAGACCAGAAATCAATGAATTAGGGAAAGTAATAGAGAAAACTGATGAAAACAAAAGTTGGTTCTCTGATCAGGAACAAGACAAGGATGTCCACTGTCACCACTTCTGCTCAACATTGTATTGGAGGCGCTGTCCAGTACAGAAAGGCAGGAAAGAGAAATTTAAAATACACAGATTGGTTAGTTCATAATCCCTAACCCTATATATTGAAAATCTTTAGGAGTCTACAAAAAAGTACTAGAACTAATAAGCAAGTTTGGCACGTTCATAAGATACAAAATCAGTATCAGGAAACCAGCGGTTTTGTATACACCAGCAATGAACAATCTAAAAACAGAATCAAGAAATCATTCCATTTTTAACAGCATCAAAATTAATATGTGAAAATTATAGAACATTGTTTATACAGTAAACAGCATCTAAATAAAGAGAAGGAGATACCAGGTTCTTGGATTTATTTAGATGCTATTTACTGTATCCACGATGTTCTGTAATTTTCACATATTAATTTTGATTGAAGGACTCAGTATTGTTAAGATGGCATGTCTTCACAAACTGATTTACAGATTCAACAAGATCCAGCAAGCTTTTTGTAGAAATTAACAAGAACGGTTATGAGTGGGTAATTGTTTAAAGCTGGGTAGCATGTACCTGAGAGTTGATTACACCACCCTCTTCACTTTTGTTTATGTTTGAAATTATCCATAATAAAGTGTTGCTATTTGATTTTGAGAGACAGGGTCTCACTCTGTCACTCAGGCTGGAGTACAATGGCACAATCATAGCTGCACGCAGCCTCAAATTCCTGGGCTCAAGCAGTCTTTCCATTAGCTGGGACTCCAGGCGGGTGCCACTATGCCCAGCTAATTTTTTCAATTTAATTTTTTATAGAGACAGGGTCTCACCATGTTGCCCAGATTGCTTGGTCTCCTGGACTCAAGCAATCCTCCCACGTAGGCCTCCCAAAGTGCTGGGATCACAGGCGTGAGCCACTATACTTGGCCAGTAATGTGGTTTTTGTTTGATTGCTTACAATTTTTTCTTTTAAAGACTAGAGAAAAGAAAAAACACAATGTACAACTACTCCAAGGGCTGCCTTAATATTCCTCACTCCTTACCCTTAGCCACATCACTGCCCCACAGGCTGCCCACTCCTGATTCACGGCTAGTGAACAGGTGAGGGAGGAAATGGAGAGAAAACATGCAGTGACAAAGGAAGAAGTGAGAGGACATAAGCATTCGCTGCAGCCATGCCTGCAGTACGCCCATCACCAAGCTTCAATTTATAGCAGCTCCATGACTGTGTGTCAATCTCTAACTGGCCCATGTGCCAGACCAGAAGCTACTAACTGTCGGAAAGAGCCCCTCTCTCATCATGTCACTTGCACAGTAATTCACTTAGAGCTGAACTGAGTACAAGTTAGTGGTGCTCTAATATCAAAGAACCTAGGTCTTTAAAGTTGTAATCTACACTCTCCCTGCACCCCGCCCCAAACACCTGCATGTACCTTTCGCTTTCTTTCCTCTGTTTTCTTTTTTGAGATGGAGTTTCACTCTTGTTGCCTGAGCTGGAGTGCAGTGACAGAATCATGGCTCACTGCAACCTCCATCTCCTGGGTTCAAGCAATTCTCCTGTCTCAGCCTCGCGAGTAGCTGGGATTACAGGCACGAACCACCAGGCCCAGTCACCTTGGTTCACTTTCAGTTCCAAAGTGCACCCTTTTATTGCTGGCTAAAAGGGAAAGTGCGCCCTGTTTCCATTTCCTTTCAAGTATCTGATGCTTTCCAACTGTATCCCATTGTCCCTAACGGAGTAATGCTTAATACTTGGAAAGCATCATTTGTCCCTCTCAAGATCCTCACGGCAGCACCACGATGCCGGTAGGGCAGGTGCGAAATCTGAAATAATGGCAGAAGTGTCATGTCGCATGTCAATGTGCCGCCTCCCATTGGGGCCCAGGACTTTATTTTTATTGATTGATTGATTGAGATTGATTGATTGATTGACTGAGATTGAGTCTCGATCTGTTATCCAGGCTGGAGTGCAGTGGCATGATCTCGGCTCACCACAACCTCTGCCTCCCAGGTTCAAGTGATTCTCCTGCCTCAGCCTCCTGAGTAGCTGGGATGACAGGGGTGAACCACCACACCCTGCTCACTTTTAGATTTTTTAGTAGAGACCGAGTTTCACCATGTTGGCCAGGCTGGTATCAAACTCCTGACCTCGGAATCGCAAGTGCTGAGATCACAGGTGTGATCCACCATGTCCCGCCTCAGACCCTGACTTTAACAAGCGCGATGCTGTTTTCCATTTCCTGCTGCTGCCTCTTAAGGCGAAAGTCACTTCCTCACCACAGGGAAGGGGACCCCTCTCCACCCTAGGAATGGGTATGAACCTGTCTGAATAGTCTATGGACAGTGGGGATGTTCCAGCTACATCTCATTATGAAACTCCCCAAACACCTTCCTAAACTGTATATTCATGAAGTTTTCAGAAGCCTTAAATCGTTCTAATACATAATTCCCCATAAATCTTTTGACTGTAAAAAAACTCTTGTTCTTCTCACCTTGATATGCCACCTCAAAGACTTTCCCACTCCTTGGGCATATTTACTTTCTCTCTCCTCTCTCCAGTGACTTAGCAAAGGCTTCATCTTTATTTATTTTGAGACAGAGCCTCACTCTGCTGCCCAGGCTGAAGTGCAGCGTCACACCCACGGCTCACTGCAGGCTCTACCTCCCAGGCTCAAACAATCCTCCTACCTCAGCCTCCACAGCAGCTTGGACTACAGGTGCATGCCACCACACTCAGCTAATTTTTTTATTATTTGTAGAAATTAGGTCTCACTGTTGCCCAGGCTGGTCTCAAACTCCTGGGCTCAAGTAATCCTCTTGCCTCAGCCTCCCAAAGTGCTGGGATTACAGGTGTGAGCTACAGTTCCAGACTAACAACTTCACTTTTTAATGAGATGGGTCATACTGTCCAATAATATTTACATGAGATCCATGAAAAAAGTGAGTATTATTATTTAGAATAAATAATTCATATAAAAATTAGCTTTAAAAGATTCCCACTTGTAAGAGCTATTAGAATTTCAAAACTGCCCAGTTAAACAGAACCTGGTCCATGCTAACATTTTCATTGACATATAATTCAAAGAAGAGACTTGTTTTTCTACAAATTTCAAGTGTTCTTCAGATGAAGGAAACATTATTTTATTACATCAAAGCAAGTGCAACTTCAATACTAAATTTTCTGATCTTTTATACGGTTAAAGTGCAAGTCCTCATCTGAGACAGATTTAGAGAAAATTGCTTCTGATACCCAGCTCTCACAAAAGAGTTTTAAGAACTGAAATGACAACTTAAAAAATAAAAACAGAACAACAGAATGGGAGGAGATGAGAAAAAAATTCTTCCTCAATTAGAAATATGAATGCCTGTCCAAAGTGCAGGGTTGTTAAAAAATGGAATTGTTAAACAGATTTAAATAATGTTTACAAATGACGCCAGCTCACAAGGATACTGAAATGCTAATTCTTAAAATAATTAAACAGATTGAAATCATGTCTGTAAACAACATCAGCTCACAAGGATACTAAAGTACGAATTCGTAAAACCCTCCCTCTCAGGCTACGGCCACATTTTGATGTTGGCTGAGCAAGTTAATTCCCTTCCCCAGGGTTCTAACGGTGAACATGATCTGGCAGCATTAGGCTCACCACAACGACACTACAGACCAAGATAGGTCTCGGCCAAACCCAGGACTTCTGGCTCAAATTAGGATAGTTACCTAATTAAGACAGTTCTGCCTCAACTGAGTCACCCTCCAGGGGCGGCTGAGTCCATTTCAAGGGTAAGTATTGGGGTAGCTCTGGCGTAGCTCTAACCACCCAAGAGAGATGGATTTTATGGTCTGTCATAAAGAACTGGCCCCCAGAGAAGTTCCAAGATCAACACAGCCTGCAGCTGACCCTCGGGAGTGGGTTAATTCAGGGCGTTGGCTGACCAAGAGGATGGATCTCTCTCACCGGGAGGCGGAGGCGAGCTGCTACCTCCCAAACACTTTGCCACTGTAGCTAATGTGTGCAAACATTTGCTTCCTGAATTTGTATCTTAACAGCTTCACTAAGTCAGCAAAATCCAATCTCTGCATCTTTTTTTGGTGATAAAATTGAATTAATTCTTTACTTGAATCAGTTAAGGGAAAAACCGTAGCAATAATTTTTTTCCTCTTTCACTTTTGGGATTTGAAGATCTTCAAATAAGTTTTTCTAACTGTAGGAAAAACAAAGTCTTTTAATAATTCACATTAACGATTTATAACTTAAGCAATTTAGGGAATAAAAAATACATAGAACATGATTCTCTCACACCCAGACAAGTTCATATCCGATCCGCACCCCTTTTACAGCCAAGGTTTATTTTGCATCTCTTTCCTCACTTAAGTGCCTTAAACATGCATTTTCACCAACTAGGATAACTTCATATAATGGCTTTTTTTTAAATCTTATTTTTCTAATAATAAAATCATATCTGTTGTAAAAAAAAACTGAAACAACAAAACGAAAAAATATTAGTATAAGTTCCTCTAATCCCACTGTAGAGGACAAATCTATATATAGATTTGTATGTATCCTTGATGCATGTATTATTATCTCACTGGATACTCGTTGTCAAGCAGACCATTTTAGGGAAAATGAGATCGTGTTTTACATATGACACAGTTACTTGCTTTTTTCAATTAACAATTCACAATGGCTCTTCTGCCCATGTGGGTACACAGAGATCTACCTTATTCTTACAAATGGTTACAAATATTCCACCATAAGGATAGACCATAATTTCCACTTGATAAATGTTCGAGTGATTTCCAATTTTCTGCTATGACAAGAAAGATAGGAACCAAGATTCTCATAAATACATTTTTTGCACTTATACAAACATGGCCATAGGGTAAATCCCTAAAAGTGAAATGCTTGGTTAAACGGTATGACATGAAATTCTGAAGACATGGCAAAATGTCCTCCAAAAACGTTTCTGCAATGTGTAGTGCTTCAGTGTGCCTGGGTTCCCTGTTCTCCTACCACTAACAACCGAATCAGCTTTCCATCTTTACGAATCAAAGAGATTTGTCGAATTTTTATACTTATTCCAATATGCTGCTGTGGTTGTGACTGTATTATTATTGTTATTATTAGGGGATTGTACATTTAGCCTGCCACACACTAACTGCATGGCCTAGGGAAGTAATTTAACAGCTCTGTGCCTTGGTTCCCTTGGTTGTAAAATGAAGATAATAAAAGTCGCCTCTACTTCTTGGGGGAGTTGTGAAGATGTAATGAGCTAAGGCCTCTCAGACACTTGGTGTCAAGTCTGACAGAGTCGGGATTCCACACAGGTTGGAAGAATGATGAATAAATGGAGTGTATTCCATCGGGTGACTTACCAGAGTTACCTCACTGACCACCTATTGCAGGAATCTGGCCGCTGTTCCATTTGTGCTATTCTCAATTATATTTCTATCTTTGAGCACATGGTTCTTCTGTATCTACAGGATCATCTTCTAAGACCTCTCTCCCAGGATCTGGACAGTGTTATAGTTCTTCCTTCTGTTCTTTAGAAGAAGGAAACCAGCAACAATATGCCACCCATCAAGTTTTGGAAATTTTTCACTGCCTTAAAAAGTATGTAACGCAGCCAGGCATGGTGGCTCACACCTGTAATCCCAGCACTTTGGGAGGCTGAGGCGGGTGGATCACTTGAGGGCAGGAGTTCGAGACAAGTCTGGCCAACATGATGAAACCCCGTCTCTACTAAAAGTACAAAAAATTAGCCAGGCGTGGTGGCACACGCCTGTAATTCCAGCCACTCAGGAGGCTGAAGTACAAAAATCATTTAAACCCAGGAGGCGAAGGTTGCAGTGAGTCCAGATTACGCCACTGAACTCCAGCCTGGGCAAAAGAGTGACACTGTCTAAAAATGTGTGTGTGTGTGTGTGTGTGTGTGTGTGTGTGTGAACTTTTAAGGCATTATCTTTTGTACTTTTAAAACTACTAGGATAGACATTTTCTGTATCACTCACTGTTTGTTGTAAAGAAAATAAGCTTTATTGGCCAGGCACAGTAGCTCACACCTGTAATCCCAGCACTTTCCGAGGCCAAGGTGGGCAGATCACTTGAGGTCAGGAGTTCAAGACTAGCCTGACCAACATGGCGAAACCATGTCTCTACTAAAAATACAAAAATTAGCTGGGTGTGCACCTGTAATCCCAACTACTTGAAAGGCTGAGGCAGGAGAATCACTGGAGGTAAAGGTTGCAGTGGGCCAAGATCATGTCACTGCACTCCAGTCTGCCTGACAGAGTGAGACTCCATCTGAATTTAACAAAGATTTGAGAAAAATTGTCATACTTTTAAGTACTACTTTATGGCTGGGTGTAGTGGCTCACATCTATAATCCCATTACTTGGAGAGACTGAAGGAGGATGATTGCTTGAACCAAGGAGTTCAAGGCCAGCCTGGGCAACATAGTGAGGCCCCATCTCTACAAAAAAATAGACAAATTAGGCCAGGTGCAGTGGCTCACGCCTGTAATCCCAGCACTTTGGGAGGCCGAGGTGGGCAGATCATGAGGTCAAGAGATCAAGACCATCACTACTAAAAATACAAAAATGAGCTGGGTGTGGTGGCGTGCACCTGTAGTCCCAGCTACTTGGGAGGCTGAGGCAGGAGAATGGCTTGAACCTGGGAGGTGGATGTTGCTGGTGCCTGGCCACAGAGCAAGACTGTCTAAAAAATATATATATATAAAAATTAGCCGGCTGTGGTGGTGCATGTAGTCCCAGCTACTCAGGAGGCTGAGATGGGAGGATCACTTGAGCCCAGGAAGCTAAGGCTACAAAATGAGCCATGATTGTGTCACTCCACTCCAGCCCTGGTGACAGGGTGAGACCCTGTCTCAACTACAACAACAACAAAACTTTATGTATCATGAATATTGATGAAATGAGCCAAAAGATGATACTGTCAAAGTTGAGAAGTGTGCAACAATCATTTATTTTTATTATTACTTACATAGTTTAAAGAAAAGGCTAGAAAATATTTGCTACTGTTGGCCAGGCACAGTGGCTCACGCCTGTAATCCCAGAACTTTGGGAGGCCAAAGCAGGTGATCACCTGAGGTCAGGAGTTGGAGGCCTGTCTGGCCAACTTGGCGAAACCCCATCTCTACTAAAAACACAAAAATCAGCTGGGTATTGTGCCACACACCTGTAATCTCAGCTACCTGGGAGGCTGGGGCAGGAGAATCGCTTGAACCTTGGAGGCAGTGAGCCAAGATGGTGCCACTGCACTCCAGCCTGGGTAACAGAGCAAGACTCCATCTCAAAAAAAAAAAATTGCCACTGTTAATGTCTTTTTCTTTTTTTTGAGATGGCATCTCACTTTGTCAAGGCTAGAGTGCAGTGGCATGATCTTGGCTCACTGCAACCTCCACCTCCTGGGTTCACACAATTCTCCTGTCCCGGCCTCCCAATTAGATGGAATTAGAGGCACCCACCACCATGCCCAGCTAATTTTTGTATCTTTAGCAGAGATGGGGATTTGGCATGTTGCCAGTCTGGTCTCAAACTCCTGACCTCTGGTGATTCGCCCACCTCAACCTCCCAAAGTGCTGGGACTACAGGCGTGAGCCACTGCGCCCAGTCAGTGACTAATTTTAATCTCTTACTTTAACCACTAAATTTATGTCTTAAACTCCAGAGGAACGTTAATTTACAGCAGAAGTGGTGATGGAAAACTGGATGTACTGACGAGAAGCTGACTTGGTCCCATGCGTGCAACCTGTCAGCATGTAAATACCGAGTGTCTGCTAAGTACCATACACCAGGGTCACAAAGATGTTGCAAAATGTGTCCTGGAGAGCTCAGTGAAGGGAAGACACAACTCCAAAGACCCATTAAGGCAAAAGGGGCTGAACAGAGGCCAGGCAAGGAATGGCGGCGGGGGTAGGGGTGGTGAAGGGAGGGGTCAGGAAAAGCTTTCCAAAGGAGATGACACTGGATCTTGTAAGCTGGGCGGGTGTCCAACCTGCACAGACACTGGGCTAATGAGAGAGTGTCTGACTTATTTGGGAGAAGCACAGGCAGGGTTTTTTGGAGAAATGATAAATTTTAAGTCTGGAAGAGTTTGTAGGGGTTCTATTATTCTGAAATGCATCGGCGTTATTTCTTAAAGTGACAGATACCTAGTTAATGAGGAGGAAAGGAAGGCGCAAAAGCACAAAGTGATGACAGAGCACATGCCAAATACGGCTGGGTGGAGCAGCACATGCCTGTGGTCCCAGCCGCTTGGGAGGCCGAGATGGGAGGCTCATTGAGCCCAGGAGTTCGAGGCTGCAGTACACTATGATCACACCTGTGAGCAGCCACTATACTCCAGCCTGGGCAACACAGTAAGATCCCTGCCTCAGAAAACACAACAAAAATGCAAAACAGAATTACCGCCCAATTTCTCAGATTTAGGCTTAGTTGCTAATCTGTGATATCTTTCTTAGAAAAGCTAACAAGACAAAAAGAAAAATTCAAGTGAACTCCAGGACTGACAGTGGCAAATCCACAACTCCTTCCACTTAAACACTCAACGAAATGAGAGATTCCGATTTCTGCTCTTTTTTGTGTCCTAAGATAAAAGCTCCAGTTTTCTGCTTCCCATTCCATCAGCTTACATAATCTAATTCATCCCGCACAGAGGGATGAATGATTTTCCTTGCGGATGAAATATTCCCAAGATTTTGCCTCTAAGGTCTCAGAGGATCATGTGATAAGCAGCACAAAGTAAGGCTGGGGATTTCAGAAGAAAACATCTGAAATTGTTGCCAAAACCTGAGACGTGTACCCAAACAGCAACTGTGATCGCTGGAGGAGGAACTGCCAGAGTAAGAAGCCACTGATTAGTTTCAAAGAGAACCAAATGACCCTGAGAGAGATATATATATGTGTGTGCGTATGTGTGCATATATGTGTGTGTGTGTATATGTGTGTGTGTGTGTATATTTTTTTTTAGACAGGGTCTTGCTCTGTTGCCCAGGCTGGAGTGCAGTGGCATGATCTCAGCTCACTGCAACCTCGACCTCCTGGGTTCAGGTGATTCTCCTGCCTCAGCCTCCCGAGTATCTGGGACTACAGGTGTGCACCACCACGCCCAGCTAATTTTGTATTTGTAGTAGAGACAGGGTTTCACCATGTTGGCCAGCATGGTCTCAGACTCCTGACCTCAGGTGATCTGCCTGCCTCAGCCTCACAAAGGGCTGGGATTAAAGGTGTGAGCTACCATGTCCAGCCCAGACATCAGCCATCAATAATTAAGAATCAGCCTCCTTTCTGTACATGCTTTCCACGGCTAGCATGCAGACTCAGTAGACTATGGGGTGTTAAGATGAGGCCAAATTTAAGCCCTGTACAGGGAAGTTATAGTTTTGTTCAAAACCCACTCATACCTGGGAACGGCTGGGACTGACTGGAGAAGCACAGCCTCATCTCTCCAAGTCAGTTCCTGCGGTATCTGGGGACATGAGCACACTCACAAGGCCGAGGAGTGTTTTCATGGGGTCTTTTTGGCTGTCAAGAGATCAAAGGCCCTTCCCCAACGTACTTAAGGAGCAAATGACCAATTTAGTAACAATGAGCACTCTAGAAGTACGCCAGCATTTCCTTTATTGTGATTGTTTCCTGCACATTACATCATGCTTTCTTTTTTTTACAGAGGGAAAACACCCATATACACATGTACACAGGTATACACACACACAAATCAAATGCTACTATAACTCCTAACCAAAGAAAAGGCATATTTTTGGCCTTTACTTTTCAGTCTAATTTTTTAAATGAGATATAAAAACTGAAAAGGAAGGGATTTCAAATTTATGTGATTTCTGCCAAGAAAAATCTAAGTCTATCTGATTTTTAAAAATCAGACATAGGTCAAGCGTGGTAGCTCACACCTCTAATATCAGCACTTTGGGAGTGGGTGGATTACTGGAGGTCAGGAGTTTGAGACAAGCCTGGCCAACAATGGCAAAACCCCTTCTCTACTAAAAATACAAAATAAATTAGCAGGGCATGGTGGCACGCACCTGTAATCACAGCTACTCAGAGGCTGAGGGAAGAGAATCGCTTAAACCCGGATATAGAGGTTGCGGTGAGCCAAGGTGGTACCACTGCACTCCAGCCTGGGCAACAAAGTGAGACTCTATCTCTCAAAAAAAAAAAAAATCAGACACAATAAGTATTCAATTAAGTGGCCAGTTACAAAGAAAAATAACATTTTCAGCTTCTTAGTTTCTTATAAACACACTCATACAACCCAGTCACTCCACTCCTGTGCATTTTACCAAGAGAAATAAAAACAGACATCCACAAAGACTTGTGAATGTTCGCAGCAACTCTACTCATAATAGCCAAGAACTGGAAACAACTCAAATACTCATCAACTGATAAAGTGATTTTTTTAAATTGTGGTATATCCAGTCCAGGCACAATGGTTCATGCTTGTCATCCCAGTACTTTGGGATGCCAATGTGGGAGGACTGTTGAAGCCAGAAGTTCAAGACCAGCCTGAGCAATATAATAAGACCCCCATCTCTACAAAATATTTAAAAATTATCTGGGTGTGGTGGTATACACCTGTAGTCCCAGCTACTTGGGAGGCTGGGGTGGGAGGATCACCTCAGCCCAGGAGGTCAAGGCCACAGTGAGATCACACCACTGCACTCCAGCCTGCCCAGAGTGAGACCCTGTCATTAAAAAAAGAAGAAGAAAAGAAAAACATAAAAGTATTAGAAGAAAATGTAAGTTAATATTTTACATAGTCCTAGAGTGGGGAAGGCTCTTCTAACCATGTTATCAAAGGTAGAAACCATAAACAATGACTGATAGATAAGACCAACAAAAAGATTTTAAATTTCCATAGCAAAAAATATCATGATTGAAAGACAAATTACAAAATGGGGGAAATTTCATAATATATGTGGAAGACAAAGATTTAAGACACTTACATAAATAAAGAGCTTTCAAAAATCAATAAGGAAAAGACAACCAATTCACAAGCAATTCATAAAGAAATACAAGAGGACAACACACACATGAAAGAGATTTGGCCCCACTACTAAGTACTGTGGGCAAAGACAATGGCCAATAAGAATATTCATCACACTGTTATAACTGACAATATTATATTTCATCAAGTCTAAGATGCCAATGATTCTATGATGCATCATTACTTTCTGTTCTCTTAAAAAATAACACAGAGTGCTGCCAATTAAACTATGACATACCATTAAATTATAAAATGCATCCTGATTTGAGGGATGGCTGAATTATTAACAGCTCTATATTACAACATACAGTGATTCAAAATTGGAAACAATCTACCTTTCCAACAAGAGATATTTCCTGAATAAATTATAGTACATCACCAGAATAAAATAACAGTCATTTAAAATGATGATATAGATGTATATACAGATTTGGCCGGGCATGGTGGCTCACACCTGTAATCCCAGCACTTTGAGAGGCCAAGGCGGGTGGATCACCTGAGGTCAAGAGTTGGAGACCAGCCTAGCCAACATGGTGAAACCCTGTCTTTACTAAAAATACAAAAATTAACCTTAGCCAGGTGTGGTGGCGAGCACCTCTAGTCCTAGCTACTAAGGAGGTTGAGGCAGGAGAATCTCTTGAACCCGTGAGGCAGAGGTTGCAGTGGGTTGAAATCATGCCCCTGCACTCCAGCCAGGGTGAAAAAGCAAGATTCTGTACCAAAAAAGTAAATTTAAAAATAATAATAATACACACACACACACACACACACACACACAAAGATGTATATATAGATTTATATTGGAAAGATATGATCCATTAGGTTAAAAAGGGGGGGATTATAAGACAGTGTATTTAATATGATAGCATTATGCATATACATATACATTGCATATATATTTATACAACGTATAAATATACATTGCATATATATTTATACAATGTATAAATATACATTGTGTATATATATTGTATAAATATATATTGTTTATAATATATATTGTATATAAAGATATATATATGATATATATTTGATTTTGAATAAATATTTGATATACATTGTATAAGCACTGGAGAAGTCTAAAAACCTCATGTTGAAATATTCAAAATAGCTATCTCTAGTTTGTAAATGTTTTTCATCTTCTTTTTGCATACCTGTCTTTCCTAATACACCAAAAACATGTTTTACTTTTATAACAAAAAATAAATAAAAATAAGATGGTCACCCCTTTGTCATCTGCCTAAACACAGAGCTAAAAATCACACATTTCTTTTTTTTTTTCTTTCACACATCACAGCCTGGAAGTCACACATTTCTTAAAGCTGTAATAGTTACAGAGGAAAGAAAAATCTTCAAGCAATCTAAAAGCTCAAACAGGAAATGGTCAAACTATGGCATATTAACTCAAAGAAATACTATTGTATTATGTAGATGTACAGAAAAATCCCCATGAAATAGCAAAAGAAAACTAAAACACAAAATGATTGACATCAATTTTAACAAAGAAAAAAATTACCGACTATACCTAAGAATTTAAAGAGGTTAACAGAGTGGGGTAATTTTTCTTTACTTTTTTTTTGAGACAGTCTTGCTCTGTTGCCCCAGGCTGCAGTACAGTGGCATAATATCAGCTCACTGCAACCTCCACCTCCTGGGCTCAAGTGATTCTCCTGCCTCAGCCTCCTGAGTACAGGCGTGTGCCACCATGCCCAGCTAGAGTGAGTGTGTATGTGTGTGTGTGTGTGTGTGTGTGTGTGTGTGTGTGTGTTTTGATGGAGAACAGATTTGCTATTTTGGCCAGGCTGGGCCTCAAGAGTGATCCTCCCACCTTAGCCTCCCAAAGTGCTGTGATTATAGGCATGACCCACCACACCGAGCCCAACAGAGGTAATTTTTCTAACAGACTTCAGAGAATTATGTGTTTTAACCTTTCCGTTAATTTCTCATATAAAATTAGTTTAATAGAAACAATAAAAAACATATCCACCTTCAGAACCATGATAGCATTCTCCAGGCCTCTACCAGAAATGTTTTTTTTGTAAAATGTCAATTTTATACCCCAGAAATATTCCACATGGCAACCAAGGTCCTGTAGAGAACACTTTTTTCTACTTGCCTCTTCTTTTTCTTTTTGAGATGGAGTTTCGCTCTTGTTACCCAGGCTGGAGTGCAATGGCGCGATCTTGGCTCACCGCAACCTCCGTTCAGGCAATTCTCCTGCCTCAGCCTCCTGAGTAGCTGGGACTAAAGGCAGGCACCACCAGCTAATTTTTTTATTTTTAGTAGAGACGGGGTTTCACCATGTTGACCAGGATGGTCTCGATCTCCTGACCTCGTGATCCACCCGCCTCAGCCTCCCAAAGTGCTGGGATTACAGGCTTGAGCCACCGCGCCCAGCCCTACTTGCCTCTTCTTTAAACTCCTGATTCACAATTTTGGTTTTTAATAACCTGCTCAAAAAAAAAGAAAATCTTACATCGAAATGCCTTTACTACAGGGAAACAGAGCAAGAAATCTCCCTTGTCTCTGGGAATGCTTTTTTCTGTTTTCTGGTTAAGGAAAACATTTCCAAGTTCATAAAAATAAGGAACTAAAATTAGAGAGATGAGAAATGAACCTTGACTCGAGGTAGGGAAAACACTTATTTTTAAACCAAGAAATATTTCTCGGTCTGTGCTTTATGAGAAAGGAAGACGGGCATGCTGGTGTGTGTGGACAGCGTGGCCTGGGGATGGACTGGGGACAAGAGGAGAAACCATCTCTCTGCAGGGTGGGGCGCTCCCTGCACCTCACACACATCTGCTCTCGTGGAACACAAATTGGAACACATCAGTAGATGGCACTTGGGAAGTCTATCCACTTAACAGCAGGGAGAAGGTTATACATTGCTCACACCAGACCATGAAACCATCTCTTGCTGTCACCATCCTCAGAGCCAGGAGTTGCTCCGTGGCCCCGACTCCAGAACAGCTGGCCACGCAGGAGACTCTCTGTAAGTCCTGCAGAACAGCTAACGCTTTGCAGAGATCCAGATGTAAGTTTAAGAAACACATGTGTTAAAAGGTTTCTTAACAAGACACATCAGTGAAATCTAAGACACTTAACAGGTGATTATTAAAGGAACAAATCTCTTCCACACGTTAAAACCACGTTTATCTTGACAGTCCCAGCCTAGCTCAAAAGCCTTTGAGGGTGCTTTTACCTCCCACCACATCAAGTCTAGATTTTTTCCTTTCATCTTCTGACACCCACACGTTTAGCACATGCCGGGAGCCCGGGTGTGGTGGGGGAGGAGGGTGCTGTGTCTGCAGGGGTGTGTGGGTAAGAGAGCAAGTGAGGGTGCTGGGGGGAGGAGGGTGCTGTGTCTGCAGGGGCAAGTGGGTTAGAGCCAAGAGAGGGGGTGGCGGGGGAGTGTTGGAGAGGGGAGGGGTATGGAGGGGCACTGCCTTGTGAGGTCACTGGTGGGGATGTGGGTTCCAAGCAGCAAGAACAAGGGACTGGGGCCAAGCTGAAGAATTGAAGGCAAGTCACGCACAGGCAGAGTTGGTTAAATGATCCAATTTCACAAGTTTCTCCTAGAACAAGCACCTACATTTTCCATTTTTTAAATGCTATAGGAGGCCAGGCACGGTGGCTCACACCTGTAATCCCAGCACTTTGGGAGGCCAAGATGGGTGGATTATGAGGTCAAGAGATCGAGACCATGGTGAAATCCCATCTCTACTAAAAAATACAAAAATTAGCTGGGGTGGTGATGCGCGCCTGTGGTCCCAGCTACTCAGAAGGCTAAGGCAGGAGAATTGCTTGAAACCGGGAGGCGGAGGTTGCAGTGAGCCGAGATTGTGCCACTGCACTCCAGCCTGGCGCCTGGCAACAGAGCGAGACTCTGTCTCAAAAAAAAAAAATTGCCTCATGAAGGTTGAGCAGTAGCTCACACCTGTAATCCAGACTTTGGGAGGCTGAGGAGAGACGATCACTTGAGGCCAGGAGTTTGAGACCAGCCTGGCCAATGTAGTGAGACCCGGTCTCTACAAAAAAAAAAATTTTATTAGCCAGGCACGGTGGTGCCTGCCTTTATTCCCAGCTACTCAGGAGGCTGAGGTGGGAGGATCGTTAGAGCCCAGGAGATCAAGGCTGCATGGAGCCATTACTGCCACTGGACACCGGCCTGGGCAACAAAATGGGACCCTGTCTCAAAAGAAAAACAAAAGCAAACAAAACTCCAAGTTTTAGCTAAAGTCAAAGCCACGAACGCACTATATTCCTAAGAGTCATTTTCTTTCTTCATGTCCCCCCGTTCCCACACGCCTACCTTCCTCATTAGCAGAAGCCTAATTATGCTTAGGGGATCTCCTTCCTACCTGCTTAGGAAGGAGATGCACACACGCACACACATGCACACACACCACACCCACGCATGCATGCACAGCCCACCCGCAGTAAGTAGATGAAGCAGGGTGAACTCTGCCCCAATAGGGCTTTACTTCCCTGTCCAGTGACTGAGGAGGGTGTGGCACCTGACCCCACCTTGGCCAAAGGGAGCTGAGAGATGTCTGCTTGGGGACATCTGGCACGTTTCTACTCTGATAAAATAAGACATGCAGGAGAGGAAAAGGCCCTCTTCTTTACTAGATGTCACTGTGTCATGTGGAATGGCCGCAGCCACCTTGTGCCACAAGGGAAGACATCTCCCACATGTCAAGGACAGCAGAGTGCAAAAGCACCTGGGGTCCTGGAAATGTCAACAAACCTCTGAACTCATCAACCCTGGAACTGCCATACTTCTCATCATGTGGATAGTATATTCTTTTTGTTTGTTTCAGGTAATTTTAGTTAGCTTTTCAGTAACTCACAGCAAAAACCATCTTAAGCAATATAACATGCTTATTTTATCAAAGCTTAAAGTTTTTTTTTTAGAAAAATCACTAATACATAATTGTTTTTTCTTTTTTTGAGACAAAGTTTTGCTCTGTTGCCCAGGCTGAAGTGCAGTGGCACGATCTCGGCTCACTGCAACCTCCACCTCCCGGGATCAAGCGATTCTCCTGCCTCAGACTCCTGAGTAGCTAGGAATACAGGTGCCCACCACCATGCCCAGATAATTTTTGTATATTTAGTAAAGACAGGGTTTTGCCAGACTGGTCTTGAACTCCTGACCTCATAATCCACATGCCTCAGCCTCCCAAAGTGCTGGGATTACAGGCGTGAGCCACCACACCTAGCCACAAATATACAAATTTTCTGTCTATATGTGATACAAAAGTGTCTTCCCACTAGTGTGGCTACAGTCAAAAAGATGAACAGCCACAAGTATGTGTGGAAACATGGGGAAATCAGGGCCCACACACACGCTGGTGGGAAGAGAAAACGACACAGCCACTGTGAAGCAGTCTGGATGTTTCTCAAAAAGTTAAACATAGAGTTACATATGGCCCAGCAATTCCACTCCTAGGTACATACCCAAGAGAAACGAAAACCTATGTCCACACGGAAACGTACCTGCCAACATTCAAGGGAACACTATGTGTCACCGACAGAAAGTGAAACAACCCGAATGTCCATCGACTGAGGAATGGATAATCCACAAAGACAAAACACAATGGCATATTATGCAGCCATAAAAAGGAAGAAAGCACTAGCACACGCTACACCACGGGTGAACCTGGAAAGCATCAGGCTCAGTGAGAGAAACCAGTCATGAAGGGCCACACACATGTGATTCCATTTTTATGAAATGTCCAGAACAGGCAAATGCAGAGAGACACAAAGCAGCTTAGGGGCTGCCAGCGGCTGGGAGCACTGGGGGTGGCAGCTGAAGGATGCCGAGCTTCTCTGTCAAGTGAATAAACTGTCCCCAAACTGTCTGCGGTTACGGATGTCGAAGTGTGGGAACTGTACTTCAACTGCTGAATTGTGTGACATGTGGATTACAGCTCAGCAAAGCTTGTCCTTTTTTTTGGAGACAGAGTCTCACTCTGTCGCTCAGGCTGGAGTACAATGGTGCAATCTCGGCTCACTGCAACCTCCACCTCCTGGGTTCAAGTGATTATCCTGCCTCAGCCTCCCAAGTAGCTGGGACTACAGGCTAACACCACCAATCCTGGTTATTTTTTAAATTTTTAGTAGAGACAGGGTTTCACCATGTTAGCCAGGCTGGTCTTGAACTCCTGACCTCAAGTGATCTGCCTGCCTTGGCCTCCCAAAGTGCTGGAATTACAAGTGTGATTTGCCACGCCCAGCCTCAATAAAGCATTTTTTAAAAAAGGAAACGTTGGCTGGGCACGGAAGCTCACACCTGTAATCTCAACACTTTGGGAGGCCAAGGTGGGGGATCGCTTGAGGCCAGGAGTTTGAAACCGGACTGGGCAACACAGTGAGACCCTATCTCTACAAAAAAACACAGGAAGTTTAAAACTTAGGTGGTACACACCTGCAGTTCCAGCTACTCAGGAGACTGAGGTAGGAGGATCATCTGAGCCTGGGTGGTGGCAGCTGCAGTGAGCCATGACTGCACCACTGCACTCCAGCCCGGGTGACAGAGTGACTGTCTAATAATTAAAAAACAGGAAATGTTGTGACAGATTAGTGGCAATCTCTGTGTTTCTATTGTAACATATCAAACTGAGCTGTGCAGTGGTCATCAGAAACCCACCAAGGGACAACCCAGATTCTTGTGACTTCTTAAGTAACGACTTAACTTGGGCATTCATAATACTCAGATCAACTTCAACTCCCGGCTGTCTAACTGGTTTCGCTACAGCCAAATAAAGCACACGTTTGTAAAAGTCTTCAGACACCTGTTTCTCCATTTACCAGCTGGTGTCTTAGGTGTAAACAGTGCTGAGCGGTGGCACTCAGAGGCTGAAACATCCAGAAGCTGGAATAGTGCACTGGAGGCTGCGCACAGTGGCTCACGCCTGTAATCCCAGCACTTTGGGAGGCCAAGGTGAGCAGATCACTTGAGGTCAGGAGTTTGAGACCAGCCTGGCCAAAATGGTGAAACTCTGTCTCTACTAAAAATACAAAAATTAGCCAGGCATGGTGGCAGGCGCCTGTAACCCCACCTACTCAGGAGGTTGAGATGGGAGAATCACTTGAGCCTGGGACATGGAGACTGCCATAAGCTGAGACTATACCACTGCACTCCAGCCTGGGCTCTGTCTCAAAAATAAAAAAGAAAAAGAGGGCAAGTTCCCAAAGAGAGGAGCATGTAGTACACGCGCCCAGCACCCCAGAGCCCTCCAATAAAGTGTGCTGAACGCATGTGCATGTGAACACCATCAACCGAGGTGGTATAGAAAAAGCAATTCCTGGTCCGAGCCAGGAGGAACTCATCTAAGGTGGAGGCTCCCAACAGCTGCAGCAGAGGGTCGCCAGAGGAGGGGAATTCCATGTGGCATTCCAACCCTAACTGGTCTCCATGGAGGTGAACCAGACCCCACCGAGGAGGGAGAGGTCTGCATCGCCTCCGAGCAGTGCTTCTTGAAATGGGATGCCCCTAGCAGCCACTTCAGCATCACCTGGGAACTTGCAGGAAGGCACATTCTTGCCCCACCCTGGACCTGCTGAGCCAGACTCTCTAGGGTGGGGTCCAGACGTCTGTGTTTCGGCTGAGATGGCGTCGATGCAGGCTCGAGGGAGAGTCACTGCTCTGGGGACAACCAGGCCAGTGCTTCCAGCAGTGCGTGTCCAGGATGACCAGCGGGTGCCGGTGTTCAGGGCAAAGTCCTGACATCTACGCATTTATTCCACAATTTTTAAAAAATGACACTCGCTGAGTATCTGCTGTGCCCTAAAAAAATCAAAAAGACTCCACTAACGCATAGGGAGTCATCCAGCCCAGGCCCGTGTACTAACAGGTAGGCAGACGGCCTACCTGTTAGTACAGGAGAGCACTGAGGGGTAGAGGGATGCTGCTTGGGGGTGGGGAGGATGGCGACGCAAGGAAAACAGATGAAGAACGAGAAGAAAAATATGAAGTGCCACCAGAGGCTAGCACAAAGCTGGAGGGAGATCACGCCTATTGAGGGGGAGGAGGGCAACAGAGAAGAAGAAACAGGGAAGCCGCCTCTCCAGTGCCTTCCATTGAGGGTCTATTGCCAGCATGTGGAGAATCAGCCTCATCTGATGTACTACAGGGGAGAGGTGGCAGCCCAGGGCCTGAGGTCAGAGAGCGTATCCCATGTGACACACATCACCCAGGCCTATGACAAAGGACAAGCACACACTCCACTCAGATGACACGGGCCACTGGCCCCAACCCAGGAGGGATCACGTACGTGAGGAGATGTCAGTGTCCAAAGAGAGCTCATCAGCCCCAAGAAAGTTGACACAGAATAGTGAAACTTCATCTACTCAGGGGGCGGCTCACCCTTGGCCCCAGTGCAAAATGCAGATATTATCCACTAACACTTCCGTAAGTATCTCAACAAAACTGGACTGTGATTTTTGTTTTTATTAATTTTTTTAAGACAGGGCCTCATTCTGTCACCCAGGCTGGAGTGCAGTGGCGCGATCTCAGCTCACTGCAAACTCTGCCTCCTGGGTTCAAACAATTCTCCTGCCTCAGCCACTCAAATAGCTGGGATTACAGGCACGCACCACCATGCTTGGCTAATTTTTGTATTTTTAGTAGAGATGGAGTTTCACCATGTTGCCCAGGCTGGTCTCAAACCCCTGACTTATGGTGATCCACGCACCTAGGCCTCCCAAAGTGCTGGGATTACAGACATGAGCCACAGCAGCACCTGGCCCTCCAAATGTTTCCTCATTCTGCCCTAATCAAGGTGGTGCTCCTTCTTCGAATCCTTCTATCCTAGCAACTCACCTGCTTAATCCCATCCGATTCTGATACCATGCCCTACATCCCAACAAAGTATGCCTTTGACCTGCATTCTAATAATGTGAAATCCACTCTGGCTGTCTTTGTGAGCATTTCCACATTTATCAGCATCCCTCCTGAAAGAGGAGGTTTCTTTTATGGTGAGGTTGTGTTTTGTGTGCTGAAGGAAGGCTGGCCACAGTGGCTCACGCCTGTCATCCCAGCACTCTAGGAGACCAAGGGGGGCAGATTGGTTGAGGCAGGAATTTAAGACCAGCTTGGCCAACACAGTGAAACTCTGTCTCTACTAAAAATACAAAAAGTTAGCCAGGCATGGTGGCACATGCCTGCAATCCCAGATTTTTGGGAGGCCGAGACATGAGAACTGCTTGAACCCAGGAGGTAGAGGCTATAGTGAGGTATGATCATATCACTGTACTCCAGCCTGGGCAAATGAGCAAGATTCCATCTTCAAAAAAAAAAAAAACAGGCTGTCCATGCTGTCTCACACCTGTAATCCCAGCACTTTGGGAGGCGGAGGCAGGCAGATCATCTGAGGTCAGGAGTTCGCCACCAGCCTGACCAATATGGTGAAACCCCCTCTCTACCAAAAATACCAAAAAAAAAAAAAAATTAGTCGGGCGTGGTGGCAGGGACCTGTAGTCCCAGCTACTCAGGAGGCTGAGACAGAATTGCTCGAACTTGGAAGGCAGAGGTTGCAGTGAGCTGAGATCACGCCATTGCACTCCAGCCTAGGTTACAGAGTGACACTCTGTCTCAAAAAAAAAAAAAAAGAACAATAGCTAAGAGCTTAGCAGAGTTTACTCTGCACAGTTCAGGGAGGGCAATGAGTCTGGTGGGCATAAGCACTCAGTCCCTCATGCATGTGCTGGATAAAACAAGATCCTTTGCTCAGACACTACCGTCCCAAAACAATCCTGTTAATATTTTTTTTTTTTTTTTGGCAACAGTCTCACTCTGTCACCCAGGCTGGTGTGCACTGGTGTGAGCTCAAATGACCCTCCCACCTCAATCAAGGTGCTGCTTTTCCTCAGTTTCTGAGACCAAAGGCACGTGACGCCATGCCTGGCTAACTTATTACTATTAATTAGGCCTTGCAGATACCTTGATCTCATGAATGAAGTGCCTTGGGAATTAGATACTAATATTCTAGCCACTGGAAAAGTACATCATATTCCCCAAAGTAACCTGATACACTGACACCTGACTTACACACTGGTCTCACGGTTAGTATGAACCATGCCTCCTAACTTCACACAATTCTGAACTGATGGAAATGAAGATTCTGGTTTGTTTGGGTTTTTTTTAAGATAGGGTCTTGTTGCATTGCCCAGGTTGGAGTACAGTGGCACAATCTCGGCTCACTGTAGCCTCAATGTCCCAGCGCAACCCATCCTCCCATCTCAGCCTCCAGAGCAGTTGAGACTACAGGCACATGCCATCATTCCCAGCTAGCTTTTGTATTTTGTAGAGACAGGGTTTCACCACGTGACCCAGGCTGGTCTTGAACTCCTGAGCTCAAGCCACCTGCCCACCTCGGCCTCCCAAAGTGCTGGGATTATAGGCGTGGGATTCCGCACCAAGATTCTTAATCTCCAAAATTGTGAACAAGATCCTGAAGTTTGGTAATCACCTAAGGACCGCTATCCCTTCTAAGAGGCTGGGACAGAACCATCCACCTTATCCGTCTCTCTTCCACCATCTACAAAATCTCTAGTCCAATCTTATCTTTCCAATCTACAACTGTTTTGTACTACAATGGAATCTAATTGTTCACGTTAGTCTGGTAGGTTCGCTTTTCATGACAGCCTTAGAGAGAGAGCATTCATACCCCCATGCAATTCTCTCATTTATAGTTTATAATTCAGTGATGTTTCACATAGTCACAGCGGTGTGCAATCATCACCCCATAACCCATTTCAGAACATTTTCATCACCCCGAAAGGAAACTTGTACCCATCGGCAGTCACCTCCCATTTCCCTTCAGTTCCCCCAGCCCCTGGCCATCACTAATCCACCTTCTGTGTCTGTGGATGAGAGTCTTGCTCTGTCACCCAGGCTGGAGTGCAGTGGTGCAATCTCTGCTCACTGCAACCTCTACTTCCTGGGCTCAGGTGATCCTCCCGCCTCAGCCTCCCAAGTAGCTGGGACCACAGACGCATGCCACCATGCCTGGCTGATTTTTTTTTTTTAAGTAAAGAAGGGATTTTACCACGTTGCCCAGGCTGGTCTTGGGCTCCCGGATTGCAGAGATCCAAACGTGGCCTCTGTTGTGTGGCTTCTTTCACTGGGCATGTTTTCAGTACTCATCCATGTTGTCACATGAATCAGCACTTCACTCCCGTTTTGCTCACGCGTTGTTTCGTTTGTGTTCTTCAGCACACGGACATTTGCGCTGTTTCTACTTTTCGGCAATTGTGGCTACTGCTGCTGTGAACATTCCTGTAAGGTTTTGTGTGAACGTGTGTTTTCACCTCCCGGGTACAAATGCTAGGAGTGGCACTGCTGGTCCTACGGTAGCTCCACGCTTAACTTTTGGGGACCTGCCAGACTGTCACAGCAAGTGTACCATTTCACGTTCCCGAGTCTGGGAGGTTTCTGAGAAAAGGCCTATGGCTTCTTCATGCGCACATCTTCAACCTCCAGCAGGTACTCCAAAACTTTTCAACCGGTACACGCGTGCAAAGGTGGCTTTCCAAGAGAGCACAGGTAGCCTGGCCGCAGAGGACCACGGCACTTTCCAGAACAGTCCTCTCCCTGGTGGGACCTGTTTGTTCCCTGGAAAAGCCAAGCCCCACATCCTGGGTAGTTTTACCTACCCACAGGCTTGAATTACACCCTAACAAAAGTAAACCACACTTGATGGGACTCTGTGGGCCTGAGGGCTGCCTAACAGCTTGGCAGGCATTCCCCGGCAGCCACTGTGACCAGCTGCCCCACCAGCCATTCCAAGCTCCTCACACAAGGACACTGTTGAGGTGAACTCATACAAATGGGTGGGGAGCGATGCGCCTGACTTGGAAGGGCCTCCAGCTGAGGTCAACCCTGGAGCAGGCCCCCCATGCCCTATGGACACTTTCGAGCCCCCCAGCTTAGCAAACGCAGCTGGAGACCTCCAACCTCACCCAGTTACTCAAAGGGGGACCTTGCCCCCCTTCCTTTACCTTGAAGGACGAAGAGACTTTTTCCTGCTGAGAAACTTAGTGTTTTCCTCCTCTATCCTGAACACCACTGATGTTTGCTGACGCAGACCTGTTTACATGCTATTTCTTGTTTGAATGACACGAAAACAAAATAAGAATGAACTATGAACTGATGACCGTGTTTGGGAGTTCAGCTCTTTCCGTGGCCAATGCTGCTTTTAAAAACGTTCTATATTAAGGAAGTGCTGTGGGAACACGGCGGGCTGTGGAACCATCCCACCCCCTGGGCTCTGAAGCTAGCCAGCAGGCAGAGTCCTGGCTGGGCACGGGAGACTCCAGGCTCACTCGGCCCCACAGAAACCAGAGGGGAAGCCTAATTTTATCACGCTGCATTTAGACAGTGTGGATTCATTTGAACGAGAAAGTTCCTAGAGTTGTTTGGGAATTTTTTTGGTCAATATTTAAATACTACTTTTTTTCAAGCTTGCCCTAGATACCAACTGCTTACCTAACACACAATTCCGATGTTGCCAAGCCTCACACCAGCGTGAAGGGGACGGCCAGCACTCATGTGTTCACACAAAAAGAGTCTCTACGCTCTTCTAGCCACACTATAACTTTTATCCTAATCACAAAACTATCCAGAATGATAGTAAACAAATATTTCAATTAAGAAAACATAATGGCCAGGCTGGGCGCGGTGGCTCACGACTGTAATCCCAGCACTTTGGGAGGCCGAGGCGGATGGATCACGAGGTCAAGAGATCGAGACCATCCTGGTCAACATGGTGAAACCCCGTCTCAACTAAAAATACAAAAAATTAGCTGGGCACGGTGGCACGTGCCTTTAATCCCAGCTACTCAGGAGGCTGAGGCAGGAGAATTGCCTGAACCCAGGAGGTGGAGGTTGCGGTGAGCCGAGATCGCGCCATTGCACTCCAGACTGGGTAACAAGAGCGAAACTCCGACTCAAAAAAAAAAGAAAACATAATGGCCAGCCACATCTACTACCAGCTTGCCCCAAGCTTTCGGATGTTTTCCGAAACAGAGGACTGCCATAGGTAACTTTTTACAGGGTCTTCATATGAGTTCCTGTTTTACTTTTTTAAATTATTTTTTAAGACAGAGACTCACTCTGTCACCCAGGCTGGAGCGCCGTGGCGTGACCTTGGTTCACTGCAACCTCCGCCTTCCAGGTTCAAGTGATTCTCCTGCCTCAGCCTCTGAGTAGGTGGGATTATAGGCATGCTAACTTTTGGTGCTTTTAGTAGAGATGGAGTTTCACCATATTGGCCAGGCTGGTCTCGAACTCCTGACCTCAATTGATCCTCCCGCCTCAGGTTCCCAAAGTGCTGGGATTATAGGCATGAGCCACTGCACCTAGTCCAAGTTCCTTATTTTAAATGTGGCAGAGGTTTGTAAAAAAGTTAAACAGAGTTTCCACATGAGCTAGCAGCTCCATGCCTAGGTATGCACCAAAAGAACTGAAAACAGGTACTAAAATAAAAACGAGTGCACAGATGTTCCTAGCAGCACAATGGCCAACAGGTGGGAACAACCCCAACGTCCATCGACGCATGGATGGAGAACAAAACAGGGCTTCTCCATACTGTGGAGGGTTAACAACCATAATAAAAAGCAGGTACTACTCCACACTACAACATGAAGGAACCTTGAAAACACACTGAGTGAAAGAATCCAGACACAAAAAGCCACATACCCTATGATTCCATGTATATGAAACATCCAGACTAGGTGAATTCTGCAGATAGAAAGCACAGCACAGCAGCTGCCAGGTGCTAGGGTTTGGGAGATGAGACGTGACTGCTTGATGGGTGTGAGGTTTCTTTTTGGGGGTGATGAAAATGTTTCAGAGCTAGACAGAGGTGATGGTTACATAACACTGTGAACGCACTAAATGCCACTGAACAGTTCACCTTAAAAATCAGTAATTTAGGCCGGGTACAGTGGCTCATGCCTATAATCCCAGGACTTTGGGAGGCCAAGTTGGGCGGACCACCTTAAAGCAAGAGTTCGAGACCAGCCTGACCAACACGGAGAAACTCTGTTTCCACTAAAAATACAAAATTAGTAGGGCATGGCGATGCATGCCTGTAATCCCAGCTATTTGGGAGGCTGAGGCAGAACTGCTTGAACCCAGGAGGCAGAGGGTGTGGTGAGCTCAGATCATACCATGGCACTCCAGCCTGGGCAACAGGAGCAAAACTCCATCTCAAAAAAAAAAATTTAAGTTATGTGAATTTAGCTTCAACTAAAATAAATCAGAGCCAGGCACAGTGGCTCAAACCTGTAATCCCAGCACTTTGGGAGGCTGAGGTGGGTGGATCACCTGAAGTCAATTCGAGACCAGCCTGGCCAACATGGTGAAACCTCGTCTCTACTAAAATGCAAAAATTAGCTGTGTGCGGTGGCATACGCCTGTAATCTCAGCTACTCAGGAGGCTGAGGCAGAAGAATCGCTTGAACCTCAGAGGCGGAGGTTGCGGTAAGCCAAGATTGTGCCACTGCATTCCAGCCTGGGCGACAGAGCAAGACTCCATCTCAAAAACTTAATTAATTAATTTAAAAAATAAAAAGTAAATCAGGCCAGACACCGTGGCTCACACCTGTAATTCCAGCATTTTGGGAGACCAAGGCAGGCGGATCATCTGAGGCCAAGAGTTCGAGACCAGCCTGGCCAACATAGTAAAACCACGTCTCTACTAAAAATACAAAAAATTAGCCAGGCATAACAACAGGCGCCTGTAATCATCGGTACTAGGGAGGTTAAGGCATGAGAATCGCTTGAACCTGGGATGTGGAAGCTGCAGTGAGCCAAGATCATGCCACTGCACTCCAGCCTAGGCGACAGAGTGAGATCCTGTCTCAAAGATAAAACAAGTAGGAAGAAATGTGGCCAGTTCTTGCTGGGCAGTTTTGTACAGAAGACACAAAATTTCTAAAGTGACTCCTACCAGATGTTTTTTGGGAAAGTAAGGTCCTTTCCTAAAATTCTGGTAAAGTTTAATAAAAATCAATACTTCCCTAACTTGACATTCACATTTTAGCTTTATAATGTAACTAGTTACAAAATTGTTCATTAAATCTAACTGAGTTTCACTTACACAATCTGATCTCTAATTCCCATTTTCCATTTCTAGTATATAAGCAAAAGAAACGTCCCTTCAGTCTTGTGGAAAACATGTCCTATTTAATAAGACACAAATTTGATTCAAATTTCTCCTCCTCCTCCCTTTAATAATACACTAAAAATAACTGTAATAACATCTTACTCATCCTGAGCGCGTGTACCTAGCAACCTCACTTATTCAGACTATAGCTGACAACCAAAAAAACTGCACAGAGACTGAATCCTTAGCCCTTTCCATCGAACCATATCTGCAGGGTTAACAAGCTGAATTACTTGTTGGTTTGGTTTTTTAACGTAACAAAGTAAAAACCAGGAGCAAATGTGTTACAAGAAGGTACAGCAACAGCAACATATGTTGATAGCAAAAGAAGTCAAAAAATTATTTTTAAAAACATAAGAACTGGGAAAACAGAACAATCTCAGTTTTGTTTTTTAAAAGCAAAGATTACTATTTTTATAGAGAAATTGCTATATTAGTAAAAGCCAAATAACAAGAAGTAAAAATAACTGAGTCATCAAGAAAATTACATCTTATTTGGCGTAGTCCATTTTTATGAAAGTGTTTTATATATTCCAGAAACATAAAACCAAATGTTTGAATTGGTTAAAACAGAAAATTGTCTGACTGACTAAAAGAGAAAACCCTCCGTTCTTCAGCAAACTCAACCACCCAGAAAGCGCTATCACTGACATTTATATCTAACAACACGTCATATGAGGTTGGTTTCATATCCAACCATTTGCTACCCCTGAAGCTCTCTATTAAGGAACTGGCTGATCAGAGAACTTAATACTTAATCAAAATAGAGCAAGCAAGAAGAGAGACTACTGTTCAAAAAAAAGATTACATGAAACAGTTACATCAAATTATAATTCAGTGTTAAATCTCACGGAATCATGCCTTTCAGGAAAATATGTAAACACTAGTAAAAATGAAATGGCTAAATCTCAACCAAAGTGTATTATTTAAAAATAAGAGATGTTTTATCATTTGATTTTATTGTCTCTACAAAAAAATATGTTTTGTCTCTACAACAAAATACAAAAATTAGTCAGTCATGGTGGTGTGCGCCTGTAGTCCCAGCTACTGGGGAGGCTGAAGCTGGAGAATCGCTTGAGCCCAGGAGGAGGAGGCTACAAAGAGCCAAGATCTTGCCACTGCACTCCAGCCTGGGCGACAGAGCCAGACCCCGTCTCGAAATAATTAATTTTTTAAAAAATCAAAGAATACCTTAAAATTACTGCCAAGCTAAGAACCTTGATGCTACTCCTTGTTCGGGAAAGCTCCACACACCATAAGCCGTGGTGCTGAAAGCAACAGAAACTTCAGTGCAAACTGGAACACCTCCCAGGGAGTCTATGGAATTGGAAATCTAATAGCTACTAAATAAAGTAACATCATGACTGGAGCTATGAAAGCAAACACTTCCATTTGAACTTCAAGTGGCAGCAGGGACAAAGTTGATATCTTAGACTCATCAGCCCTGAAAGTATTCCTAATCACAATTTCTTTTGGGAGCCAGAAAGAACAGAGCGTTACTTATGTGAATCTAGCTGAGACATTCACTGTGAAATGTGTGTTAGGGAAAAGTCCTTTGAAATTTCTCATGTGCATGGTGGTTTCTGAAAGTTTTTAACCTCCTGCAGTTCCTGGGACACTGAGTCAGTCACCTGTCCAAAGGAAGCACAGGATGGCAGCAAGTTCACAATTGCACTTTCTCTTAGGGAAGCCACGGTTTCACAACTCGGGTCTTTGTGCAGGTGACGTTTTCACTCGGGTCAGAGGGCAAAGGTATCCAGTATCAACCCTGTCCCCTTCAGAACCAAGTAGCGTTTTCCCAACAGCCATGCAAATCACAGCAAATGTCATGTGGATTTCCAGGAGCTTCTTTGCTCAAAGCGGGTGGGTCACGAGGTCAAGAGATCGAGACCATCCTGGTCAACATGGTGAAACCCCATCTCTACTAAAAATACGAAAAATTAGCTGGGCACGGTGGCGCGTGCCTGTAATCCCAGCTACTCAGGAGGCTGAGGCAGGAGAATTGCCTGAACCCAGGAGGCGGAGGTTGCAGTGAGCCGAGATCACGCCATGGCACTCCAGCCTGGGTAACAAGAGCAAAACTCTGTCTCAAAAAAAGAAAAGAAAAGAAAAGAAAACCACAGAGGATTAAAATTACCATATTGAAATTATCATAAAGAAAAGGAGGCCAGGCGCTGTGGCTCACGCCTGTAATCCTAGCACTTTGGGAGGCCAAGGTGGGATGATCGCTTGAGACAGGGTCAGGAGTTCGAGACCAGCCTGGGCAACATAACAAGACCCCATCTCTACTGGAAAAAAAAAAAAGGAGAAGAAAGAAAAGGAAAAATGCAAACAACCCAGAAAACAAAATTGAGCAGATTATTACAACACGATAATCAGGTACTGAAGGTACCAGAGATCACGCCTGGAAAACCACCTCACTCAGGCAAAGGAGATAAAGCTTTCATGGGTGCTCATCATTTGAGCAAAACAGCAAAAATACACACAGAAACTCAGGAGATCCAGAAGAGACACTCTGAACAAAGAAAAATGGAAATGACAGGGAACCAAATGATCTACATCAGGGATTTTAAGAGGGAAAATATGCTTCTGAGTGAAAAAAATAAAGAAAGTCAATCAAAACTTTTTATAAACTGGGGCACAGTGGCTCACACCTGTAATCCCAACACTCTGGGAGGCCAAGGCGGGTGGATCACTTGAGGTCGGGAGTTCAAGTGCAGCCTGACCAACATGGAGAAATCCCATCTCCACTAAAAATACAAAAGTGGCTGGGTGTGGTGGCAGGTGCTTGTAATCTCAGCCACTCAGGAGGCTGAGGCAGGAGAATCGCTTGAACCCAGGAGGCAGAGGCTGCAGTGAGAAGAGGTCACGCCACTGTACTCCAGCCTGGGCAACAAGAGCAAAACTCCATCTCAAAAGAAAAATACTTTTTCTAAATCTTTGACAAGACCAAGAGTTTCCTTTCAAAATCAGTGACATTTAATTTTTTTTTTTTTTATACAGAGTCCTGCTCTGTCACCCAGGCTAGAGTGCAATGGTGTTATCTTGGCTCACTGCAACCTCCAATTCCCAGGTTCATGCAATTCTCCTGCCTCAGCCTCTGAGTAGCTGGGATTACAGGCACCCACCACCATGCCCAGCTAATTTTTGTATTTTTAGTAGAGATAGGAGTTCACCATCTCAAACTCCTGACCTCATGTGGTCCCCAAGTGTCAGCCTCCCACAGTGTTGGAATGACAGGGTGAGCCATCATGCCCAGCTGTTGGCATTTTAATTTTTTTTTTTTTGAGAAAGGGTCATACCCTCTCGCCTAGGCTTGAGTGCTGTGGCACAATCTCGGCTCACTGCAACCTCAAACTCCTGAGTTCGAGGAATCCTCCCAAATCAGCCTCCCCGGCAGTAGCTGGGAACACAGGCATGTGCCACCATGCCCTGCTAAGTTTTTAATCTTTTTGTAAAGACGGTTTCTCACTATGTTGCCCAGTCTGGTCTTGAGCTCCTGGGCTCAAGTGATTCTCCATCTTGGCCTCCTAAAGTGCTGGGATTACAGGCATGAGCCACCATGCCCAGTCCTCTAATTTCTAATTACAAAATTTAAGGTAGACACTTTCCAGGTACATTTATTTGGGGGACAACTAGAGGACTAACACACTCAATACAGGGCCGGCAGATCCTGAACCTCACCGTCAAAAGTAACAAGAACAAGCAAGTCCTTTAGCAACGAAATCATCGTTAAGAACATTATCAGTGCAGTATTCGCTCAGTCCCACTAGTGAAAAACCTGCCAACACAGTGAAATTCATTTATTGGCAACTGACTTCCAATCTCTCTCCAAAATATTTTCACATGGGAACTGAAACACATTTTTAAAAAAATTTATTCACTTCACATTTTCTCCAAGCTATTTCAGAAGTATTTCTCAGACTTTCAAAATCAAATGGGGTTCCTAGGCTGGGCACTATGGCTCACGCCTGTAATCTCACCACTTCAGGAGGCCTTGGGAGGTGGATTGCTTGAGCTCAGGAGTCTGAGACCAGCCTGGCAACATGATGAAACCCCATCTCTACAAAATATACAAAAATGAGATGGGCGTGGTGTTGCATGCCTATAGTCCCAGCTACGCAAAAGGCTGAGGCACAAGAATCACTTGAACTCGGGAAGCAGAGGTTGCAATGAGCTGAGATCACGCCACTGCACTCCAGCCTGGGTGACAGAGCAAGATTCTGTCTTCAAAAAAAAAAAATCAAATGGGGTTCCACTAACGATACCCTGCTTTATTCAGCAAATGTGATCCTCAGGTAAATGTGTAAATTATACTTCTAGAACTCAACCTTATGTTTTATATTTAAAGGAAGTAAAGAATCTTTTATGAAGTTAAGGCTCTCACACACACCCTGTAATTTAGTGGCTCTATAAATCGGAGCTTCCCTATGAGGGTTCATAGTTTAAACAAACGGACAAAGAAAAAGCCACTTTTCACATTAAGAACGAGCACTATGTCCCAATCACGAGAGGCTCTCACTGTTCTTAGAGAACGGTGGAGATTTTAAGCACATTTAGCTCAAACTTTCTATTTGACCAATGTGAAAAAAGCAGAACCAGAGACAGGAAAGTATTTGCCCAAAAAGTTCTTGTTAGTGGAGGAAATGTATTAAGACGGAAAGCTAATTTACAAAAACAAATTAAATTTTCAAGTAAGATCATGCTATAAAAGTGCTTCCCTTTCAGAAACCACCCCTCACCACACCCAGTTTTTAGGCAGCTCATTCACACACACAAAAATAACATTAATGACCAAAAGAAGCAGCCAGCATTTTCTCATGGGAAAAAGAACTCATTTATGAAGTTCCAGAATGCAATGCAATCCACACTTTAAATAGTAACACAATAGGGTAAAACTAACTGAATCAACATGCAATAAACGCTTTCACTTAAAATGTCACAGCCTTAACAGTATACAGCATTTAATATCCATACAAAAGGAAATAAATCACATGCCTGTGGGGCTTCTTCCTTCTCCAGGCTAGAGTGTCAGAAAATGTAGTTAATATTTCCCAAACAACTCAAACATGAAAAGAAACGATTCAAAAGCTGCTTGTTCCACCGCCTTTCCTTTGGAAGAGAAAAAAAAAAAAAAGAACAGACCTTAATAGCATTACACAAAAATCCTGGAAATTATGCACAAAGACTACCCTGGAGCTTTGCCAGAAAAAGGTATGCTGGTTTTCCATGTGTATGAGTGGTAATCAAATAAGAATTACCAGGAGCTACAATATTATTAAAGATAAATATACTTCTTGAAATCTCCATCTTACAAAGCTTAAAAATAATTGCCAGAACTAAGCCGTTCAACCCCACATTTCCTGGGCCTTCCTGAAGCACTGAGTCCTCTGTGTTTCTGCCCTGCACCCCACACCCTCAAGGCAGCACATCAGAGCTGACGGTCACAAGCTGTCCACACTCATGCGCCCCGGGCCCATTCACATGCCCAGGCACTGTGCACTGGCCTGCTCTCTCCAACTCTGTCTTCACGAGAGCCTTTCAAGGCCCTCCCAGAGTCTCCACTTAATGAACCACTCAATCATTCCCAGCAAAGCAGTTATTGCCTTTCCTCTACCTTCTGGCTCATTCCATGTAGATGTTTGGGGTGTGGTTTGCACATTACAGGGTACTCACATGTAGAGTGTGAGTAGGTGTAACTTTTTGGGGGTGAAGGACAGAGTCTCACTCTGTCACCCAGGCTGGAGTACAGTGGCACAAGCTCAGCAACCTCTGCCTCCCACGTTCAAGCGATTCTCCTGCCTCAGCTTCCAGAACAGCTAAGATTATAGGTGCTTGCCACCATGCCCAGCTAATTTTTCTATTTTAAATAGACACTGGTTTCTCCATGTTGGCCAGGCTGGTCTCAAACTCCCCAACTCAAGTGATCCACCTGCCTCAGCCTCCCAAAGTGCTGGAATTACAGGATGAGCCACTGTGCCTGGCTTATAATATTTATTGATGTTCATTCATTTATCAGCAAATATTATTGGGCATGGATTATGTGCCTGGCTTTATTCGCAGCGCTAGGAACACAGCGAGAAATAAAACATGGAAAATTCCTGCTCTTCAGATGCATTCCAGTGGCGTGGAAACAGATTATAAACAAAATAAGTCAAATACATACGATGTAAGATGGAAATGACAGTGGCCGGCCCATCGCTCCAGGAGGCACTGTTGAGGGCAAGGCCCCTACTAAGGGATTACTGGAGTTGGGCTTTCCGGAATGTTCCACAGCTGTCCTGGAGGATGGGATTGGCTGGGCTGGGGGAGGACTCCTCAGTCTGCAAACAGGTCATCTACATTTTGGGTTGGGATTTCTTTTTACTGTTTTTTCTTGTGGGGGGGGTGTCTTTTTTGAGACAGTCTTACTTTGTCACCCTCAGTGGCATGACCTCAACAACCTCTGCCTCCCGGGTTCAAGCAATTCTCCTGCCTCAGCTTCCCAAGTAGCTGGGAATACAGGCACCTGCCCCCATGCCCAGCTAATTTTTGTATTTTTAGTAGAGACAGGGTTTCACCATGTTAGCCAGGCTGGCCTCCAACTCGTGCCCTCAGATGATCCACCCACCTAGGCCTCCCAAAGTGCTGTGATCACAGGTGTGAGCCACTATGTCTGACCTATGATATTTGCTTATTCATTCATTCATTCATTTATTCAGCCAATATTATCAGGCATGTATTAAATGCCTGGCTATGCTCCCAGCTCTAGGAACACAGCAGGAAGTAAAACATAAAAAATTCCTGCTCTTCAGATGCATTCCAGTGGCGTGAAAACAGATTATAAACAAAATAAGTTGAATACATACGATGCAAGATGGAAATGACAGTGGCTGGCCCATCACTCCAGGAGGCACTGTTGAGAGCAAGGCCCCTACTAAGGGAATTCCTGGAGTTAGGCCTTCTGGAATGTTCTACAGCTGTCCTGGGGGATGGGGTTTGCTGAGTTGGCGGAGTGCTCCTCAGTCTGCAAACAGGTCATCTACATTTTGGTTTAAGATTTCTTTTTACTGTTTTTTTTTTGGTTTTTTTTTTTTTTGGAGACAGAGCTCTCACTCTGTCGCCCAGGCTGGAGTACAATGGCACAATCTTGGCTCACTGCAACCTCTGCCTACCAAGTTGAAGCAATTCTCCTGCCTCAGCTTCCTAAGTAGCTGGGATTACAGGTGTGCTCCACTATACCTGGATAATTTTTGTATTTTCAGTAGAGACGGGGTTTCACCACGTTGGCAAGGCTGGTCTCAAACTCCTGAACTCAAGTGATCTACCCACTTTAGCCTCCCAAAGTGCCGGAGTTACAGACGTGGGCTACCGCACCCGACCTTTTATTATTTTTTTTTATCACAATTTACCTACATTCACAGGCATCTACCCCTCAACATGCGTTAGTGGAAGATACAGAAAGAAATTCTACATTGCTCCCAGTTTGTAAGAATGCACATGAAAACTTCCAAGGAACTGGAGGATACACGTACCGTTTCTTAGGTGACATTATTTCCTCATAGAAACATGCAAAACAATTCATTTTCTCTTCAAAACAGATGAGGGTAGACTTTAGCTCAGTCTCTCTGAATAAACATATCAGACAAACAGCATTAATGAGATTTTAATGCCCATAATTTCTTGACTCTTTAAAAATGTTACTAAATGGGTATGAAAGCTATCGAAGACCACTCACATCGCATGAAAAGAACTCAGCAGCCAACCTAAAGGGCTCCCACGGGCCCCCAACAGGACAATTTGAGCATCAAAAATAACATATCTGTCATGGAATCAAACACATCAAATAAGCTAAAATCCCGGAGTTTATATTGATTCTTGAAAAAAATCATCTTTGGAGAACATTAAGAAACCAATTCAGCCCAGGACTTTGAGACCAGCCTAGGCGACATGGCAAGACCCTTTCCCTCTGAAACATTTTTAAAAATCAGCTGGCCGTACTGGGCACATCTGTAGTCCCAGCTCCTGGGGAGGCTGAGGCAGGAGGAGCCCTTGACCCTAGGAGGTTGATGTGTATGGCTCTGTGTCCCCACCCAAATCTCATCTTGAACTGTAATCCCCACGTGTGGAGGGAGGGACCTGGTGGGAGATAACTGGATCATGGGGGCGGTCTCCCCCATGCTGTTCTCGTGACAGTGAGGGAGTTCTCATAAGAGCTGATGGTTTAAAAGTGGCAGTTTCTCCTGTGTGCTCACGCTCTCTCCTGACACCATGTAAGATGTGCCTTGCTTTCTCTTCAACTTCTGCCATGATTGTAAGCTTCCTGAGGCCTCTCCCAGATGCAGAACTGTGTCAATTAAACCCACTTTCTGTACAAATTACCCGGTCTCAGGTAGCATCTTTTTTTTGTTTTTGAGATGGAGTCTTGCTCTGTCACCCAGGCTGGAGTATACTGGCACGATCCTGGCTCACTACCACCTCCACCTCCTGGGTTCCAGCGATTCTCCTGCCTCAGCCTCCTAAGTACCTGGGATTACAAGTGTATGCCACCACGCCCAGATAATTTTTTGTACGTTTAGTAGACATGGGGTTTTGCCATGTTGGCCGGACTGAACTCCTGAGCTCAAGGGATCTGCCTACCTCAGCTTCCGAAAGAGCTGGGACTACAGGCGTGAGCTACCACACGTGGCCTCAGGTAGCATCTTTAGAGCAGTGTGAGAACGGTGTGATACAGGTGGGGCTGCAGGGAGCTGAGACTGCACAACTGCATTCCAGCCTGGGCAAAGGAGCAAACCCTGTCCCTCCCAAAAAAAAAATCAGTCTGAAAATGGTACAGAAAGAGAAAGAACCAAGCAACTAAAAGCATCTAAACATCCATGGCTCCCAGGATCCTAGGATTTCACCGTGGATGAGATGGCTTGTGCGTGAGGGCACCTTGTAAACGGAGGCAGCTAAAGACAGGTATGGCTGTTTGGCAGTTGCTGCTGCCCAGAAAGTTATTCCCACTTTCAGTAACACTAGCTCTTCTCTAGTGAAAGTCACTGTGTGCCAACAACTCTTCTAAGAACATGTACTTCCTCATTTAATCCTCGCAGCGACTTTGTGAGGTAGGAACTAGTGTTTGCTAATACAGCCTTTGAGTTTAAATACTGGCTCCACCATTCAGTATCCCATTCTGGCCATCGCAAGTTACCTAACCTCTCTGTGCTTCAGTCCTCTCGTTTATAAAAGGGAGATAATCTCAGCCCTCTTTGCAATACAATTAGGAGGTCTAGTGCAGGATTTGTTCAGGGGCTTTTTTTTTTTTTTTTGAGATAGAGCCTTGCTCTGTCACCCAGGCTGAGTACAGTGGTGTGATCACAGCTCAATGCAGCCTCAACCTCCCAGGCTCAAATGATCCTCCCACCTCAGCCTTCCAAGAAGCTTGGAATATAGGCACATGCCGCCATACACGGCTGTTTATTTTTTTTAGGGACAGGGTCTCACTATTGTTGCCCAGGCTGGCCTCAAACTCCTAGATGCAAGTGGTCCTCCCACCTCCCACTTCCAAACTGCTGGGATTACAGGAGCCACTACTCCTGACCTGTACAGATTATTTGATCACTGTCTACTTCCTTTCCTAGGCTTCATGCCTCAAGAGGGCAGGGGCCACCTCTCTATCTCCAGAACCTAGACCTGGCCTTACCAGTGGTAGGAACCCATTCAATATTTAATGAATAAACAAAGGAATTTACAGTAGGATACAGTAGAGTTGAAAAACCACCCTAGTTCAAACCACAGCCAATAGCTCAAGTTGCAGAGCTGAATATTTGCTCATAATTCCTCAATCATCAAGGGCCCCATCATCTTTAGAACCTCCAGGCTCCGGGGATCTGAAGCAGCCTAGGAACGAGACCTCTGAATCACCCCCCACCCCCCAAGCATTTTCAGTAAAGAGGCAGCCAGGTTCAGCAGCTAGAGTTTAACCAGGGTGAGCCATCAGCATTTTGTATTTTGGACACCTGCCCATTTTCGTACAAGAAACTGACACAATCACAGTCCCTGGTGAGTTCTAGGTTTCAGTACCAAATTATACAAGATGTGCGCCAGATTGAGCGCAGGAAGAAAGAAACACCCTTGAGCACAACACGAAATGTGACTCAGCAAGGATGGAGCGTTAGCTGTTACTGACGGAATGGCTGTCCGCCATCGAGTCACCATGCCAGTAAACGCTTTTCTTGAATTGTCTCAGCTGATTCTCCCAATGACCCTCTGACAGAGACACCATCGTTCCCATAAACTGCAGAGCCCCTAGGTAGCGTGCCCAAAGTCCCACAGTTAGGAAATGTACAACCAAGAATGAAGTCCAAATGTATCAGAAATCAAAATCCAAGCACCTAACCATTCAAGGGTGGGCCCTTCCAAAAAAAAAATGTACGGAGTTGATGGTCCTTTGTTTTTTGACGTAGAGTCTTACTCTTATCGCCCAGGCTGGAGTGCAATGGCGTGATCTCGGCTCACTGCAGCCTCCACCTCCCAGGTTCAGCAATTCTCCTGCCTCAGCCTCCTGAGTAGCTGGGATTACCGGTGCACACCACCACACCTGGCTAATTTTTGTATTTTTAGTAGAGATGGAGCTTTGCCAAGTTGGCCAGGCTGGTCTAGAACTCCTGACTTCAGGTGATCCACCCATGTCAGCCTCTCAAAGTGCTGGAATGACAGGCGTGAGCCAGGCCCAACTCAAAGCTGATGATCTTGATCACATACCTTGAACACGAGCAACAAAGACTTATCAGAACCACAAAGGATTTTTAAGGATTTTGTAGGAAAAGGTCAACGTGTGAACTAAGGTCACTTGCTATTTCCACGGGAAACACATAACGTCCGTCACAACTCCAGTGTGTGTTATTTCACGCACATGAGAATGCATGTTTGGGTCGCACATACAAAACCTGCAGTCTTCCTATCTCACAGCCCAGCAAGAGAAGCAGTTCTCAAAGTGTGGTCTGCAGATCCCTGGAGGTCCCTGAGACCTCTGCAAGGCACCTGTGAAGTCTAAACTATTTGCACAATGTCACTAAGACATCATTTGCCTTCTTCAGTGTTGACACTTGCAGAAGCAGCCATGGGTGAAATCGCTAGTGCCTGAGTGCATCTCGAGGCGGGGGAACCAAACTGCACCAGCCCTCAGCATGTCCTTCACCACTACACATGAAAGGAAAAGCAAACAGCTTTGCTTAAGAATGTCCCTGACACGCTGGGCGGTGGCTCAGGCCTGGAATCCCAGCACTCTGGGAGGCTAAGGTGGGCAAATCACCAGTCAGGAGTTCGAGACCAGCCTGGCCAACATGGTGATACCCTGTCTCTACTATAAATATAAAAATTAGCCAGGCGTGGTGGCAGACACCTGTGATCCCAGCTACTAAGGAGACAGAGGCACGAGAATCTCTTGAACCTGGGAGGTAGAAGTTGCAGTGAACTGAGAGAGCCCCACCACTGCACTCCAGCCTGGGTGAGAGAGCAAGACTCTGTCTCAGAAAGAAAAAAAGAATGTCCCTGATGAAGCTGTCAACCTTAATGACTGTGTTAAATCTCAAGCCTGAGTAGGTGTCTTCTGAATAGTCTGAGTGATAAAGGGAGAAGCACGCCTACAGCCAGGGTGCTGCCACCACAGTACCGTGGCTTCGAGCAAAGCAGCTGTGCAGCTGTTTGGGATGCAGGCTGAACTGGCCACCTTTCTGATGTGGAACATCATTTATACTTGACTACAGGCAAACTACGATCGTTCAGACCTGAGTACCCGCAGACCGTTCCTGGAAATAGGAATGAGTCTGTCATTTCAAGGAAAACAACTGATAGTATCTGCTGCCAATAATAAAATCCCGGTTTTCAAGGTGAGTTTTGGAAAACTTACATCAGCCACTGCGAAGTCAACATCTCCCTACTATTTGACTTGACTGACAACAACATTTGGAAAAGCTGCATCATTCAAGAGACCAGTATTTTCCAAATGACTAGTGCATGATGTTATAAAATCATACCTGGATAAAAACCCAACAGCATTTAATGTAACAGAGTACAAAAAAGATAATAAAATTTCAGATTCTATAACACAACTAACTAGTATGACACTACCACTCAAAATTAAAAATCAGTGGGGTGTGGTGGCGCATGCCTGTAGTCCCAGCTACTTGGTAGGCCAGCGCAGGAGGATCACTTGAGCCCATGAGGTCAAGGCTACAGTGAGCTATGAAAGCACCACCGCACTCCAGCCTGGGTGACAGACTAGGACCCCATCTCAGAAAAAAAAAAAAAGACTACTCATTTGTTGGGTGTTGGTACAGAATCAAAGAAAAATATCCACGATTACACAGAAAGGCTATGAAAATGCTCTGCCATTTTCCAGCTACATACATACTGCAACAAAATGAATGCCAAAGCAGTTAAGAAAATTTAGCGGACACACTTAAAAGTGGTTAACATGGTAGATTTCTGTTGTGTATATTGTGTCACTTAAAACACTTTAGCTGACTGGAGCACTGGCTCATGCCTGTAATCCCAGCACTTTGGGAGGTGGAGGCAGGCAGATCACCTGAAGTCGGGAGTTCGAGACCAGCCTGGACAACATGGTGAAACCCTGTTTCTACCAAAAAAATTTAAAAATTAGCTGAGCATGGTAGGGGGTGCCTATAATCACAGCTACTCAGGAGGCTGAGGCAGGAGAATCACTTGAACCCGGGAGGCAGAGATTGCAGTGAGCCAAGATTGCACCATTGCACTCCAGCTTGGGCAGTAAGAACGAAACTGTCTCAAAAAAAAAAAAACCCAGCCATTTATTCATCCAGACATTAAGGAGATTTGCAAAAATGTACAGCAATGCCACCCTTCTCATCAAATTTTTTCATTTTAAAAAATACAGTTACTTTTATAAAAAGGTCAAATATAGATATATTAACATGCAGTGGGGGAAATAAATTCATTATTATTTTAAAATAAATTAAGAAAATATTTTTAAACTTCTGTTTGTTTCCATTTCTAATACTGTAAATATCAATAAACAATCTATATAAATAACCTACATAAGCCTGGGCAACATAGAAAGATATCAACTCTGCAAATAATTTTAAAATTAGGCTGGATGTGGTGGCTCATGCCTATAATCCCAGCACTTTGAGAGGCCGAGACAGTGATCACTTGAGGCCAAGAGTTTGAGAGATAGTGAAATCCCATCTCTACTAAAAATACAAAAAAATATATCCAGGCACAGTGGCATACGTCTGTAATCCCAGCTACAGGGTAAACTGAGACACAAGAATTGCTTGAACCTGGGAGGCACAGGTTGCAGTAGCTGAGATTACACCACGGCTCTCTAGCCTGGGCAAGAGAGGGACTCTGTCTCAAAAAAAATAAAATAAAAATTAGTTGGGTGTGGTGGTATGAGCCTATGGTCCCAGCTACTGGAGAAGCTGACACGGGAGGATCACGTGAGTACAGGAGGCTGAGGCTCCAATGAGCCATGACTGCACCACTGTACTCCAGTTGGGGCAACAGAGCAATACCCTGTTTCAAAATTAAAGAAAAAAAAACCTACAGCAACACAATTTAATAATTTGTACTGGATTCAAGAAAGGCATATAAGCTAGGTGCAGCTATCCCTGAGTGTCAGGGGCCCAGAATTTCATCCTATTCTCAAATCTGTTCCTGTCACCCAGCTTCTGCCCTCTAGGTCACACTCCTGCCACCACTACTGCTACAACTCCTTCTGCCTCCACAGCCACCACTGGCCTCTAGTGGGTTTGATGTTCCCACCTATCCCAAAACATTGTTTCCCTATTAATTCCACAGAAAGGATGCAGGGAATTTTTTGCAAGTGCAATGCTAGCAAATGCTGGGGAAAAAGAGACAAAACCTGACTTCCAAGAGCAGATGAGGTTTACCAGGCACAATCTTCTTTGCCAAAGTTGACTCAAATTTAGCCACAGGTTGGCTTGGGCGGCATGGTTCACTGGGTACACCCCCAAGACTACAAGAATATCACTGCCCTCTGCAGTCTTCCCAGGGAGGACCACCCTACCCTTGGGCCACTCCTATGGGTGGTGGCCCCGCATTCACCCTCTGATGCAGCCCAGTCCCTTCCTTTCTGTTCTGTGGCAGCACTGGTGCCAGGCCCTTTCCCTTGCCAGTCCCCTTCCTGTTTCAAAACTGTCATCTCTTTACAGAATTCCCTCCAGTGACGCTAGCTCCTATTGGAAAAGGTCTTGAGATGTCTCAAAGGCAAAGTACAAATGATGCCTGGAGCCAGATAGATGACAGGCCCCTCAGCCCAGCTAGTCCAGAGTGAGAAGGGGACCTGCACCAGAAGTGGACCTGCAGAATTCTAACAGTGAATGATCATATGCTTACAATACTGGAATTCTGGCAAAAACATCAAAACTGACATGACCAACCAAGAGACAGGAAAATGACAGCCCAGGCTTGTGCATGCTGTGTGCCCAGATGTGGACAGATTAATAGCTTTTTTTCCCCCGAGATTACTAGTGCATAGCAAAGGACATAGGCTACACTGATCAATACACAGAAACGCAATTACTACCTAACCAGGCTGGCCAGCAGACAAAGATCTCGAACCTTCTTGACTTACCCTAACTGCTCCTTCTCCATTTCTCCCTTCCTCAGGCATCCTACCTGAAGACAGCCTTCTCTTCCTTCCTCATCACATCAGCAATGCAGCAAATCTTAACCTTCTCTCCCTTCACCGGAGCTTACTTCTACCGAAATCTTGTCTTCAGAATTAACAGCTGTGTCCTTGTCACTGGAAGCCACGTCTCAAAGAGCCTGACAAAATGGTCACTGGGGGCGTCCTGACTGTTGGCTCCACAGCTGTTTTATCTCGCAGCCCAGCTGGGGAGGGGAACTGCGTGCTTCATCTCATCTCTGCCACTTGCTGCCTAAGAGGCTGTATTTCCATGTGCACAAGAGATCATGATCAAGAATGCAGGTCAAGGCTGGGTGAGGTGGCTCACACCTGTAATCCCAGTCCTTTGGGAGGCTGAGGTAAGTGGATCACCTAAGGTCAGGAGTTCAAGACCAGCCCCCTGGGCCAACATGGTGAAACCCTGTCTCTACCAAAAAAACAAAAATTAGCTGGGCATGGTGGTGTACACCTGTAATCCCAGCTATCTGGGAGGCTGAGGCAGGAAATCCCTTAAACCTGGGAGGCAGAGGTTGCAGTGAGCTGAGATCACACCACTGCATTCTAGCCTGGGCAACAGAGCAAGACTTTCTCTCAAAAAAAAAAAAAGGCCGGGAGCAGTGGCTCATGCCTGTAATTCCAACACTTTGGGAGGCCAAGGTGGGTGGATTACAAGGTCAGGAGATCGAGACCATTCTGGCCAACATGGTGAAATCCCATCTCTATTAAAACATAAAAAACTAGCCAGGCATGGCGGCACATGCCTGTAGTCCCAGCAGCTTGGGAGGCTGAGGCAGGGGAATCGCTCAGACCCAGGAGGCAGAGGTTGCACTGAGTCGAGATCGCACCACTGCATTCCAGCCTGGCAACAGAGCAAGACACTCCATCTCAAAAAAAAAAAAATGCAGGTCGACGCAGAATTTCCGAGAGAGGAGACTGGGCTGGGCTAACGGGTTAGCATCCCAGTGACAAGAGTTGCAGCCTTGGGTGTGTACAAGCTACCCAAGCTATCAGGGTAAGGAAGGAGAACACCTGAGCACGCAAACTGTACCCCAAACCAACACCTTAGGCTAGGGTTCTCAACTGTCAGCTGGCAGGCCTGTGCCCGAGGTTAACAGGGCACCCAGACTTCCAGCATGAGACAGGTGTCTGCAGAGGCTAATGCATGCAGAATGCCTCCATCCACCAGACAGGGTCTAGATAGGAACTCTTCTAAGGCGAAGGTCTTGGTCAAAGAGGTGGCCAACGGTTGACAATCTGCCCAAATGCGCACCAGTGGTTCTCTTCCCCCAGTTGCTCCAGGCCTAAAGCTTGGCTGGGGAAAAAGGCTTTTTAAATTTCTGCATCTGATAGTGTGATCGCTCCCTGGTAGTCCCTTCCTCAGAGATATTACCATGGGTGTTGATGGGAGTGACAAAGCATCTTCATTCTGAATTCCTGATATTTACAGGGGAAAAGAGGACGCCTGGAGGTATTTTCCAACGGTTTCACTTTCTGTCTTTGTGACCTTGTAGCTGTGACAGGAAAAGCCAACAGCTCAAGACAACACACCTCACTATTTTTTGCTTAGGGCCCAGGGCAGAATACAACAGCCATGGTTCCGTCAGGCCTAGTGGTTTCATCCCAAATGCTGTGGAAGCTCCCTCACCTGAATCAGACCAGTTCTCCATATCTTTAATAACTGTCCTTCACTTTTTTTTTTTTTGAGACAGGGTCTCACTCTTGTGAGTCAGGCTGGAGGGCAATGAGGTGATCTCGGCTTACTGCAGCCTCCGCCTCCCGGGTTCAAGCATTCCCCTGCCTCAGCCTGTCAAGTAGCTGGGATTATAGGCATGCACCACCATGCGTGGCTGATTTTTGTGTTTTTAGTAGAGATAGGGTTTCACCACATTGGCCAGCTGGTCTCAAACTGCTGACCTCAGGTGATCTGCCTGTCTCGGCCTCCCAACATGCTGGGATTACAGGCTTGAGCCCCTGCACCCGTCCCCTCACTTCTCAGATTAATTCCAAAATCCTACCAGTATGCTGAAAATCCTTGCAACTTTCTCCCAGTGACTGGCCACCCTCCATAAGATCTCTCACACTCACACCCCATCTTCTATATCCCCTTCCTGCCTTATGTTTTTTCACAAAACACTTTTTCTCTTTTACTTACTTATGGCTTGACTCCCTTTTTGGCCCCTCCATCAGATCTCCGCTATTAGAAAGCCTAGTTTTTGTTTCTTAGAGACAGGGTCTCACTCTGTCACCCAGGCTAGAGTGCAGCGGTGCGATCACAGCTCCCTGCTGCCTCGACCTCCTGGGCTCCAGCAACCCTCCTGTAGAAGCTCTATGATGGACTTAAAAACTCTTGTCCCTATTACAAGAGCAGGAACTTGTGTCTATTTTGTTTATGGATGTATCCCTAGAACCCAGAACTAAGCCTGGCACAGAATAAGTGATTTGCTGAATGAATGGGCAGACCGGGGGTTCCAGGCCCCTTCCATATTCTGCAAGTCCATCCCGCTTTCTCCATCCATACCACAGCAACTTCAAAGGCCCCTCACCCATTCCTGTCTCCACATTGTCTCTGGAGAAACTTAAAATGCCATTTCCCATTCACACGGTCAAGTCCTTCCCCTCCTGCCCGTCATTTGTTTAAATGTTTAAATGTGGCTTGCAGTCCCATCAAGCTGGTCTTCCTAATGCCACTCAGCTCTGTCCCATCAGCTCCATCAGCTGCTGTGACCCTGGATTGGGCCACCATCACCCCTACCTGGGATTTATCAACACCTCATTAATCTCCTTCCAACCTACACTCCCTAGCTCCGAAAGAGTGAACACTCGAAAACCACAAGTCAGATCACCTAAGTCCCATGCTGAGTGGTTCCCTGACACCTACAGGATCAAATCCAAACTCCTTCCCACGTTACCCATGGCCTTCCCTGTCCTGATGAACAACTTACAATCGCCAGCTACCTCAGAGCAGCACAGGTCCCAGCCCTTCCCCAACACCCGCCCCACCTCTCTGCTCTACCCCAGTGCTCTTCTGTCCACCTGGAGAGCCATGAGCTGATCTCAGGAGCCAGCTCCAGCATGAGTCCCCTCTAAAACACTCCCCACTCCCGGACAACCTCCACAACATTTTTAACTGTGAACTCGCAGAGGTCAGGAACTATTCATGCAGGGCAGGCGAGCCCAAAGTGGGGCCTAGCCCAGGAGGGTTCTTGGCTTTGCCCAGGAAAGAATTCAAGGGCAAGCCGGTGGCAGGAAAGAAAACAGCTTGATTGAAGAGGCAGGCGGTGTTACAGCTCCATGACTGCTCCTGCAGAGCTGGGTTCCCCTATAGGCAGAAAGTAGCAGCTCAGGGCAATTTTACAATCATACTTATACCTACCTTTTTTTTTTTTTGAGATGCAGTCTCACTGTGTGGCCCAGGCTGGAGTGCAGTGGCCGTGATTACAGCTCACTGTAATCTCTACCTCCTGGGTTCAAGCGATTCTGCTGCCTCAGCCTCCTGAGCAGCTGGGATTACAGGTACGTGCCACCACACCTGGCTAATTTATTTTTAGTAGAGACGGGGTTTCACTATGTTGGCCAGGCTAGTCTCAAACTCATGAACACAGGTGATCCACCCACCTTGGCCTCCCAAAGTGCTGGGATTACAGGTGTGAGCCACCACCCCCAGTCTTACCTTATACCTACTTTTAATTTCATGTAGATTAAGGGGCGGCGTAGGCAGACATTTCGAGGAAAAGGGTGGTGGCTTTTGGGTTGTCAGGTTATTGCCACGGAAAGGGGCAGTAACTCCAGGTGTTGCCCTGGCAACAGTAAACTGACATGGCACACTGGTGGGTGTGCCTCACAGAACGCTGCTTCCAGCCTGTCTCTGCATTCGCTAGTCCTCAATTTGGTCTGGCATCTGAGCCCCACCTCTGGAGTCATGTCCCACCTCCTATGCACAATCACGGGTCCACCTCCATATCCACAGTGCCAGGTGCACAGTCAGCACTGGGGGCACAGCACAGATTTCAGAGTGAGGAATGTGCAGAAATCAAGAAACTACCCTTCTGCAAAGCCTGTTCACATCAATCAGAATGAGAGGAGCTTCCTACTGTGCTCCCAGGCTAGTTCAAGAAGCCCCTTCTCATTCTCTGGATGCTCACTCCTGCAGGGCTGCTTCTGGATGCTTCTTTAACCCTGGGATCAGAGAATGGGGTAAGGGGAAAGGCTAATACCCAATACTGGGGGTTTTCTCGGTTGTTTTTTGTTGTTGTTTTTTTGGGACACAGTCTTGCTCTGTAGCCAGGATGAAGTGCAATGGCGCGACCTCAGCTCACGGCAGCCTCCTCCTCCTGGGTTCAAATCATTCTCCTTCCTCAGCCTCCCATAATACCCAATATTGTATAGAGAAAACATCTGCCACTAGCCCAAAGACAGAAGGCTAAAATCAATCTTACATGTAGATAAGCTTAACTCTGTGTATGAAAAGGTCTTCTACAAACTGTGCTATCATCTCAATTTAGCTTTGTAAGCACAGTTTCAAAAAGGTCCAGGAAGCTGTGTAGACATACTCTATTCCTGGAGTCCTATCCACAAAGGTTTTCCAAATGAGTTCCAGAAAACAAAATCGTGGTCTCAGGGAAACAGTTAAAGGAGAGAGTATCACATTTAAAAAATCAGCAGCTTAGCTGAGCCTTCTATCTTCCCTACTCCCTACAGTGCTAAAACTTTCATAAATATACAATGTACACAAATGTCAAGAAAAGTTAAATTACCAAATTTACACTATTTGAGGTTTAAAAAAAACAAGCACAGACCCACTCTAGCTGGGTTTTTTTTTTTTTTGGTTCAGTGTTGAGACCCCCATCTACAAACTTAAAATTAAACTGTTCGTAAATTCACAAAGTAGTATTCAATGACTTGGCAATTTCCAAACATACTTAACAATGACACCCTTTTCATTTTTGAAATTCGAGTAATACAGCATACAAAGTACAACTTACAGAGCTGCTCTCACTGTCCTTTGGGCCAGCATATTTAATCTAACATAGCACCGCCCAGCTCCACCGTCCCACAGTCCCTAAAAACAGAGGTCACAACATGTGGGTCCTAAAAACGCCCCAGTGTCAAGCAGGGGTCACACCCACAGCCCTGCCCACTGGCACCGTCAGGCTCAAGAGCAAGTGCCACCCCCTACACGGAAAGACACTTGTCACTGCAGCATCATTCAAGTGAACGGAAAGCGTAGTTTCTGACCTCGTCAACACAGTCCTTAAAGCGCTCTAGGTCAAGGGAATTCTCAGGTGAAAAGTTTTCGCTTACATCCATAAATTCTTCAACAGCCAAATTAGTAAAATAAAGAAAAATCAGAAGAAACATGCTCCTTGCCAGATAACAAATACATAAAAGATACAGGAGCTCAGATCACCAGCCACAGGAAGAGAATGCCAATTGAGCATATAGGACTCTCTCACCCCGACAACCAGTGAAACCCTTAACTCAGCCACTGGCCGTCTCTGATTGAAACTATTACTTCTGCCATCTCTGACAGAAACTATTAATTGCTTCTCCTCAGGAAAGGATTCCCTTTCCTGAGGTTTTTAACTGTTTAATTATGCAGTGTGTGAGGACCACAAAATACAATACAGCTTAACAAAAGCAGGCTTTAAAAAAAAAATCAGTGTTATTTTCTCCACATACTTCCAAAACAGACGTTCCCCTCAACCGTGAAGACTTTAGTAAAACACAGGGCTGTGTAAAAAGGGTCGGGTGGGGGAGAAATGCAGCCGATTACTACATCTTTCGTTCCCCTCAAACATCATCTTACAGATCTCAAAGATTTTTGTCCTATAATAAAAAAAGCAGCAGCCCAGTAAAAACACCACGAATAGGGGTCAGGAGCTTAAAACCAGGGACCAGGCACCAGATTCAAACCTGAGAGTTGGAGGGAGGGGATACCAGCTCTCCTTTCCCCCTTCCAAATCACCTGGTGGCTGGAGACACTCAATATTCCAAAATGCCAGGCTCCTCACTTAAGGCAAATGCTATGATAATAAACCATCCTTAAACAAATGACAGCTGAAAGCCGAAAATACAAACTTTTTTTAAAAAAAGACCTAGATAAAAGGCAGTGTGCACTCAGAGGTCAGTAACTCCGTCTAATTCTCCAGAGTCCTGCAGGACTGAGCCGACTTCCTCTCCCTATTTTGAGGATCAGCAAAGTGAGGCCTAGAGAGGAGAAAGGTTTTATTTCTCCACGTTTTCACAAAAAAGGGGCATAGAGAAACATTTGGATGGGACTTTGGGATGACCAAATGAAATGCAAAGGCAATTTCCTTAAGTGCTAAAAAGTGCTGAATGCTGAAGGGCTCCATGCCCTGACGTTCACATGCCCCCACGTTTCAGCCAACCAGTGGTTAGGCACTTGCAAAAGTTCTCCCTTCTTCTAAAGGTCGCATCTAGGTCATCTCTGCACAGTGTCCTTTTCTGCAATGTGAATAGATCTGATACCTGACCAGCTGGAGGAAAAATCACAGACCCTGAGATTCCCCCCAGTAAGGCATCTGACACCTGAGCTCCCTCTAGACACTGAGGCTTGAAGATTTTTTAAGTTAATACAATCGGGAGCAGGGAGGGAGGATACCCAAGTATGGAAGTGCACATACCTTTCAACTGGTCAGCAACCACGCTCTGGCCCAGCCGTTCCATAACTTTCCCATCTTCCATTTCGTACCGGTCATCTAAGTATTTCGCAGTGGCCTCAGAAATGTGAACTTTGCCGGCCACCCCCAGCTGCTCCATGAGATTGGCCAGGTTCACATCGTTGGACCACACATCAAATTTAAACCTCCTCATGCCCAGGATGCCACACAGGACGGTGCCCGTGTGAACCCCGACCCGCATGTTCACCATTTCCTTCTTCTCCTGGCAGAACTGCTCGATGGCCTTGATCATGCCCAGCCCCATCTCAATGCAGCAGTAGGCATGGTCGGCCCGGGGCTCGGGACAGCCCGCCACGCAGTAGTAACAGTCTCCCAGAGTGCTGATCTTCTCACACTTGGTCTCCTCACACAGGCGGTCGAAGCGACCGAACAGATCGTTCAGGAGACCCACCAGAGCGTGGGCGGACTTGTTGGCACTCATCTTGGTGAAGCCCACGATATCTGCAAATAAAATACTGACTTCCTCGATCTGCTGCATCTTAAAAGGGCGGAAGGCAATAGGAGCTTTTTGTATGGAAGACTTCTTCTTCCTATTCTTGGGGCTCGAGGTGGCATACCTCTTGACAGAATTCTCACTCTCCTCATCCCCCTGCTTCATTAAGTCGTCGGCTATGATTCTTGGCATCACGGAGTGAATCATCCTCTCTTTAAGGGCCTTCTCCACTTCCAAGTCCTTCCCGTGCATGATGGACTGTCCCACCTTGAGGAAGGTGCTCCTGGACCTCACCTGGGACATGACGAACAGGTGGACCCCGATGGCATGGATGCAACCGTGGAGCAGCGCCCTGCTCAACAGCTCCCAGTGCAGGGCCCCGGCTCCGGGAGAGGGGAAGCAGGCTTCATCCCGGAAATGGTAGCCAAAGGTCTCGAAAAGGACAGAGTAGGCCACCCCCAGACACAAGCTCAAGTACAAAGGCAAGTGCATGACGGTGTAGAGCAAGAAGAGCACTTCGATGCACATGGAAAAGCTCCCCACTTGAGATAAGCACGTGTCTGTGGGCTGGGCTGCAGCCGTCAGATTGGAGCTGTCGCCCAGTCCTGAGACAGGCGTCAAGACCTGGAACTGTGCAGCCAGGGTCAGGGCGAACACCAGCAGGGTGAGGGCCAGCGAGGTCCACACGTAATGCCGGGCATACAGCTTGGTGAAGGTAAACAGAAAAAAGCCCACGCACACCAGTAGGAAGCACAGAGCGGGGGCGACCATGACGATCAGTCTGGATCTCATGTGGACCGCAAAATAGATGCTCCACAGAAGGCAAGCAAAGCCAATGTAGAAGAGCGCATACCGGAACCTGCGCTGGGTCTGCGGGAAGCAGCGCTCCAGGCAGGCCTCCTCCAGGTTTACCGAGTCGAACTTGGGGTCCCACCAGCGGCTGGAGGCCCTCTCGAACAGCTGGGGGAGCTTCTTCTGCCTGCGCAGGCGGCCTCCGCTGCCCACTCGCCGGGGGACGCCCCCGGAGTCCCCGGAGCTGCTGCAGCTGGAGGAGATGCTGTACTTGCAGTGCTTGGGATGGCTGTTGGAGGACAGCTGCTTGGGGTTGATCTTGACGCGCACGCTGTTGCTGTCCCCGCTGGAGTCGCAGCTCACCTCGGTGCTGTGGTGATGCAGCAGCTGCTGGTGGGGCGGGGAAGCCATGTTGCCGAGTCCCGGGGCCTGCCCCGGCCGGGGTCACCAGTACCTGCCAGCAAAACGGGGAGAATTAGTGGCGCTCCCACCTGGACACGCACACCTGGGGGCCGGAGACTCGCTGCCGTCCTAACGGGCGGCTCCAGCACGCGGCTAGGAAAGGCACCAGAGGCTCCCCGAAACTGTGTGTGGATCCCGGCTCACCCGTGCCCCCACCGCCCCCGCTTCGAGGCGGACGCGAACCGCTCGGTACAGACCTAGAGCGCCCGGGGGTCCCCGACGCTTGGCTGCCGTTGAGTCCCGGACCGCGGTGCCCGCTCGCCTTCCGCGCCGCTCGCCCCCCGCGCCGCTCGCCCCGAGGGTGGCCTCCGCGCCGCACGGCTTCTACTCCCCGCGCGCTCGCCTCCTCCAGCTGCGGCTCCGGAGGGAAGTTCAGACCTTGAGCGCTCCCAGCCCCGCGAGCCGCCTGCGCACAAACAACTCGGCCGGCGGCGCGGAGCCCTCCATCCTGCAGGAGCCGCGCTCCGATGCGTCAAAGGCAGCGCGCTGCGGGCCCCGGCCCCGGCCCCGGCCCCAACCGGAGCCGCGAGCCTCAGCGGGCGCCCCGGGCCCGCGCTCCCCCGGCCGCCCCCCTCGCTCCGGGCCGGCCCTGTTCGCCGCGGCGGGCACTGGGGGTGGGGGCGCCCCGGGCCGCGAGTGCGCGGAGCCCGTCGGCGCGGCCCGTCTAGCGGGGCCTGCTTCCCCCGAGCGCGCCGCTGCCCCCGCCGGGGCCGCCGCTGTCCCGGGACCGAGCGCGGGGAGCCGAGGGCGCGGGCCACTCGCCGGGCGGCGGTGCGGACGCTACAGCAGAGCCGGGCTCCCGCGACGCCGGCCGGGACGCCCGCCCGCCCGCCCGCGCCGTGGGCCGCCTCCCCGAGCTAGAGACGCGGCCGCCGCCGCACCCGCCGCCGTGTCCCCCGCGGCCGCTGCCTCATGTCGGAAGAGCCGCCGCCGCCGCCACCATCTCCGGCCCCTGCCCCGCCCGCTGTCACTGACAGACGCGCGCCCGCGCCGCCCCTCGCCCCGCTGCAGCGCGCACGCGCGGCCCGCGCACGACGCCGCCGCCTCCGGGCCCCGGCCACGCGCACCGGCCGCGCGCTGCCCCGCCTTGGTGCGCGCACCGGGCTCGGGGCTGCGGGGCGGGGCGGGCGCGCGCTGGGCTCCGCCCTCCGCCCCGGGCGGCGCCTCTCCCAGGCAGCGCGCTGCGGACACTGCGGGCTCTTCGGGCACTGCGGGACACCGCGCGACACCACGCGCCGCCGGGAGTCCCGACCCCACGGAGAGACCTGAAGGCGCCTACCGTGGAAGGAGCTGCTGGGCGCAACGTTTGGGAAATCAAAATGCTGCCTTCCCACTCGGCACGCCTGTGGGATAAATCGAAGTTTCCAACCGTTGGAGTTCCCTCCCGGGCGGCGCCCCTGGCTCTATAAGCAAGGAATGCGCGCCCCGGGGCACTCGGCCGGCCCTGGCCCTGCTCACGGGGTGACCTCCGCGGCCCAAGCCTCCAAAACTGGGCCCACCGACGACCACGTTCCCCCCGTGCCAAGGGGAGTTTGCCTTACTGTCCTTGAGCCCCTCTCCCCGCCCATGAACTCCTGCTTTTCCTTTTACACAAATGAAACTTTCAAAGGAGTTCGCGTCCCATAACGGCATTTCTGCAATGGCCTCCATAAACGTTGCCACGTGTAAATAAAATCCTATTCGCGGCCCGGTCGCGGTGGCTCACGTCTGTAATCCCAGCACTTTGGGAGGCCGAGTCGGGAGGATCACCTGAGGTCAGGAGTTCAAGACCAGCCTGGCCAACATGGAGAAACCCCATCTCTACTAAAAATACAAAATTAGCTAGATGTTGTGGTACATTCCTGTAATCCTATTTACTCCGGAGGCTGAGGCAAGAGAATCGCTTGAACCCGGGAGGTGGAGGTTGTGGTGAGCGAGATCGTGCCATTGCACTCCAGCCTGGGCAACAAGAGAAAAACTACGAATCAAAAAAAAAAAAAAAAGCCTATTCTGCAGATCCCAACTCCTCCCCACACCCCACAGTACCTCCTGCCAGTCACGGGCTCTCTTCCATCGCCTCCCAGGCCCAGCGCGAGGCCCACACCAGGTCTCACTGCTAATTAGAAAATAAAATTAAAATGTGGTCTATCCATGCATGGAACGTTATTCAGCTACGAAAAGGAATGGCAGTGTGGAGGAACCCGGGAAACGTTATGCTAGTAAAAGAAGCGAGACACAAAAGGACACACATCACATGATTCCATCCAGATGCAATGTCTCCAATTGGAAAATCCGTAGCAGCAACCCAGATTCATGGTTGCCAGGTGCTAGGGGAGGAAGACATGGAGCTTGGGGTATCCTTTTAGGTTGATGAGAAAGTCTAGAACTAGATAGAAGTGATCCAACAGGATGGATCTACTGAATGCCCTTGAATCATACACTTTATAGTGGTTTCAGTGGTAAATTTTATGTTGTATTTTTTACCACAAAAAAGGAAGGCAGAAAACTTAAAGTAGCATATTGCTGTGGCATTCCTGCATAAGTGTGTAATCTCAATCTAATCACAAGAAAGCACCAGACAAACCCAGATTGTGACCTCGTCTACAAACTGATCTACCAGTACCCATCAAAAGTGCGGAGGCAGGGAGCAGTGGCTCACACATGTAATCCCAGCACTTTGGGAGGCCAAGGAGGGCAGATCACCTGAGGTCAGGATTTCGAGACCAGCCTGGCCAACATGGTGAAACCTCATCTCCACTAAAAATACAAAAATTAGCCGGGTGTGGTGGCAGGCGCCTGTGATCCCGGCTGCTCGGGAAGCTGAGGCAGGAGGACAGCTTGAACCCGGGAGGCGGAGGTTGCTATGAGCCAAGATTGCACCACTGCACTCCAACCTGGGCGACTGAGCAAGATTCCATCTCAAAAAAAAAAAATGTCTTGCACACTTTGGGTCATGAAAGACAGACTGAGAAACTGTCACAAATGTCCCTAAGGGGACACATACAACAACGAAATGGAACATGGGATCCCGGTTAGGAACACGGAACAGGAAAGGACAGTAGCAGCTGAGCTGTAGAAATTCACAGAAGATCTGCAATTTAGTTGAAAGTATTGTGCCGTTGTTAATTTCCCGGTTCTGGTCCTCTTACTACGGTTAGCTAATATGTTAACATTAGGGGAAGCTGAGTCCATGGAGGTGGCTCACGCCTGTAATCCCAGCACTCTGGGAAGCCAAGGCAGGTGGACCACCTGAGGTCAGGAGTTCGAGATCAGCCCGGCCAACATGGTGAAACCCCATCTCTACTAAAAATACAAAAATTAGCTGGGTGTGGTGGTGCGCGCCTGTAATCGCAGCTATATGGGAGGCTAAGGCAGGAGCATCACTTGAACCTAGGAGGCGGAGGTTGCAGTGAGCGGAGATCGCACCACTGTACTCCAGCCTGGGTGATGACTCAAGACTCTGTCTCAGAAAAAAAAAAAATTAGGGGAAGCTGGATATAGGAAATAGAGAAACATGCTAGTATTTGTGCAACTCTTCAAGTCTAAAACTATTTCAAAATAAGAAGTTTAAATTTTTAAAAAATAATAAACCTTTAATGAACATCAACCCTGTGCCAGTCACTCTCAGGTATGAGGTTCAGAAACACATGGTGCATTACATGCTTAGTAAATGGGACAATAGTGAGCTAACATTGCCCCAACATGTCATAAATGCCAGAAACCACTGGACATTTTCACCTGTGACAATCCTCTGAGGTAGTTACTACTGTCCCTTGTTGAGATGTGAAACCTGGGATTGAAGAGAAACGTGCCCTCGGTCTCCCACTAAGGGTGACGAGTTCAGATTGAAAACCAGATCTCAGGCCGGGCACAGTGGCTCACACCTCCAATCCCAGAACTTTGAGAGGCTGAGGCTGGCAGATCATGAGGTCAGGAGTTTGAGACCAACCTCGACAACATAGTGAAACCCTGTCTCTACTAAAAATACAAAAAAAAAAAAAAATTAGCTGGGCATGGTGGCAGGTGTCTGTAGTCCCAGCTACTTGCGAGGCTGAGGCAGGAGAACTGCTTGAACCTGAGAGGTCAAGGTTGCAGTTCATGGCGCTATTACAGTCCAGCCTGGGTGACAAAGTGAGATTCCGTCTCAAAAAGAAAACCAGATCTCAGACTTCTGAGGCCATGATGCCCTGCATGGCCCTGGCCCCACCCTTTGTGAGCCTCACCATGACCCAGCACAGACTACCTGTCTCCTCCATCGGCCCAGCTGGATGGGAGGCCCTCAGAGCTGGGACTCCAGCTTCCGTTTGCCCTCACCGCAACGCTGTGCTCTCCGCTTCCTGGTTTCCTGAAACAATCCAAAAGGTGGCCTGGCTGCACTTTTCCCCTCCTCCCCAAATCATTTGTGGTGATTTGTGTGTTTGTAAATTAGTCATATCGGATTTTTAGGCACAAGTAATGATCATACCCACATCCCTACTTCTCTGGAAACAGTTTGGCCGCATTCCCTGCTGCTGAAACTGCTGTTGAAACCTATAAGCTGGCAGAGACTCCCCAATCTGCAGGTCAGGGTGTGAGTCATGCCATCAACCCTGGGGGGAGTGGGGATGTGGGGCCTAGCACTGTGTGCCAGGCCCTGGAGGTACAAGGATATGCCATCCATATCTTTTTTTTTTTCTTTATTTTTGAGACAGAGACCTGCTCTGTCACCCAGGCTGGAGTGCAGTGGTGTGATCTCAGCTCACTGCAATCTCTGCCTCCCAGGTTCAAGCGATTCTCCTGCCTCAGCCTCCCAAGTGGCTGGGACTACAGGCACCTGCTACCACGCCCAGCTAATTTTTGAATTTTTAGTAGAAACAGAGTTTTACCATGTTGGCCAGGCTGGTCTTGAACTCCTAACCTCAAGTGATCCTCTTGCCTCAGCCTCCCAAAGTGCTGGGATCTTGGGATCACTGCAACCTCCACCTCTTGGGTTCAAGCAATTCTTTGCCTCAGCCTTCCAAGTAGCTGGAATTACAGGTGCCTGCCACCACACCAGGCTAATTTTCTGCATTTTCAGTAGAGACTGGGTTTCACCATATTGGCCAGGCTGGTCTTGTACTCCTGACCTTATGATCCACTCACCTCCGTCTCCCAAAGTGCCAGGATTACAGGCATGAGCCACTGCACCCAGCCTATATTTTTATTATTTTTTTAAATGGATTCAAGCAATTCTACTGCCTCAGCCTCCGAGTAGCTGGGACTACAGGCACGCACCACCACGCTCAGCTAAATTTTGTATTTTTAGTTGAGGCAGGGTTTCACCATGTTGGCCAGGCTGGTCTCAAACTCCTGACTTCAAGTAATCCACCTGCCTCGGCCTCCCAAAGTTCTGAGATTACATGCATGAGCCACTGTGCCCAGCTGGTAATCACATTTTAAGGTAAGGAGGAGCCAACTGGTAGCCCACGCAAGATGCGCTTAGTTGAAAGAGCAGATGGGAGATTTGAAGTAAAGCATGGTCTCTCTTACTCAGCTTTGTCACCTGGTGCAGCTCCTGCTGGAGCTTCGGTCCCATCCAGTGTGGAGTGATGAAGAGCCCAGGAGTGGTTGTAAGAACTATGCAAGAGCTGTGAAGTGGGTTGAACAGTGTCCCCTCAAAATTCATGCCCACCAGGATCCTCAGAATGTGACCTTATTTGGAAATAGGGTCCTTGCACACATAATTAGTTAAGATACAGTTGTACTGGATTGTGATGGTCCTAAATCTGATGACTGGCATCATTTTAACAAGAGGACCCAGGCACAGTGGCTCATGCCTAGAATCCCAATGCTTTGAGAGGCCAAGGCAGGAGGATCATCTGAGCCCAGGAGTGTGAGACCAGCCCAGACAACAGAGTGAGACCCACCACTTTGTTGTTGTTGTTGAGATGGGACCTCATTTTGTTGCCCAGGATGGAGTGTAGTGGCTTGATCTTGGCTCACAGCAAGCTCCTCCTCCCAGGCTCAAGTGATCTGCCCGCCTCAGCCTCCTGAGCAGCTGGGACCACAGGCATACACCACCATGCCTGGCTAATTTCTGTATTTTTAGAGAGATGGGGTTTTGCCATGTCACCTGGGGAGGTCTCGAACCCCTGTACTAAAGCAATTGACCAGCCCTGCCCCCCCAGAGTGCTCAAATTAGATTTGAGCCACTGTGCCAAGCCCAAAAATGTTTTTAAAACATTAGCTGGTCGGGCGCGGTGGCTCACACCTGTAATCCCAGCACTTTGGGAGGCTGAGGCAGGTGGATTTCGAGGTCAGGAGATGGAGACCATCCTGCCCAACATGATGAAACCATGTCTCTACTAAAATATAAGAAATTAGTAGGGCATGGTGGTGCATGCCTGTAGTCTCAGCTACTTGGGAGGCTGAGGCAGGGGAATTGCTTGAACCAGGGAGGTGGAGGTTGCAGTGAGCCAAGATTGTGCCACTGCACTCCAGCCTGGCAACAGAGTAAGACTCTGCCTCAAAAAAAAAAAAAAAAAAAAAAAAAAAAATATAAAGATAAAAAAGAACAACAAAAAAAAAAAAAAAGAAAGAAAAACACACACACACACACACACACACACACACAAATTAACTAGACGTGGTGGCACGCATCTGTGGTCCTAGTTACTCAGAAGATTCAGGTGGGAAGATTGCTTAACGCCGGAGTTCAAGGCTGCAGTGAGCTGGGATCACTCCACTGTTCCCAGCCTGGGCACTCTGTCTCAAAATAAAAAATTAAATAAAAGAATAAGAAGAGAAGAAGACACAGAGACATGAGTTGGGGAGAAGACAGATAAGACTGAAGACATATAAAGACAGAGGCACCTGTAATCCTGGCGCTTTAGGGGGAGGATCACCTGAGGTCAGGAGTTCGAGCCTGACCAACACAGAGAAATCCTATCTCTACTAAAAATACAAAATTAGCCGGGTGTGGTGGCACATGCCTATAATCCCAGCTACTCAGGAGGCTGAGGCAGGAGAATCGCTTGAACCTGGGAGGTGGAGGTTGCACTGAGCCGAGATTGTGGTGCCATTGCACTCCAGCCTGGGCAACAAGAGTAAAACTCCATCTCGAAAAAAAAAACAGGCAGAGAGAGAAGTGATGCCACCACCAGCCAAGGAACCCCAGGCAGTCCTGGGAGTTGCCAGAGGCCGGAAGAGGCAAGACAGGATCCTGCCCTAGAACCTTCAGAAGAAGCACGGCTCTGTGGACACTGATTACACACTTGTGGCCTCTAGAACTGTGAGAAAGAGAGATGGGGTCAGGCACGGTGGCTCACGCCTGTAATTCCAGCACTTTGGGAGGCCGAGGCGGGAGGATCACCTGAGGTCAGGAGTTCAAGAGCAGCCTGGCCAACATGGCCAACCCCATCTCTACTAAAAATACAAAAATTAGCTGGGCATGGTGGTGGGTGCCTGTAATCTAAGCTACAAGGGAGGCTGAAGCAGGAGAATCACTTGAACCAGGGAAGCAGAGATTGCAGTGAACCAAGATTGCACCACTGCACTCCAGCCTGGGCAACAGAGCAAGAAGAAGAAGAAGAAGACAAGAAGAAGAAGAAGAAGAAAAGGAGGAGGAGGAAGAAGAGTAATGAGTAATGGAGAACAGAGACAAGAAAATAATAAGAACAGCCCAAAAAGTCCAGCATCCAAATAAAAAGGAGTTTCAGAAAGAGAGAACACAGAAGGGAGAAACCACTGAGGAACTGTTCAAGAAAAGTTATCATAAATGAAGGATGTGATCGAAAAGGAACAGCAAGTGGCCAGCACGGTGACCGGAAATAGACCCACACCAAGACACAGCTGGGTGCAACTTCAGAACCACAGAGAGCTACAGAGAGCAGTTCTGGAGAGAAAAAGCAGGTTTCAAACAGAGGGTTGAGAATGAGATGACATCTGGATACAGCCATTTGGGGATGGGGAAGGGGTGCAGACAGGCATGTAAACCCCCCAAGGTGATTCTAATCATCACGTGTTGTTTAGAATAATCAGGCCAGGTCATCTTGTTGGGGATCCCACCCCCGTGTCACCATCTCCTGGTATTTTTCCTTGGATTAATTTGTCAGGTTTTCCGGAGAAGACCCTTCCTGCCTGCAGCCACTCAGCTGAGGGCGGCACAAAGCTGGAAGTCTCAGCCTTCTGTATCAAAACCTCCCCTTAGCAAGCCATCATTAGGGACAGTTTCAATCCTGTTGTCGTGCTGCAAACCTTTGCCCTGAAGTCCTATGGCAGTCACTTACAGATGGGGCAGTGTCTACCATGATCGGCCTGAACACCCTTGGAAGCATGCATCTGTCGCCAGCATGGTAGAAACTTGAAGGCTCGGCCGGGCGCCGTGGCACACACCTGTAATCCCAGCACTTTGGGAAGCTGAGACGGGCGGATCACGAGGTCAAGAGATGGAGACCATCCTGGCCAACATGGTGAAAACCCATCTCTACTAAAAATACAAATATTAGCCCGGCATGGTGGTGTGTGCCTGTAGTCCCAGATACTTGGGAGGCTGAGGCAGGAGAATGGCTTGAACCAGGGAGGCAGAGGTGGCAGTCAGCTGAGATCATACCACTGCACGTCAGGCTGGCGACAGAGTAAGACTCCATCTCAAAAAAAAAGAAACTTGCAGGCTTATCAGAAGGATGTGTGTTTATTTAGCAACATGGTAGTATGAAAATATCATTAACATTACTCAAAAATAAGTTTGCTATGCGCAGTGGCTCATGCCTATAATCCCAACACTTTGGGAGGCCAAGGAGGGCAGATCAGCTGAGGTCAGGAGTTCAAGACCAACCTGGCAAACATGATGAAACCCCATCTCTACTAAAAATACAAAAATTGGCCAGGCATGGTGGTGCGCGCCTGTAACTGCAGCTATTCAGAAGGCCGAGGCAGGAGAATTACTTGAAACCAGGAGGCGGAGTGACCTGAGATCACGACACTGCACTCCATCCTGGGCAACAAAGGAAGACCATTTCCTAGAGGAGGAAACTAGGACATAGAGAGGCACAGAGGGAAGATGACGAGGAGACAAAGAAAAAACACAGCACTGTACAAGCCGAGGAGAGGGGCCCCAGAAGAAGCCAACCCCGTCCACACCATGCGGTCAGCCTTCTAGGCCCCAGGACTGTGAGAGCAGAAATTTCTGTCGTTTAAGCTGCCTAGTCAGCAATACTTAGGTATGGCAGCCCTAACAAACTAATCCAAGTGGTAAGCTTTCTGTTATGTGTATTTTACCACAATTAATAATAGTAATAATAGGCCGGGCATGGTGGCTCATGCTTCTACTCCCAGTGCTTTGGGACATGAGGCAGGAGGATTGCTTGAGGCCAGTTCAAGACCAGCCTGGACAACAACACAAGACTCCATCTCTACCAAAATATTTTTTTTTGTTTTTGAAACAAGGTCTCACTCTGTCTCCCAGGCTGGAGTGCTGTGGCACCATCTCGACTCACTGCAACCTCCACCTCCCGAGTAGCTGAGATTAAGTGTGTGCCAGAATGCCCGTCTAAAAATTTTTTTTTCTGGAGACGGAGTCTCTGTCACCCAGGCTGGAATGCAGTGGCACAATCTCTGCTCACTGAAACCTCCACCTCCTGGTTTAAGCCACCTTCCCACCTCAGACTCCCACGTAGCTATACAGGTGTAGGCTACCACACCTGGCTAATTCTTTTTGTATTTTTAGTAGAGGTGGGGTTTCACCATGTTGGCCAGGCTGGTCTCAAACTCCTGATCTCAAGTGATCCGCCTGCCTCAGCCTCCCAAAGTGCTGGGATTACAGGTGTGAGCCACTACACCCAGACTAAAAAATGTTAATAAAAAATAAAAACATAGGTAGATGCGGTGGTTCCCGCCTGTAGTCCCCACCTACTCAGGAGGCTGAGGCAGGAGGATCGCTTAAGCCCAAGAGTTGGAGGCTGCTGTGAGCTATGATTGCACCACTGGACTTCAGCCTAGGCAACAGAACAAGACCCCGTCTTTAAATAATAATAACGAAAATAAAATAATAAGCCTGTGAGCATTCAAGTGGAAAACAACCACCCACCTGCCTTCCTAGAGCACACAGACTTCCCATAGCTCAGAACAGAGCAGGCCATGGTGAGTGCCATTAGAAAGGGACCTGGGGCCGGGCATGGTGGCTCATGCCTGTAATCCCAGCACTTTGGGAGGCCGAGGTAGACAGATCACCTGAGGTCAGGAGTTCGAGACCAGCCTGGCCAACATGGAGGAATGCCGTCTCTACTAAAAATACAAAATTACTCGGGCGTGATGGTGCATGCCTGTAATCCCAGCTATTCAGGAGGCTGAGGCAGGAGAGTCACTTAAACCTGGGAGGTGGAGGTTGCAGTAAACCGAGATCACTCCATTGCATCACACCATTGCACTCCAGCCTGGGCAACAAGAGTAAAACTCTGTCTCAAAAAAAAAGAAAGAAAGAAAGGAAAGAAAGGAAGGAAGGAAAGGAGGGAGGGAGGGACCTGGGAGGGCACAGAAAGACAGGAGGTTCATTTGGACAGAGCAGATTTGGAAAAGAAATCTTTGGTACAGGAAAGGTGAGAACGGTGTCTTGAAAGAGGTGATAAGTCTGGGTGCGGTGCCACACGCCTGTAATCCCAGCTGCTTGGGAGAATCGCTTGAACCTGGGAGGCAGAGGCTGCAGTGAGCCGAGATTGCACCATTGCACTCCAGCCTGGGTAGCAGAGTAGGACTCCATCTTCAAAAAAAAAAAAAGTGTATTTGTTACTTTAAATTTTAAAAAAAATTCTACTTCCACTGCACAGTCATTTTTCTGGTTCTTCCCATCACACCCCTGGCCCTGCACAATTACCTCTCTTGCATGTACCTCTTAGCCACGAATCTTCAGGGATGGGAATAGCAAGTTCTCAAGATGGGATTCATTGCAGGAACGGCTCTGAGAAAAGCTGCCGTGTGAGGCTTTCATTCACTTCCCCAAGATGAAGAAGCTGATCTCTCACCTGTGTTCCCCTCACATCTGGACCTGTGTCTATTATTTACCATAATGCAATCTAAAATTAGGTGCCTGTCACCTGAGGCTCTAACAGCTGGAAGGCAGTGATCGGGTCACATTTATGCCACCCGAGGGAATAATCCCCAGTAAGCAGTCCCAGTGGGTCTCAGAGGTTCAGGCTTGTCCCACGCGGGGTGCAGGAAGGGCCGGCACTGGGACAGCCTGGCTCCTGGGTCCCAGGGCTTCAGTGCAGACTGTCTGCGCTTCAGTGCCCATCCCCACACCTGCTACTAGAAGCCTGTCGGTGACCACCGTGGGAGAGAGGGAAGGCCACACAAAGCAAGAAGCCTTCCGCAAAACTGTGCGCTGCTGAACAAGGAACGCGTGGTTGCAGTTTCATTCTCCCTGGTTCAGAGCCAACTTTCTTTAATAAGCACAATTCAAATCCTAGTACCATCCAAAGGCTGGAAACCACCTCTTCCCACCTTGTGAGTTGCACAAAGGTGCAGTCACAGATACCAGGTGCAATGCGCTGGGACATTGCATTATGTATAAATCATCAGACAAACACCCTGGGCTTCCGAAATATGGCTTGCAAAAGGGTTGCACCCAAACTCTTGGGCCAGGCACAGTGGCTCATGCCTGTAACCCCAGCACTTCAGGAGGCCGAAGCGAGCAGATCATTTGACATCAAGAGTTCAAGACCAGCCTAGCCAACATGGTGAAACCCCATCTCTACTAAAAATACAAAAATTAGTGGGGCGTGGTGGCAGGCACCTGTAATCCCAGCTACTTGGGAGGCTTAGGCAGGAGAATTGCTTGAACCCAGGAGGTGGAGGTTGTAGTGAGCCGAGATCGCACCACTGCACTCCAGCCTAGTTGACAGAGTGAGACTCTGTCTCAAAAAATAAATAAATAAAGAGGCCAGACTTGGTGGCTCATGCCTGTAATTCCAGGACTTTGGTAGGCCAAGGTGGGTGGATCACCTGAGGTCAAGAGTTTGAGACTAGCCTGGCCAACACGGCAAAACCCCCTCTCTACTAAAATTACAAAAACTTAGCTGAGCATGGTGGCTGGTGCCTGTAATCCAGCTATTTGGGAGGCTAAGGCAGCAGAATTGCTTGAACCCAAGAGGCTGAAGTTGCACTAAGCTGAGATTGCATCACTGCACTCCAGCCTGGGTAACAGAGCAAGACTCTGTCTCAAAAAAAAAAGAGCGCTGCACCCAAACTCCTTCGAGTCTCACAGTAAGCAGTCCTGTGAGTAAGAGGACAGGACAAACTGCCCCCCTTGGACAGACAGATGCAGCCTCCAAGACTCAAAGCCAGTTTAAATGCCTCCCAGAAAGCCACAGCCGTCCTGTGATAGAGGAATCTCAGGCTCGAACCCCAGGTTCCTATCCCAGCATTCCTCTCTGCTTGACCCTGAGAATAACCACCTTTTATGGGCACTTACTCTGTGACAGGCATTTTCCACTTATTATTTCCTTCAATCCTCAACTACCCTTTGAGGAAATCAACTTCAGCCAACAAATACTAGAGGAAACATTGAACTCAGGTGTGTCCTTGAAGGCCGCCTTCTAATTCAGCTACATTCAGTTACTTCTCTTCCTTCCAGTTCAGTTCCACTCTGTTTTGTTTTGTTTTGAGACGAAATCTCACTCTGTCTCTCAGGCAGGAGTGCAGTGGCACAATCTCGACTCACTTCAACTCCACCTCCTGGGTTCAAGCAATTCTCCTGCTTTCAAGCCATTTTCCTGCCTCAGCCTCCCAAGTAGCTGGGACTACAGACGCCCACCACCACACTCAGCTAATTTTTTGTATTTTTAGTAGAGATAGCGTTTCACTGTGTTAGCCAGAATGGTCTCAATCTTTTGACCTCATGATCTGCCCGCTTTGGCCTCCCAAAGTGCTGGGATTACAGGTGTCAGCCACCACACCCAGCTCAGTTCCACTCATTTTTATGGGGTGCCTCGTACATACAAGATGCTCACAGCCAGGCAGTGGGATGGCTGGGGTCTGGGTCCCCAGGGCAGGGCAAGGCTGGGCAATATGTGCTCCCCGGGCCCCAGACTCAAGACTGGAAATGCATTAATTCCCTAGGCCTCCTGTAACAACATGTCACAAATATGTTGGCTCATAATAGACCATTCTCTAACAATTCTAGAAGCCAGAAATCCAACATCAAGGTGAGCAGGACTCTAGCGGAAACTCTTTCTCTCTGCAGGTCAGAGCTCCCACCACAGGCTCTGCAGGGGGACCCTTCTTTGCCTCTTCCAGCTTCTGGGGGCTCCCAGAGTTCCTTGACTTGGGGCTGTATGTCTCCAATTTCTGTCTTCACACAGCCTCTGCCTCATTCTTTTTTTATTGGGAACGGGATCTGGCTCTGTCATCCAAGCTGCAGTGCAGTGGCATGATCTCGGCTCACGGAAACCTCTGCCTCCTCCCAGGCTCAAGCGATCCTCCCCCCGTCAGCCTCCCAAGTAGCTGGGACCACAGGTGTGCACCACCACACCTGGCTAATTTTTGATATTGTTGGTGGAGATGCGGTTTTGCCATGTTGGCTACTCTTAAAAGGATACCTGCCATTGGTTTAGAGCCCACCCAGGTAATCATGTCTCGAGATCCTTAGGTTAATTATATCCACAAAGATCTCTTTTCCAAATAAGATCATATTCACAGGGACCAACCAGGGTTACAAATTGCACGTCTTTTGCGGGGACATTGTCCAACCTAATTCAGGGATGAGGCAGATTCAGGTCCACAGTATCCCCAGTCCTCAGTGGTAGCTGCCTCTCCCACAGCCTTAGGAAGGGTCAGGCCTGGGGCAGGCAGGCAATGGGAAGCAGCATCCGCCCTGGGGGTCTGGGCAACCCATCCGACCAAGAGTCAGGGAACAGGGCCAGCACGCTCGTTCCCTGGGCAGCAAGTGAGTAGAACACAGGGCCAGGCAGGTTCGTGAGGCCTGGGGAGGTTGGAGAAAGCAAGTGAAGCCCAGAGAGCTAGGGCAGCGCTGCCAGGACAGTGCTAACATCACATTCCTGGGCTGCTTAAGTCCCCCAAAAAGGTGGAAATCATGGAAATTGCGTTAATCGCCTCTGCTGCAGCCAGGCCACGGTGCTCTGCTGGGGGCTAACCCTGTTTGACCCTCAGACCAGAGCTGGGCTTCCTCCTGGTTTGTTATCTGCTGGAGCTGTAAGAGCCTGGGGGTCACAGTGCCTTTTGTTTGTTTATTTGGAGACGGAGTTTTGTTCTTGTCTCCCAGGCTGGAGTATGATGGTGCAGTCTCAGCTCACTGCAAGCTCCACCTCCCAGGTTCAAGTGATTCTCCTGCCTTAGCCTCCCAAGCAGCTGACATTACAGGAGCACACCACCATACCTGCCTAATTTTTGTATGTTTAGTAGAAATGGGGTTTTACCAGGTTGGCCAGGCTGGTCTCGAACCCCTGTCCTCTGGTGATCTGCCCGCCTCGGCCTCCCAAAGTGCTGGAATTACAGGCGTGAACCACAACACCAAGCCTCACAGTGCCTTTTGCAGGAGATGTGGCCTCACCAGTGCCCACTCAGGGACAGTGGTCATTCAGGAGCGCCCTGGCTTCCAGGGTGGTAGAGGTCAGAGGTGCCTGGCCACAAGCAATCCTGGGCTTCACTGATAGGCAACAAACCCAACAAACCCAACTGATAGGCAACTGCTCCCAACAAATAGGGAAGGAGGATAAGACACAGATGAAGGGAAAGTGCCTCCAAGATCTGCAAGTTCTGGGAGTGCCGTGAGCCAGGGTTAGGGAGTGGGAGGAGGCCCTGCAGATTCTGTGCAGCTGAAGCAGCAGGCTCTGCAGTGGGACTGCCTGGCTTCAGACCTCAGCTCTTCCAGCTTGCTGTGCACTCTTGGGATAGTTACTCAATCTCTCTCAACCTCAGCTCTCTTTCCTGTGAACTGAAGACCAAAACAGAACCAACATCATAGGGCTATTATGAGGATCACATCAAACAAGCCGAAAAAAAGCACTTCGCACAATACCTGGTATGCAGGAAATACTCAACGAACGCCAGCTATGATCACCCAGCCACACTGGAGGGAAACCTGGAAGGCGGGTGTGGTTTTATGAGTCTGCTTGGCCAGGCTATGGAATTTGGCTGTTTGCTCAGTCAGCAGTCCCGACACTGCTGTGAAGGTATTGTTTTCGGCGTGATTAATATTTAAGTAAGTAGACTTTGTGTCAAGGAAATCGCCTTCACAATGTGGGTGGGCTTTATCCCACCAGTTGAAGACCTTAAGAGATAAGGAAAAGAAGAGACTCTGCCTCCAGGCTCCAGGCTGCAACATCAGCCAGGTACAGGGGCTCACGCCTGTAATCCCAGCACTTTGGGAGGCCAAGGCGGGCAGATCGCCTGAGGTCAGGAGTTTAAGACCAACCTGGTCAACATAGTGAAACTCCATCTCTACCAAAAATACAAAAATTAGCCAGGCGTGGTGGCACATGCCTGCAGTCCCAACTAAGGAGGCTGAGGCAGGAGAATAGCTTGAGCCTGGGAGACGGAGGTTGCAGTGAGCCAAGATCATGCCACTGCACTCCAGCCTGAGAGACAGAGTGAGAATCCATTTAAAAAAAAAAGACCCAAGCATCAATTCTTCCCTGGAGCTCCAGCTTGCTTGGCTGCTCTACAGATTTTGGGCTTGCCAACCCCACAATTTATAACTAGCTATTTATTTATTTAGAGACGGCCTCATTCTGTCACCCAGGCCAGAGTGCAGTGGTATGATCATAGCTCACTGCAGCCTTGACCTCTCAGGCTCAAGCAATCCTCCTGCCTCTGCCTCCAAAGTAGCTGGGACTATAGGTATGCACCACCACACCTGGCTAATGCGTGCCATCATGCTCAGCTAATTTTTAAATTTTTTGTAGACATGGGGGGGTCCCATTATGTTGCCCAGGCTGGTCTCAAACTCCTGAGTTCAAGAGATTCTCCCATCTCAGCTTCCCAAATTGCTGGGATTATAGGTATGAGCCACTACACCCAGCTGACAATTCCTTTAGGTTGGTAGGTAGATGATAGGGAGGGAGGGAGGGACAGATGAACAGTTGGATGAGTGGTTGGGTGGTTGGATGGGTGGGTAGATGGTTAGACAGATATAGATCTAGTTATCATCCATCTATCTGTCTATCCTATGGGGCTAATATAGGCCGGGTGTGCTGGCTCACGCCTGTAATCTCAGCACTTTGGGAGGCTGAGGCAGGTGGATCACCTGAGGTTGGGAGTTCGAGACCAGCCTGACCAACATGGAGAAACCCCCATCTTTACTAAAAATACAAAATTAGCTGGGTGTGGTGGCACATGCCTATAATCCCAGCTACTCAGGAGGCTGAGGCAGGAGAATCACTTGAACCCAGGAGGCGGAGATTGTGGTGAGCCAAGATCGGGCCATTGTACTCCAGCCTGGGCAACAAGAGCAAAACTCTGTCTCAAAAAGGAAGAAAAAAAAAGGCTGGGTATGGTGGCTCATGGCTGTAATCCCAGCACTTTGGGTGACCAAGATGGGCAGATCACAAGATCAGGAGTCAAGACAAGCCTGGCCAACATAGTGAAATCCTGTCTGTACTAAAAATACAAAATTTAGCTGGGTATGGTGGCACGTGCTTGTAGTCCCAGCTACTCAGGATGCTAAGGCAGGAGAATCACGTGAACCTGGGAGGCAGAGGTTGCAGTGAGCTGAGATTGTGCAACTGCACTCTGGCCTGTTCAACAGAACAAGACTCTGTCTCCAAAAAAAAAAAAAACAAAACAAAGAAAAAACTCTAACACAGTGGGATTAGTGGCCAGAAGACACAAGGACAAATGTCCCAGGCAAAGGCCCAAGAACATGGGCTGTACTATGGAGGATCAGGCAGGCCAATGAAGCCACTGCACACAGGGCGCAAGAGAAGCCATGGGCACGTGAAGCAGAACTGCAGGCTGCAGTCACGATGCAGGGCGGCTCCACAGCCAGCTGGAAGCCTTTGGAAGATTGAGAGGCAGAGCCTAAGGCTGTCCTTGAGGAAGAGGCACACACAAAGCCAGCCATGCACACTCCTCAGCTGTATCTGCTGCTGACACGAAACCAGGACGGCTGTAGAAATTGGCTTCAAATGCAGAAACCTGCCCCTCGACGGGGACAAATGATGTCATGCACAAGTGCAGAAGGGGACTGCAGACAGCACCACTGCTCAAAGTCGCAAGGCGGAAGCACCTGAGCAGTGGGAAGGCCTACAGGAGGAGCTCGGTCTGCCCACTTCTGCTTTGGAATCTGGGTGTGGCCGCCCTATGTGGGGATCTGGAATGTGCTGTGTGGCCAAGTGAATTCCTGGTGCGTTTTTGAGGCTCAGGTAATCCCAAAGGTATGGTTCTCATGAGAGAGCAGCACCCTGCAGACAGAAGGTTCTGGAAGGCAGGCAGTGCAAGCTGGCTTCATCCATGAGCCCTGCTCACAGTCTGGTGCTAAATGGGTATCGTCCCCACTGGAAGTTCTAGGAGCTGCCGTTGGGTGGTGAGCCTGGCTCCCATGAGGCAGCTGAACAGCATCACTTGCCAGGTCACATGGGCAAATGGCCATTCAGTTCTTTTTTTGGTTGTGTTGGACGGAGATTTGCCCTTGTCGCCCAGGCTGGAGTGCAGCGGTACAACCTCAGTTCACTGTGACCTCTGCCTCCCAGGGTTCAAGCGATTCTCCTACCTCAGCCTCCCCAGTAGCTGGGACTACAGACGAGTGCCATCACTCCAGGCTAATTTTTGTATTTTTAGTAGAAACAGGGTTTCACCATGTTGGCCAGGCTGGTCTCCAACTCCTGACCTCAAGCAATTCTACTGCCTCAGCCTCCCAAGTAGCTGGGGCTACAGGCACACACCACCATGCCCAGCTAATTTTTGTATTTTTTTTTTTTTGAGACAGAGTTTCCCTCTTGTTACCCAGGCTGGAGTGTAATGGCACGATCTCGGCTCACCGCAACCTCCGCCTCCTGGGTTCACGCAATTCTCCTGCCTCAGCCTCCTGAGTAGCTGGGATTGCAGGCACGCGCCACCGTGCCCAGCTAATTTTTTGTATTTTTAGAAGAGACGGGGTTTCACCATGTTGACCAGGATGGTCTCGATCTCTTGACCTCGTGATCCCCCCACCTCAGCCTCCCAAAGTGCTGGGATTACAGGCCTAAGCCACCGCACCCGGTCCTAATTTTTGTATTTTTTAGTAGAAACGGGGTTTCACCATGTTGGCCAGGATGCTTTTAAGCTCTTGACCTTGTAATCCACCTGCCTCGGCCTCCCAAAGTGCTGGGATTACAGGCAGAGCCACTGTACCTATCCTTTTTTTTTAGTACGCTGTCTCACTCTTTTGCCCAGGCTGGAGTGCAGTGGTACAATTTCAATTCACTGCAACCTCCGCCTCCTGGACTCAAGCGATTCTCCTGCCTCAGCCTCCTGAGTAGCTGGGACTACAGGTGCATGCTACCATGCCCAGCTAATTTTTGTTTGTTTGTTTTGAGGTGGAGTTTCACTCTTGTTACCCAGGCTGGAGAGCAATGGTGCAATCTCAGCTCACCGCAACCTCCAACTCCAGGTTCAAGTGATTCTCCTACCTCAGCCTCCCGAGTAGCTGGGACTACAGGCGCATACCACCACACCTGGCTAATTTTTGTATCTTTTAGTAGAGATGGGGTTTCACCACATTGGTCAAGGTGGTCTCGAACTCCTGACCTCAGTTGATCTACCTGCCTCAACCTCCCAAAGTGCTGGGATTACAGGTGTAAGGCACTGCACCTGGCAGGAAACTACTACTTTAAGTGAGACATAACTAAACCACCTTTAACACAGGCTAATTTATATAAACATGCATCTTTCTGGTCACAAAAACATCACCAACTTCTGCATAAAGACCAGGCCAGGCGAAGTGGCTCACGTCTATAATCCCAGCATTTTGGAGGCTGAAGCAGGAGGAGCCTTTGAGGCCAGGAGTTTGAGACCAGCCTGGGCAACAAAGTGAGACCTCATCTCTATTTAATAAATAAATAAACAAATAAATGCCAAAAAATTATAATATCACACATTGGAATAAATACATTTCAAAAAGACTAATAAAAAGAAGTCAGATAATTATTTACCTGCTCATTCCCGCTCGGGGTTGCAGGTGGCCGGAACCTGTCCCAGAAGCTCAGGGCCCAAGGCAGAAAACAGCCCCAGACAGGACGCCCTCTCATCACAAGCTGAGCTCACGCCTACACGCACTCGGACTGGGACCGTTTAGCCACATCGATTCACATCTGTGCACACCTTTGGGATGGGAAGGAAGCCAGAGTGCCTGGAGGAAACGCTCGTAGACATGGGGGTCACAGGCAAACTCCACAGACAGTAGCTCCAGCCGGGAATCAGAATTTCTTTTCTCATCAATGTTATAATGAAATGATGGTGAATGAAACCACATTCATGTCGTTGCATAACTATCTATCTCAGAACTTTATTATTATTATTATTTGAGGAGGAGTTTCACATTGGATTGCAATGGTGAAATCTCAGCTCACTGCAACCTCCTCCTTCAGGATTCAAGTGATCCTCCTGCCTCACCCTCCAGAGTAGCTGGGATTACAGGGGCCTGCCACCATGCCCAGGTAATTTTTGTATTTTCAGTAGAGATGGGGTTTCACTATGTTGGTCAGGATGGTCTCAAACTCCTGACCTCAGGTGATTTGGCCACCTCAGCCTCCCAAAGTGCTGAGATTACAGGCATGACCCACCGCGCCTGGCCTATGTCCAGAACTTTTTCATCTTTCAAAACTGAAACTCTGTCCCCATTAAACACTAAACCCACATCCTCATCTCCCAGCCCCTGGCCGCCATCATTCCACTTTCCATCTCTATGAATTTGACTATCCTAGAAGTCTCCTATGAGTGGAATCACACAGTATTTGTCCCTAAGGTTTATTCACATTGTAGCAGGTGTCAGAATGTCATTCTTTTTTAAGTCTGGATAATATTCCATTGAATGGATAAAGCTCACCTTGTTTATTCACTCATTTGTTGATGGAAATTCGGTTTGTTTCTACCTTTTGGCTATTGTAAATATTGCTGCTATGAACACTGGTGTATAAATATCTGTTTTAAGTCTCTGCTCTTTTCTGGCTGGGTGAGGTGGCTCACGCCTATAACCCCAGCACTTTGGTAGGCCAAGGTGGAAAGATCACCTGAGCTTAGGAGTTTGAGACCAGTCTGGGCAACACAGCAAAACCTCATCTCTACAAAACCTTCACAAATCACCCGAACATGGTAGCATATGCCTGCAGTTGCAGCCACTTGGGAGGCTGAGGTGGAATCATGGCTTGAGCCCAGGAAGTTGAGGCTGCAGTGAGTGGTGATTGCACCACTGCACTCCAGCCTGGATGACAGAGTGACAGAGCGAGGCCTGTCACAGAAAGAAAGAAAAGAAAGAAGAAAGAAAGAAAGAAAGGAAGGAAGGAAGAAAGGAAGGAAGGAAGGAAGGAAGGAAGGAAGGGAAGGAGGGAAGGAGAGTGGGAGGGACGGAGAAAGAAAGGAAGGGAGGGCAAGAGAGAGAGAGAGAGAGAGAGAGAGAGAGAGAGAGAAAGAGGCCAGGCATGGTGGCTCACAACTGTAATCCCAGCACTTTGGGAAGCTGAAGCGGGAGGAAGGTCAGGAGATCGAGCCCATCCAGGCTAATAGGGCGAAAACCTGTTTCTACTAACAATACAAAAAATTAGCCAGGCATGGTGGTGGGCACCTGTAGTCCCAGCTACTTGGGAGGCTAAGGCAGGAGAATCGCTTGAACACTTGGGAGGCAGAGGCTGCTGTGAGCTGAGATTGTGCCACTGCATTCCAGCCTGGGTGACAGAGCAAGACTCCATCTCAAAAAAAAAAGAAAGAAAGAAGAAAGAGGAAAAAAGGAAGGGAGGGAGGGAGGAAAAGAGGGAGAGAGGGAGGGAAAGGGCACATCAAGATGATACATGTTGGAACAGGAAAATAAAGATGCCGCTTGTTATTAAACAGCACCCAGCCGGACAACACACGGAGTTTGCAAAATCCTCAGAACCTCATTCTTGGTTGACACAGGAAAGGGGATTCTTCCCCAGTTGCTTCCACTGTACACAGGACAGCGAGTGGCTGTGACTGCCTAAACGCCCTCCTCCCAAGTCACACCTAGCAGTGACCTGCCTGCCACGTCACATCACCCGTTTGTGTTACTTCTCCCACAGGCAGCCCCTTCCTTTGTGTCAATCAAAAGCTGACGGGGACCTGGCAGCTGGCTTGCTTCTGTCAGCAGCAAATGCTGCCCACAGTTCAGACCACTAGTGAAAGTGGGAAAGATGCCTAGTGAGTTGGCAAAAAAAAAAAGTGGGAAAGAAACGATTACCGTAAGAGGTTTCTTTGATGAACACAGATTTTGATTCAGCCTTCATTCCCTAATTTTCGACACTACTTTGACAGTGGTTTATTTTATTTTGAGATGGAGTTTCGCTCTTGTTGCCCAGGCTGGAATGCAATGGTGTGATCTCAGCTCACTGCAACCTCCATCTCCCAGGTTCAAGTGATTCTCCTGCCTCAGCCTCCTGAGTAGCTGGGGTTACAGATGCCCGCCACCATACTTGGCTAATTTTTGTGTTTTTAGTAGAGATGGGGTTTCACCACATTGGCCAGGCTAGTCTCAAACTCCTGACCTCAGGTGATCTGCCCGCCTCAGCCTCCCAAAGTTACAGTGGTTTATTTTAAAACATAATTTTGAGTCATGGAATAACCACAGAATACACAACATATTCTTTGTTTATCTGATTGTGGTGGTCAATTCATTTGGTTTGCTTGACTCCCAGAATTCATATATGTTAATAAATATTTTATTGAGTCTGAATGTTTCTGCCTCCAACAAAATCCATAACTTCAGAGGCGATAGTGTTAGGAGGTAGGATTTTTGGGAGGTGATCAGGTCATGAGGGTGACGCCCTTATGAGTAACATTAGTGCCCTTGTAAGAGGCCCCAGAGCTGCCAAGCCCATCCCACCTTCTGAGATCTCAGCAAGAAGGCACCTCTGTGAACCAGAAAGCAGCCCTCGCCAGACACTGAATCTTCCAGCACTTGATCTTGGACTTCCTAGCTTCCAGAACTGTGAGAAAAACAAAAAAAATTAAGAGCTAGGCTCCAGCTTTGTCCCCCAGGCTGAAATGCAGTGGCACAATCATCATGGGTCACTGCTGCCTCAAGCTCCTGGGCTCAAGAGATCCTCCCACCTCAGCCTCCCCAGTAGCAGGGACCACAGACATGCACTGCTGCACCCAGCTGATGTTTTTTATTCTTCATTTTTTTAGAGAGGGGGTCTTGCCATCTTGCCCAGGCCTACAGGCGTGCACCACCGTGCCTGGCTTCCGACCATTATTAACTGTATCAAGACGAGCAGAAAGCTCTTGGACTTGGGGGCTGATTCTTCGTTGATCTTGCCATATGACCAAACTGGGTTGTCAAGAAACATCCCTCCTCTGTGTTACCTGTGTTCAAGGAGAGGAAGATAACAATTAAGATAAAATCTGGCTTTTCCCTCTAGAAAATTCCCCTTCTGGCAGCAAATTCTAGTCTGGAAGCAAGGCTGGAAAACATATCCACAAAAGGCGTGAGATCGGTTGGTAGAAAAAGGCAACGCAGACCACGTCTGTGTACGAGGCTAAGTCCGAGATCAAGTGTTGGCTCATCACCCTGTGGCTCCAGATCCACCCCCGACCCCCGCCAGGGCAATGAAACACCACAAGAAGCTGCACCCGGCCAGGAGCAGCAGCTCATGCCTATAATCCCAGCACCTCAGGAGGCTGAGGGAGGTGGATTACTTGAAGCCAGGAGTTCAAGTCCAGCCTGGCCAACATGGCCAAACCCCATCTCTATAAAAAATACAAAAATTAGCTGGGTGCTGTGGCTCATGCCTATAATCCCAGGTCTTAGGGAGGCAGAGGCGGGAGGACAGCTTGAGCCCAGGAGTTCAAGACCTGCCTGGGCGATATAGCAAGACCCCATTCTCCACGAAACAGAAAAAAACAAAAAGACAAAACATATATAAATATATAAATTAGCTGAACGTGGCAGCATGTGCCTCTAGTCCCAGCTACTAGGGAGGCCCAGGTAGAAGCAGCACGGGAGCCTGGCAGTTAGAGGCTGCAGTGAGCTCTGACTACACCACTGCACTCCTACCAGAGTGAGACCCCGTCTTTAAAAAAAAAAGGTTATGCAAATCTGAAGCACGAGGTCCATCTGTCCTTTTTGCTTCTGTGTGTCTGTCTGTCTTAATGAATTGATTGCCCCTTGATCACACCCAGCCAGTGGGGTCCAGAAGCCAGGACACTGGACCTGAGATCGAATCCCAGTTCTGAAAGTTGCCACCTGGGTACCTCAGGCAAGGTCTGGCTTACCTCTCTGGGTCTCCAGCTCCCACTCTGGAAAATGAGAATATTCTAATACCTGCCTTGAGTTCTGAGAGACCCAAAGGAAGAAGTGAATGAGCAGGTGCTTTGCGTATAAAGATGAAACACAGGCTAGACAAGACCCCCGTCTCTAAAAAAAAAAAAAAAAGAAAGAAAGAAACACAGGCTAGAAAGAAACATAATCTGTTCTTATTGTTACTATTAGATCTGCCACTTACAGTATGACCTTGGGCAAATTCCACAAGTACTTTGAGTCTAAGTTTCCTCATCTGTAAGGCAAAGAAAAAAAATATTTTTTTTATGGAGTTTCACTTTTATTGCCCAGGCTGGAGTACAATGGCACAATCTTGGCTCATTGCATCCTCCATCTCCCGAGTTCAAGCTATTCTCCTCCCTCAGTCTCCTCAGTAGCTGGGATTACAGGTGCCCACCACCACAACTGGCTAATTTTTTGTATTTTTAGTAGAGTCAGGATTTCGCCATGCTGGCCAGACTGGTCTTGAATTCCTGACCTCAGGGGATCCGCCCACCTTCGCCTCCCAAAGTGCTGAGATTACAGGCATGAACCACCTCACCCCACCTGAGAAAAGATTCCCTAAGGCCTGGTGCTGTGGTTCACACCTGTAATCCCGGCACTTTGAAAGGCCAAGGTGGGCGGATCACCTGAGGTCAGGAGTTCAAGACCAGACTGGTCCACATGGCAGAACCCTGTCTCTACTAAAAATACAAAAAAATTAGCTGGGTATGGTGGCAGACACCTATAATCCCAGCTACTCAGGAGGCTGAGGCAACAGAATCACTTGAACCCTCGAGGTGGAGGTTGCAGTGAGCTGAAATCATACCACTTCACTCCAGCCTGGGCAACAGAATGAGATCCTAACTCAAGAAAAAAAAAGATTCCCTACCTCAAAGGGTTAAAATAGGGATTACATGAGATAATTAATATAAAACAGACACTGCTGGTGGGCTTATCCAGGCCCTGGGGAGGGTTTCGCCCTCCTGAATAAGAAGGTAAGGACTTGCTAAGGGAAAGCCCTTCATCCCTTCACCCTTCCTCTTTTTCTGCCTGGAACATCAATGTGAGGTGTGGAGGTACAGCAGCCATCTTGCAACCATGAGACAAGAGGCTTGAGAATGAGGTCTATGCTAAGGACAGAGGAACAGAAAAATGGGAAGAGCCTGGGCTCCTGATAGCATCAGTGGTCATTAATACTGATACGGTTTAGATCTGTGTCCCCACCCAAATCTCATGTTGAAATGTAATTCCCAGTGCTGGAGGTGGGATCTGGTGGGAGGTGATTGGATCCTGGGGCAGTTTCTCATGGTTTAACACCGTCCCCCGTTGGTGCTGTTGTTAGCAATAGTGACAGTGATCGCCGGAGCAGGAACAAGAGAGACAGCACCTCCCCTCTCTCTTTCCCTTGCTCCTGCCCCAGCCATGGAGGACAAGCCTGCTTTCCCTTCACCTTCCACAATGATTGCAGGTTTTCCGAGGACTCCCTGGAAGCTGAGCAGATGCCAGCATCATGCTTCTTGTACAGCCTATGGAATCACGAGCAAATCCAACCTCTTCTCCTTCCTTAGAAATTACCCAGTCTCAGCCATTTCTTTATAGCGATGTGAGAACAAACTAATACAGATACCAGCCATGAACTTTTTCCAACACAGGAAAAATGACTTCTTTCTTGTCATCAGCCTCTAAAACAGGGCTTTCTGTTACTTCCTCCACATGCACTCCAAACTGACACACTATCTAATTTATGCTGAGGGCACAGCTAGGGAACACACCCGGGCACTCAGCTTTTACCTGCAGAGCTAGACAAGATTGTGGAAGTAAAAGTCAAATTGGAAGACTGGATGAAAGATGTCAAAATCATGGGAAGGCTGAGTAATCTGAGAATCCTCAGACAGCTCATAGATGAGGAAAATCACAGTATTAGCGTTAACACAAAGAAGGTGATCAGTCAAAACATTCCACACAAGAAAAGGCCCTTTGGCAAATACTTTCCTTTAAAGTAAATGCAGGTGGATCATGGGGTCAGGCGATCATGACTATCCCGGCCAACATGATGAAACCCCAGGTCTACTGAAATACAAAAATTAGCTGGATGTGGTGGCACGTGCCTGTAATCCCAGCTACTCAGGAGGCTGAGGCAGGATAATTGCTTGAACGCAGAGGTAGAGATTGCAGCGAATGGAGATCTCACCACTGCACTCCAGCCGAACAACAGAGCCACATTCTGTCTCAAAAAAAAAAAAGAAGAAGAAAGAAAAAAAAAAAAAAGAAAGTAAACGACTATAACAGGCCAGACACAGTGTCTCATGCCTGTAACCCCAGCACTTTGGGAGGCCGAGGCAGCGGATCACCTGAGGTCAGGAGTAGGAGACCAGCCTGGCCAACATGGCGAAACCCCGTCTCTACTAAAAATACAAAAATTAGCCAGGTGTGGTGGCGCACACCTGTAGTCTCAGCCACTCGAGAGGCTGAGGTGGTGGAATGGCTTGAATGAGACTATTTAATCAAGCCTTTCCAGCCTTCCACATGAGCCCAGTAAATTGACCTCAGCCTGAAGACGCATCTGTGGAAATTTCCACCAACCCTAACCTGAAGACTTTGCTCCTGCCGCCTCTTGGGCAGCATGCCAGGCATCTTCCCTCAGTGGTTAAGTTGAGACACGGCTCACAAAGCAATGGAACAGATGCCATTTACATCCCCATATCTTACAAAAGCTAAAGGAGAGAAAATAGCCTAGGTCTCTTCACGGATGTTCAGCGTCAGTCATCTTTGATTAAGTATCTGTGCTATCCACATCAATGAACCTACAGCCCCATGAATAATACTGTGGCCTGTTGCCATACTCATAATGGAAGGACATAAAAATGTCCTTATGGCCATGCGCAGTGGCTCCTACCTCTAATCCCAGCACTTTGGAGGCCAAGGCGGGCAGATCACAAGGTCAGGAGATCGAGACCATCCTGGCTAACACAGTGAAACCTCGTCTCCACTCAAAATACAAAAAATTAGCCAGGTATGGTGGCGCACACCTGTAGTCCCAGCTACTCGGGAGGCTTAGGGAAGAGAATCGCTTGAACCCAGGAGGTGGAGGTTGCAGTGAGCCAAGATCATGCCACTGCACTCCAGCCTGGGTGACAGAGTGATACTCTGTCTCAAAAAAAAAAAAAAAAGACTATGTCTAAAAAAAAATTGCTTATTTGGAATTCATAAAACTGAAGATGCAATTTTTATTCCATCCAAAAATCGCTACTAGAGGTTCATTAGTTATCTCCCCTTTCTTCCCTCAACTGTTGGTTCCTGAGCAAATCATTTCTTTGGGCTCCATAACATTTACATTGTTCATACGTGATACCCATGGAGGTGTGAGAAGGCACCATCTTTCGTTGATGAAATGATCCAACTGGCCAGGCGTGCTGGCTCACATCTGTAATCCTAGCACTTTGGGAGGCCGAGGTGGGTGGATCACCTGAGGTCAAGAGTTTGAGACCAGCCTGACCAACATGGTGAAACCCCATCTCTACTAAAAATACAAAAATTAGCCAAGCATGGTAGCAGGCACCTGTAATCCCAGCTACTTGGAAAGTTGAGACAGGAGAATCGCTTGAACCCGGGAGGCGGAGGTTTCAGTGAACTGAGATGCAGCACTCCAGCCTGGGCAACAAAGAGCAAAACTCCATCTAAAATATATATATTTTTTCTTTTTTAAAGAAATTAATAATAATAAAATGGTCCAACCGCCTCCCAAACTGCTTTTCCAGGAAGCAGGTGGAGGGACTGTGCTGAAATGGTGTGGTTTCACGGCAACAAGTCAAATTGGGCCACCCAAAGGATTAAACTCCTCACCTGGGCCCCGGTACGGTAACCCATGAAAGAACCGGCCTTAGACTTCCATGGCCTCAACACCCACACTTGCTGCCACCCCCAGGCCCTACCCAGTCCTCTGCCCTAGGTCCCACACCCCCAGCTACACTCTGACAGACACTGGGCTGGAGAGACCCAGGACTCCAGACACACCCAGGATGTTCTCACCACTTCCCAGAGCCAAATGCCCTGGCTGCAAAACAGAGAAGTGAAACCTATAAATAATCAAGGCTTGTTTCCAAACCTTCAGCATTCTTGCACCCTGCCCTGTCTTGTGTGTGTGTGTGTGTGTGTGTGTGTGTGTGTGTACAGATATAGACAAAGATGACATCATCTGTAGGTAGAGATGTAAATGTAGATACATCTTAGCTATTTCTCAGGAGGCTGAGGCAGGAGAATCGCTTGAACCCAGGAGGCAGAGATTACAGTGGCCAAGACTGCACCACTGCACTCCAGCCTGGGTAACAGAGCAAGACCCCATCTCAAAAAAAAAAAGATATAACTCAGCTAAACACTTTACACAGATTTTCTAATTTAATCCTATCAGTGTGAGAAGTATTATCTCTGTTTTACTGATAAGCAAAACAGTTTTACAGAGTTTTGTTTGCTTGTTTTTTTGGTGGGTGGACAGTATCTCACCCTGTCGCCCAGGCTGGAGTGCAGTGGTGTGATCACAGCTCACTGCAGCCTCAAACTAATGGGCTCAAGAGATCCTCTTGTCTCAGGTTCCCAAGCACCTCAGACCACAGGCATATGCTGTCATGCCTGGCTATTTTTTTAAATTATTTTTTATAGAGATGGGGTCTTGCTGTGTTGCCCAGGGTGGACTCTAACTCCTGGCCTCAAGCACTCCACCTGCCTTGGCCTCAAAGTGCTGGGATTACAGGCGTGAGCTGCTGTGCCTGGCCCCAAGAGACTTTTTTTCACCTTACCAAAGTCACCAGCTGATGGGAGGTGGAGGTAAGAGTAGCGGTGGCTTTGAGGACTGCAGTCATCACGAAGCACTCCTTCCATCTCACCTTTTTTTTTTTTTTGAGATGGAGTTTCGCTCATTATCCAGGCTGGAGTGCAATGGCGCGATCTCGGCTCACCACAACCTCCACCTCCTGGGTTCAGGCAATTCTCTTGCCTCAGCCTCCCGAGTAGCTGGGATTACAGGCACGTGCCACCATGCCCAGCTAATTTTTTGTATCTTTAGTAGAGATGGGGTTTCACCATATTGACCAGGATGGTCTCGATCTCTTGACTTCGTGATCCACCCATCTCGGCCTCCCAAAGTGCTGGGATTACAGGCTTGAGCCACCGCATTCTTAAAATTTTTATAGAGATGGGGTCTCACAATGTTGCCTAGGCTGGTCTCGAACTCCTGGGCTCAAGCAATCTTCACATCTCAGCCTCCCGAAGAGCTGGGATTGTTATATCCGAGCAAGTTGCATGGAAAGCGCTATACTCTGATATCTGATTGTGAGTCCTTTATTGCCGGTGACCGAGAGTCAGCTCATGCTCAAAATATCTCTCTCTCAGCCCCAAGGAAGGGGTGTGATTTCCTTTCATATGTTGCTCAGAGTAAGTGGGGAAGTGGCAGGGCAGGTGGGGCGGTAAGAAGGAATTTTACAGAAGCAGAACAAGCAAGTTAGGGAGAAGGCTGGTAACTAGGAGGCAGGAGTCTCCCATGATTGTTGATTAACTAAGGAGGGTATACAAGCGGTTTCCATGATTGCTAGTTACCAAGGGGGGTACTTCCGTACTTTCCATAGGATCAATCAAGGGGATATTCACAATAGCAAGTGGGCTTGTCAAGCAGGACGTGGTTACAACGGTTATATGTTTCTATGGTTCTAAGCACAACATGGCCCAGCACCATGTGACCCAGCTATGCACTCCAGGGAGGAATGGCGGGGTGGGGTGGGGGAAGGCAAGATGGAGTCAGTCAGGCTCACTTCTAAGATGGAGGTAGTTTGGTTCACCTCAGGATGACAGGTGAACTGCCATGTCCGGCCTGGCCTGCCTTTCAGACTGTCTAGGATGCCTCTGACTGGCCCACTGCAAACTGTCAGTAAGACTTCTGCCTGGGTGTGACAAAACTGCAAAGACAGAGTGTGGCGTCCCAGTTATTTTTGTGTGTGCACCCACCCACTGACATAGCCTAGTAACCTAGAGACAACAAAAGGCTTCCAGGTGAGGGAATCCGATAGTCCCAAGGGCCGTCACCATTGTGTGAGTGTGGCACTCCTGGACACTGGAGATTCCGAGTCCGTTCTCACAGTAGACGGGCAGCACAGTTTGGATGCTTGTGGAAATAAGGAACAGAGGAAGCTAAACTTCAGCACCAGCCCTCAAAGGAGCCTTGGGAAAGTCAAAACACCTAAGACAGGCAGGGAAAGCAGGGGTCGCAGGACAGCAAGGCCCCCCAAGCCCCGGAACCGGAAGGCCATGGGAAACCCAAGGCTGCTCAGAGAGCAGCCTGCCAGGTAGACCCCCAGACAACAGTCATTCATGGGCCCCCTCCCCAGTGCTCTGCCATTAAATCCACTCAGCTCCCCTCTCATGCTCTGCCTCTTCTCATCCATGTCTTGGCTTCTCCTGTCCTATCAAGTCCATGGTTGGTACTACATTTTCTGGTCCCCTAGGGCAGGGCTGTCAAGCCTGGGCTTCACCACGGCCACTGGCCACTGTTGCTCAGGGAACAGCCTGACAAGGTGCATCGGAAGCTGGAGACATGGCAGCTTCTCTCAGGAGGGGACCATAAGCACAGCCAGCCTGTGACTGACCTGTGTGGGACACCCAGGGGGGCCCAAGAAGGCATTCAGTGCAATAGAACACAGCCTTCCTGGCTGTCATGTCCCCCAGACAGCAAATTGGCCTGATTGTGATATCCAGATGAAGGGAACATGGTGAGAATCACCCCACGTGACCAGCTGCTCTTGACGGTTATCATTTTGGCTGTTGAATCAAGCTCCAACCCCAAATATCAGCCCCCTAATTGCCCATCTACCATTTCCCCTTTGCCTCTCTGGGGCCTCCAGTTTCCTGCATAAAAATAAAAAATGCAGCCAGGTGCAGCAGCTCACGCCTGTAATCCCAGCACTTTGGAAGGCTGAGGCAGGTGGATCACCTGAGGTCAGGAGTTCGAGACCAGCCTGGCCAACATGGTGAAACCCCATCTCTACTAAAAATACAAAAAAATAGCTGGGCGTGGTGGTGGGCGCCTGTAATCCCAGCTACTTGGGAGACTGACGTGGGAGAATAACTAGAACCCAGGATGCAGAGGTTATAGTGAGCTGCGATCACATCATTGCACTCCAGCATGGGCAACAAGAGTGAAACTCCATCTCTAAATAAATAAATAAATAATGCTATTTGGGAATAAATTTAACAAAAGATAAGCACATCTTCTCTACTGAAAACTATAACACATTATTGAAAGAAATCAAAGAAAATCTAAATAAATCATAAAATGTACCATGTTCACGGATGGGAAGATTCAATGTTGTTAAAATGTCAATTGTCGGGAGGCCGAGGCAGGTGGATCACGAGGTCAAGAGATCGAGACCATCCTGGTCAACAATGGTGAAACCCCATCTCTACTAAAAAAATACAAAAAATTAGCTGGGCATGGTGGTGTGTGCCTGTAATCCCGGCTACTCAGGAGGCTGAGGCAGAAGAATTGCCTGAACCCAGGAGGCAGAGGTTGCGGTGAGCCGAGATCGCACCATTGCACTCCAGCCTGGGTAACAAGAGTGAAACTCCGTCTCAAAAAAAAAAGTCAATTGTCTCAAATTGATCTATAGACTCAATGTAATCCCAAGTAAAATTCCAGAAGGCAGCCTGGCATGGTGGCTCACAACTGTAATCCCAGCACTTTGGGAGGCCAAAGCGGAAGGATCACTTAAGCTCAGGAGTTTGAGACCAGCCTAGGCAACATGGCAAAACCCCATCTCCACAAAAAAGTGGAAGTGTTAGCCAGGCATGGTGGAATGTGCCTATGGTCCCAGCTCAGGAGACTGAGGTGGAAGGACTGCTTGAGCCCAGGAGGTGGGGGCTACAGTGACTACGATCCTGCTACTGCACTCCAGCCTGGTGACAGAACAAGATCTTCTCTCAAAAAAATTTAAATTTTTAAAAAAATATCAGAAGGCTTTTTTTAGAAACTGGCAAGCAGATTCTAAAATGTAAGTGAAAATGAAAAAGACCTAGAATAGCCAAAATAATCCTAATAACGAAAATTCAGGCCGGGCACAGTGGCTAATACCTATAATCCCAGCACTTTGGGAGGCTAAGGCTGGCAGATCACCTGAGGTCAGGAGTTTGAGACCAGCCTGGCCAACATGGAGAAATCCCATCTCTACTAAAAATACAAAATTAGCCAGGCGTGGTGATGCAGACCTATAATCCCAGCTACTCAGAAGGCTGAGGTAGGAGAATCACTTGAACCCGGGAGGCAGAGGTGGCAGTGAGATCATGCCATTGCACTCCAGCCTGGGCAACAAGAGTGAAATTCTGTCTCAAAAAAAGAAAAAGAAAAATTCAGAGCACTTACACTGGCTGATTTTGAGGCTTACTATAAACAGCAGTAACTAAGACCATTTGGTAGTGGAATTAGGATACACAAAATAGAATCAATGGAGCAGAAAACAGAGTCCAAAAATAGACCTACGGAAACATGGCCAACTGATTTTCAACAAATGTGCCAAGGTAATTCAATGGAGAAAGACATGGGCGTTCAACAAATGAGCTATGCTAGGTGCAGCAGCTCGTGCCTGTAATCCCAACATTTTGGGAGGCTGAGGCAGGCGGATCACAAGGTCTAGAGATCGACACGATCCTGGCCTACATGGTGAAACTCTGTCTCTACCAAAAATACAAACATTAGCTGGGTGTGGTAGCACACACCTGTGGTCCCAGCTACACTGGAGGCTAAAGCAGAAGAATCACTTAAACCCAGGACGCAGAGATGACAGTGAGCCGAGATCGCACCACTGCACTCCAGCCTGTCTCAAAAAAAATGAGCTAGAATAACTGTCTATTTGTAAGGAAAAACAGATTGTCTATTTGTAAGGAAAACAGATGAACCTCAACTTCTTACATCACACCAAAAACTTAAATTGAAAGGGATCCAAGACTTAAATGAAAAATTAAATTCATACAGCAACTAAAAGAAAACACAGGAAAATATCTTCACAACTTTGAGATGTGCAAATATTTCTAAGGCAAAACACAAAAAGCATTCCACAAAAAATTAATAAGCTGAAATCCATCAAAATTTTAAATTTTGAGTATAGTCACCAGAACAGCTACAATTAAGCAGGTTGACAACACCAAATGTTGGCAAAAATGTGGAGTAACTAGAACCGTCATATGTCATTGATGGGAGCGTAAAATGACAAAACCACTTTGGAAAACAGTCTATCAGTTTTGTGTGTGGGTTTTTTTTTTTTTTTTTTGAGACAGGGTCTTTTTCTGCTGCCCAGACTGGAGTGCAATGGTGCAGTCACTGTTCACTGCAGCCTCAACCTCCTGAGCTCAAGTCATCCTCCTGCCTACACTTCCCAAGTAGCTGGGACTACAGGCATGAGTGCCACCACGTCCAGCTACACGTTTTTTTTTGAGACAGAGTCTCACTCTGTTTTCCAGACTGGAGTGCAGTGGCGCAATCTCGGCTCACCGCAACCTCTGTCTCCCAGGTTCAAGCTATTCTCCTGCCTCAGCCTCCCAAGTAGCTGGGACTACAAGTGTGCACCACCATGCTTGGCTAATTTTTGTATTTTTAGTAGAGATGGGGTTTCACCATGTTGGTCAGGCTGGTCTCAAACTCCCGACCTCAGGCGATCCGCCAGAGTCAGCCTCCCGAAGTGCTGGGGTTACAGGTGTGAGCCACAGGCCCAGCAGTGCTGGGATTACAGGCGTGGCCACGGGCCCGGCCTTTCTTCTTCTTTTTCGTACAGATAGCATCCCACTATGTTGCCCAGGCTGGTCTTGAACTCCTGTGCTCAAGCAATCCTCCTGCCTCAGCCTCCCAAAGGAGGCATGTGAACTACTGTACCCAACCTGGTTTCTTTATTAAACTAGAAAGCAAAATCCTATTACCCAACAATTCCATTTCTTTCTTTTTATTTTTCAACAATTCTATTTCAAATGTCCATGAAAAGCCTTGTGGAAGATTACTGTGATAGTCAAAAAGTGGAAGTGGCCCCTGTTGTCTGTTTAAAAGAAAATGGATAAACTGTGGTAAAGTCACGTATTAGGGAAAGGTAAAGGGTGCTGTCACAGCAACACAGACAAATCTCAAAGACAATGTTTGGCCAGGCCTTGTCTGGTGGCTCACGCCTGTAATCCCAGCCCTTTGGGAGGCCAAGGTGGGCAGATCACCTGAGGTCAGGAGTTTGAGACCAGCCTGACCAACATGGTGAAAACCTGTCTCTACTAAAAATACAAAAATTAGCCAGGTATGGTGGCAGGTGCCTGTAGTCCCAGCCACTTGGGAGGCTGAGGCAGGAGAATGGCTTGAACCTGGGAGGCAGAAGTTTCAGTGAGCCGGGACTGCGCCACTGCCCTCCAGCCTGGGCCACAGAGTGAGATGCCATCTCAAAAAAATCAAAATCAAAATAAAATAACAAATAAAAATTAAAAACATATAATATTGATTATATTGTAAGTAAACTAGAATTTGAAAAAAAAAAAAGAGCCCCTGAAATGAAAGGAATAGACAGCACAGGCAGAAAGGAAGGGGGACAGGAGGAAAGGAGAGCCAGCACGAGCTACTTCAGGGGGAAAAACCACCCACGTCAAACACCAGAGGTATCCCCAGTAGGTTGCAGCAAATTCCTCTCCACAGGGACCAAGCTGTGCACAGGATCAAGCCACAGCACTGCCACTATCTGGCATGCTTACCGGCCAGTCCTCAAGACTGGTGGCAGGGTACACTCTATCCTGCAGAGACGACCCAGCTGTCACCCTATCCTCCTTGCTGAAGAAGGGGCCCTGTGGGGCTGCGGCCCCGTCAGCTTTGGGCTGGCCCATCCCTTCACGGGCCCCCGAATCTGAGCTCACACCCTGGGAGTCGCTTACCAAGCAACTTCGTCATGGCAAGTTGCCCTCTGGGGTAGATTTTTCTGCTGCATAAGAGAGAGATGATATCTGGTGAGCCTGGCGGTTCTATTTCTCATTGTTAATCAGTAAATTGACATCCGATTTCACATTTCAGAAACCATTTGTTTTCAGCCAGAAGGCAGGCGGTGTCTGGGAGTGGCGAGGAATGTGAAGTGTGGTGGTGCACAGCGCATCCAGCACTGGGAAGGAGACCTCAGGCCAAGGCCACTGGATCAGGACACCTGAGCAATGAATACTCTGTCTCCTTGTCCAAAGACGCTTAGCATGACGTAGGTTAAAAACAGCCAAATCAGCCAGGCACCGTCGCTCACGCCTGTAATCCCAGCACTTTGGAAAGTTGAGATGGGCGAATCACGAGGTCAGGAGTTTGACACTAACCTGGCCAACATGGTGAAATCCCATCTCTACTAGAAATACAAAAATTAGCAGGGCATGGTGGCGCATGCCTGTAACCCCAGCTACTCAGGAGTCTGAGGCAGGAGAATCACTTGAACATGGGAGACAGAGGTTGCCGTGAGCAGAGATCGCGCCACTGCACTCCAGCCTGGGTGACAGAGTGAGACTACATCTCAAAAAAAAAAAAAAATGGAGGAACGTCGTGGCTCTGCCAATCTATGACACCTATGTAAGATTGGGGTGGATAGAGCAGTTTTGTAGAAGAAAGCAGACAGACTGGGGTCAAACGGGACTTTCCAGGGAAAAAGAGGGCTCTCAGAGTAACAGAGCAGAGGTAGAAATGTGCCCAGACAAGGAGGGGCCTCTGTTTGACACAGACATGCTCACAGTCAAGGGTGGCAATAGGAACCAAGGCTGAGGAGCATCCAGATGGAGGGATTCAAGGAAGACTTCCCCGAGGAGGCAGTAGAGGTCTTAAATGATGGGAAGAATTTAGACATGTACAGATAAGCAGGCATGGCAGGGCTGGGGACGAGAGCTCACATCTATAATCCAAGCACTTTGGCAGGCCTAGGTGGGCAGATAACCTAAGGTTGGGAGTTCAAGATCAACCTGGCGAACATGGTAAAACTCCATCTCTACTAAAAAAAAATACAAAATATTAGCCATGGTGGTGAGCACCTGTAATGCCAGCTACTCGGGAGGCTGAGGCAGGAGAATCACTTGAACCCAGGAGGTGGAGGTTGCAGTCAGCCAAAATCATGCCACTGCACTCCATCCTGGGTGACAAAGCAAGACTCTGTCTAAAAAAATAAAATATTTTTTTTTTAGGCAGGAGCTTTCTGAACTTGGTAACCTGGACAATGGCCTCCTCAGAGATGTCCAACTCCCAGTTCCCAGAACCTGTGAAGATGTCACCTTATATGGTCAAAGGGACTTTGCAGATGTGATTAAGGATCTTGAGAGAATAGCCTGCATTATTTAAGTGGGCCCGACTTAATCACAAGGACCCTGACGAGTGGGAGGCAAGTAAGAGTAAGTACCAGCAAGAGACTGGAGCCGTGTGAGGAAGGGGCCATGAGCCAGTATAGGCAGGCAGAGCCTAGAAGTTCCAAAGGCAAGGAGACTGATTCTCTCTGAAGCCTTCAGAAGGAGAACAGACCTGCAGACACCTTGATTTTAGCCTCATAAGACTCACTTCAGACTTCTGAGCTTCAGGACTGCAGAATAATAAGCGAATGTGTGGGTTGTTGTTGTTGTTGTTGTTGTTGTTGTTGTTGTTGTTGTTGTTTGAGACGGAGTCTTGCTCTGTGGCCCAGGCTGGAGTGCAGTGGTGTGATCTCCTCTCACCGCAACCTCTGCCTCCCAGGTTCAAGAGATTCTCCTGCCTCATCCTCCCGAGTAGCTGGCATTACAGGCACCCCCGACATGCCCGGGAAATTTTTGTATTTTTAGAAGAGACGTGGTTTTATCATGTTGGCCAGGCTGGTCTGGAACTCCTGACCTCACATGATCCACCCGCCTGGGCCTTCCAAAGTGCTGAGATGACAGGTGTGAGCCACCGCACCCATCCTTGTGTTTGTTTTCAGCCACCACATTTGTATAACTTGTTACAGCAGCAGTGGGAACTATTACCCTGCAGAATCAGTGGAAATTCAATTCACGCATCTCCTCTACACAGTCCCCTCCTCCATACCTCAGGTACATACATTTCCCTCTGGAGATTTCATTCCATCAGAAAGGGCTGGAATGCACATGCATTTTGGCCAAATGTAGGTCATCCACCACAGCTCCCTTCATTCATGCACCCAGCAAGTGACAGGAATGGAGCTAAGACCATGGTTCTTATCAACACCCCCGCCCTCAGAGAGCACAGAATCGGGGGGGGGGACACAGACATGTCCACATGTAGTTGCAACACAAGGAGATAAAAGCTTTTTTTTAAAGTTCATCCTCATTGGTCATTAGAGAAACACAAATCAAAACCACAGTGAGATACCGTCTCACGCCAGTTAGAATGGCAATCATTAAAAAGTCAGGAAACAGATGCTAGAGAGGATGTGGAGAAATAGGAATGCTTTTACACTGTTGATGGGAGTGTAAATTAGTTCAACCATTGTGGAAGACAGTGTGGCAATTCCTCAAGGATCTGGAACAAGAAATACCATTAGACCCAGCAATCCCATTACTGTGTATACACCCAAAGGATTATAAATCATTCTGCTACAAAGACACCTCCACACGTATGTTTCCTGCAGCACCTATTCACAACAGCAAAGACTCGGAACCAACCCAAATGCCCATCAATGATAGACTGGATAAAGAAAATGTGGCGCATATACACCATGGAATACTATGCAGCCATAAAAAAGAATGAGTTCATTTCCATTGCAGGGACATGGATGAAGCTGCAGACCATTATTCTCAGCAAACTGACACAGGAACAGAAAACCAAACACCGCATCTTCTTACTCATAAGTGGGAGTTGAACAACAAGAATACATGGACACGAGAGGGGAACATCACATACTGGAGCCTGTAGAGGTGTGAGGGACAAGGGAAGGGAGAGCATTAAGATAAATACCTGGCCGGGTGCAGTGGCTCACACCTGTAATCCCAGCACTTTGGGAGGCCGAGGCGGGTGGATCACGAGGTCAAGAGATCGAGACCATCCTGGTCAACATGGTGAAACCCCGTCTCTACTAAAAATACAAAAAATTAGCTGGGCATAGTGGCGCGTGCCTGTAATCCCACCTACTCGGGAGGCTGAGGCAGGAGAATTGCCTGAACCCAGGAGGCGGAGGTTGAGGTGAGCCGAGATCACACCAGTACACTCCAGCCTGGGTAACAAGAGTGAAACTCCGTCTCAAAAAAAAAAAAAGATAAATACCTAATGTAGATGACAGGTTCACGGGTGCAGCAAACCACCATGGCGTATGTATACCTACGTAACAAACCTGCACATGTATCCCAGAACTTAAAGTATAATAATTTTTTTTTTAAAAAAAAAGCTTTATTTTGAGACAGTCTCGCTCTGTTGCCTAGGCTAGAGTGCAGTGGCATGATCTTGGCACACTACAACCTCCACCTCTTGGGTTCAAGCAATTCTCCTGTCTCAGCCTCCTGAGTAGCTGGGACTACAGGTGCCTAACACCATGCCCAGCTAAGAGATAAAAACTTTGATGAAGGTAGGCAAAGGAAAATGCAGCACAGAAGAGCCACTGCATCCAGCTTCCCAGACGACGGAGTGTTGCGGTACAACAGGTCTTACTCAGCTGGGCAAAGAGGTGAGAGAGAAAAGGGAATGCAACCAGATGGAACCATATTTTTTTTCTTTTTTTTGAGACAGTCTCACTCTGTCACCCAAGCTGGAGCACAGTGAAATGATCACAGCTCACAGCAACCTTGAACTTCTGGGCTCAAGCAATCCTCCCACCTCAGCCTCCTGAGTAGACAGGCCTACAGGCACGTGTGTCCAGCTAATTTTTTTATTTTTGTTTTCTGTAGAGGCAAAATCTTGGACCTTGAACCCACGTTTACCAAATGGAGACTAGAGGAGGTCTCAGGAACTATGGACTACTTGGGTCTGACCAGAACAGAAGTCAGAGGCTGGGGTGGGTGGTTCCTGATTACCAAAGGCAGAGGCTAGGGTGAGAGGTTCCTGATTACCGAAGGCAGACAACTGCTGCAAAGTGGCTTCTGGGGCCCCTTCTGGGTCAAAGAAAAAAGCTGGCCAGGCGTGGTGACTCACACCTGTCATCCCAGCAGTTTGGAAGGCCGAGGTGGGTGGATTACCTGAGATCAGGAGTTTGAGGCCAGCATCGCCAACATGGTGAAACCCCATCTCTACTAAAAATACAAAAATTAGCTTGGTGGCACACGTGTGTAATCCCAGCTACTCTGGAGGTTGAGGCAGGAGAATTGCTTGAACCTGGCAGGCAGAGGTTGCGGTGAGCCTAGGTCACACTGCTGCACTCCAGCCTGGACAATAGAGTGAGACCATCTCCAAAAACAAAAGCAGATAAAAGGGCCAGTACAGGAAGGTTCACGGCAAAGACAGGGAAGGCTCTAGGGACTAGGGACACCCTTCCTACATAATCTGAAACTATGTTCATCGTCATAAAGAGAAGCTCCAGGTAAAAAGAAATACTGGGCCGAGCACTTCTGCCCGTTTCTCCTGGGTGACACCTTTGCCTGGAATTTCTCTCGCTCCGAATGCCAGTGCCACTACCAGGGACACCTCCGTGTGCATTGCTCCCCCGTCACACCCTGTGCCAAGAGGCAACAAAACCTTTCCCTTGCCACCTTCACGAGTAAAACAAAGAGAAAGAGATTCCCACCTGGGAACAGCCTGACTTCTCAAGCTGGTTTCTGGTTGGAGACATTCCCAGATGGTTTGTATTCCAAATGAAATGAACGAGCCAACTATCATCATAGCTGCATGCAGAAAATAGGCACATCTTTGAGACAGCATCACCCATGGATAGTAACCAGATGATATTTGGTCACAAGGGTGAGAAAATCTGGAGATGAAAAGAAGATGCCAGCCTGGGCAACACAGTGAGACCCCCATCTCCACAAAAAATAAACAAAAAATTACTCGGGCATCTGGCACCTGTAGTCCAGCTACTCAGGAGGCTGAGCTGGGAGGAATACTTGAATCCAGGAGGTCAAGGCTATAGCGAGCTATGATTGCACCACTGCACTCCAGCCTGGGTGACAGAGCAAAACCCTGTCTCAAAAGAGAGAGAGAGAAAACAAAGAAAGAAAAAAGAGAGAGAAAGAAAGAAGGAAGGAAGGAAGGAAGGAAGGAAGGAGAAGAAGTAGTGGTAGAAGAAGAATAAGAGGAACAGGAGGAGGAGGAGAAGGGAAGGGGAGCAAGAGGAAAGGAGAAGAAAAGAAGGTGGGGTTGGGCTGGGGGCCGTGGCTCACACCTGCAATCCCAGCACTTTGGGAGGCCAAGGTGGGCAGATCACTTGGGGTCAGAAGTTCAGGACCAGCCTGGCCAGGGTGGTAAAACTCTGTCTTTTTTTTTTTTTTTTTTTTTTGAGACGGAGTTTTGCTCTTGTTTACCCAGGCTGGAGTGCAATGGTGCAATCTTGGCTCACCGCAACCTCCGCCTCCTGGGTTCAGGCAATTCTCCTGCCTCAGCCTCCTGAGTAGCTGGGATTACAGGCATGCACCACCATGCCCAGCTAATTTTTTGTATTTTTAGTAGAGACGGGGTTTCACCATGTTGACCAGGATGGTCTCGATCTCTTGACCTCGTGATCCACCCGCCTCGGCCTCCCAAAGTGCTG
>CM052660.1:107537530-107632980 GCA_028533165.1 Leontopithecus rosalia | reverse complement strand
AACCTCCGCCTCCTGGGTTCAGGCAATTCTCCTGCCTCAGCCTCCTGAGTAGCTGGGATTACAGGCATGCACCACCATGCCCAGCTAATTTTTTGTATTTTTAGTAGAGACGGGGTTTCACCATGTTGACCAGGATGGTCTCGATCTCTTGACCTCGTGATCCACCCGCCTCGGCCTCCCAAAGTGCTGGGATTACAGGTGTGAGCCACCACACCCGGCCCCCTGTCTTAATTAAAAACAAAAATCAGCCAGATGTGGTGGCACACACCTGTAGTCCCAGCTACTTGGGAGGCTGAGGTGGAAGGATTGCTTGAACCCAGGACTTGGAGGCTGCAATGAGCTGAGATCGCACCACTGCACTCCAGCCTGGGCAACAGAGCAAGACTCCATCTCAAAAAAAAAAAAAAAAAAAAAGATGGAGTTGGAGAAGAGAGGGGTGGAGCATCTTCCCTTTGCACAAGGACTGACAGGCCAGACTTCTAAGACTGCAGAGAGCTCTCTAGGACTCCTGGCCTCAGAGAATAAGATCAGGGCTGTGGCAGAGGAGCAGGCTATGAGGCCGAGGGGACAGAATCACCCCCCTTGTAGCCCAGAGATCGAACTCCTTTAAACCACTGACCTCGTCTCTGATGCAGATCTGGGCCAGGGACTTTGTGTGGGAAGAGGAGGAATGCACTGTAGTTCAGACCAAGGGGAAGAGTTTGCAAATTTGTTCTTAATTGTCACTACTTATGTGCAAAGACTCTGAAGCTTGAGAAGCAACATTTTTTCCTCCCTGAGCAATCAAAAATAAATAAAAGGAGAACTCTCTGTACTTATGAGATCTGCGTTGGTGTGGGCCCACACGCAGCAGAACATGGCGGAGCGGGTGGGCAAAGTGATGGAGAGCCCTAGCCGAGTTCCAGATGGTGCAGGAAGGCGGTTGCAGCTGAGCGCAAACAGGAGAGAAGGCTGCTCCAACCAAAGCCACTGGAGCCACATGTGGAGAAAGTCAGACATTTGCGGTGCACGTGGACGGAGGCTCTCTGGAGAGGGCTGCAGTTGGCATCCGTCATCCCCGATCCTCCTCAGCAACCCATGCTCTGGGCACAGAGGCTGTTGGCTGGGCTAGATTGGCTGCGTGGAGCTTGAATGAAGCTGCCCAGGCAAGCAAACGAGCAGCTCTGGCTCTGCTACTAATTGGCTATTAAATGCACCTGGGGCCAGTCATGTCCTCTCTCTAGATCTGTTTCCTCAATTTGTTTTTTGGGTGTTTGTTTTGAGACAGAGTCTGGCTCTGTCACCAGGCTGGAGTGGAGTGGGGCGATCTCATCTCACTGCAACCTCCACCTCCTGAGTTCAAGAGACTATTCTGCCTCAGCCTCCCAAGTAGCTGGGACTGAAGGCATGTGCCACCACACTCAGTTAATTTTTGTATTTTTAATAGAAATGGGGTTTCACCATATTGGCCAGGCTGGTCTCGAACTCCTGACCTCGTGATCCACCTGCCTTGGCCTCCCAAAGTGCTGGGATTACAGGCGTGAGTCACTGTGCCCAGCCTGTTTGTTTTGAAACAGTCTCGCTCTGTCACCCAGGCTGGAGTGCAGTGGTATGATCTTGGCTCACTGCAACCTCCATCTCCTGGGTTCAAGTGATTCTCGTGCCTCAGCCTCCCAAATAGCTGGGACTACAGGTACACACCACCATGCCCAGCTAATTTTGTATTTTTAGTAGAGACAGTGTTTCACCACGTTGGCCAGGCTGGTCTTGAACTCGTGGCCTCACGTGATCTACCCGCCTTGGCCCCTCAAAGTGCTGGGATTACAGGCATGAGCCATCGTGCCCGTCTATTTCCTCATTTTGAAAAGGACAGAGAGGGGGTGTGGAGGGGCAGTGTTCTCTTTGGTAACACCTGAGGCCTCTGGTGTGTCACTGTTGGAAAGGGGCCTTGACATCCTCCACCCCAAACTCTACTAAAATATGTTTCTAGCACCTCCAACCCTAAATCATTGCCTTCTTTCCTCTAGCTTTATTAGTCAGTGATCTTTCTCACTAGGCCAGGACGTGAGCTTGCAGGGGGCACTCCTTCAGATTTTCCACAGAGAGAACCTCTCCGCTGCAAATTCACCAAAAATATGTAACATTCCCTCCTAATGGATAAAGTTGGCCAATGAAGTGGCAACCTTTGCTGCCATCACTGCCACTGTTTTAGGTCTATTTTCAAAAAACAGCATATTAAAACAACCTTATTGAGATATCATAGAACATAAAATTCACCCATCTAAAGTAGACAATTCAGTGGTTTTCAGTCTGTTTCTAGAATTGCATAACCATCACCACCACCATCTAATTCACTGCATTTCACTATTTCCAAAAGAGACCCGTTAGTACTCACTTTCATTTTGCCCCAGCCCCAGGAAAACACTTTCTGTCTCTTTTTTTTTTTTTTTTGAGACAGAGTTTTGCTCTGTCACCCATGCTGGAGAGCAATGGCTCACTGCAACCTCCACTTCCCAGGTTCAAGCAATTCTCCTGCGTCAGCCTCCCGAGTAGCTGGGATTACAGGTATGTGCCACCACGCCCAGCTAATTTTTTGTATTGTTGGTAGAGATGGGGTTTCACCATGTTGGTCAGGCTGGTTTCAAACTCTTGACCTCAGGTGATCTACCAGCCTCAGACTCTCAAAGTGCTGGGATTACAGACGTGAGCCACCACTCCCAGCTCTACTTCCCATCTCTAGAGATTTAAAACACAGCATTTTACCCCATTAGGGACTTTTCCTACAAATAAGTATAGCATCATGGTATAGCACTGCCTAATCCAGAACTTGGAACCCATATATAAATGGCCCAGAGAAACATGAAACATGCTCAATATCATTAATCGTTAGAAAACTGCCAATTGAAAACCACAAAACTTGCGTCCATCTGGGTGGCTACGGTCAAAAACACAGAAGATAATCAGTGTTGGCAAGGATGCAGAGAAACTGGAAGCCTTGCACATTGTTGGTGGAAATGTAAAATAGTGCAGCTGCTGTGAAAAACAGCATGGTGGTTCCTTGAAAAACTAAAAATAGAACTATTACATGATCAGAAATTCCACTTCTGGGTATATGCCCAAAAGAACTGAAAGCAGGCCTCTCGGAGATATCCGTATATCCTGTTCACAGCATTATTCTCAATAGCTGACTGTCCATCCACAGAGGAATCAATAAACACAATACAGTATTCGTTTTTTTTCTTTTGGCCAACATTGTGAAACCCCATCTCTACTAAAAAGTAATCTTTTCTTTTTGAGACAGATTCTCGCTCTGTTGCCCCCAGTGGAGTGCAGTGGTACGAATTTGGCTCACTGCAACCTCCACCTCCAAAGTTCAAGCCATTTTCCCATCGCGGCCCCCTGAGGAGCTGGATCACAGGCGCCTACCACTACACCTGGCTAATTTTTTTTTTTTTTTGAGACAGACTTTCACTCTTGTTGCCCAGGCTGGAGTGCAATGGCACAATCTCAGCTCACCGCAACCTCAGCCTCTCAGGTTCAAGCCATTCTCCTGCCTCAGCCTCCCGAGTAGCTGGGATTACAGGCATGAGCCAAGTCACCACACCCAGCTAATTCTGTATTTTTAGTAGAGACAGGGTTCCTCCAGTCAGGCTGATCTCCAACTCCTGACCCCAGGTGATCCGCCTGCCTCAGTCTCCCAAAGTGCTGGTATTACAGGTGTGAGCCACCACACCCCACCTGCCTGGCTAATTTTTGTAATTTTAGTAAAGACAGGGTTTCACTATGCTGGCCAAGCTCGTCTTGAACTCCCAATCTCAAGTGATCCGCTCACCTTGGCCTCCTATACTGTTGGGATTACAGGCATGAGCCACCACACCAGGCCAAAAAGTAAAGAAATTCTATGGCTGGGCGCGGTGACTCACACCTGTAATACCAGTACTTTCGGAGGCCAAGGCAGGCAGCTGGCTTGAGTTCAGAATTTTAAAACCAGCATCCTGGGCAACAAAGTAAGACCTTGTCTCTGCAAAAAAATACAAAAATTAGCCAGGTATAGTGGTGCACACCTGTAGTCCCAGCTACTTGGGAGGCTGAGATGGGAGGATGGCTTGAGCCTGGGGGACAGAGGTTCCAGTGAGCCAAGATCACACCACTGCACTCCAGCCTGGGCCACAGAGTCAGACCCTGTCTCAAGTAAAACCCCCCCCAAAAAAAAAAACAGGCTGGGCACTGTGGCTCATGCCTATAATCCCAGCACTTTGGGAGGTCAAGGTGGGTGGATCACCTGAGGTTAGGAGTTCGAGACCAGCCTGACCAACATGGTAAAACCCCCTCTCTACTAAAAACACAAAAATTAGCTGGGCATGGTCGCATACACCTGTAGTCCCAGCTACTTGGGAGGCTACTTGGCAGGAGAATCGCTTGAAGCCTGGAGGCAGACGTTGCAGTGAGCTGAGATCATGCCACTGCACTCCAGCCTGGGTAACAGAGCAGAGACTCCTTCTCAAAAAAAAAAAAAAAGTACAAAAATTAACCGGGCAAGGTGGCTCATGCCTGTAATCCCAGCTACTCGGGAGGCCGAGGCAGGAGAATTGCCTGAGCCCGGGAGCCAGAGGTTGCAGTGAGCTGAGATTGCACCACTGCACTCCAGCCCAGGCGACTGAGTGAAACTCTGTCTCAAAACTAAAATAAAATAACACAAACAATCTCATGACCTACACCAAAAGGCGTAGGCCAGGGGTGCCTTTCTTATGACATACAAAATGCCCACTCTTTTTCCCTTTAACAATAAAAATATAAATTTTTCATTAACAGCTAAACATAGGCAACATTAGCAAATGCTTTTTAAAGAAATATTATTCACAGAGTATGCTTTTTAACAACTAACACTCAAGCACAGTTTGATCTTTTCTCTTTAACCCTTCACTAACAGCAAACAGGCTTAATCAATCATTTCTGTAAGACTGTATTTACTGAATGCTTAAGTGCAAAGAAGAATGCCAAGTACATAATGCACATTAATTCATCTACTCTTCCTGATGCCAGGAAGTAGATTTTAATATAATACTCATCCCATTTCTCAGAATTAGAGCAGAGGGTTAGAAATATTAAATAACTTGCCTAGGCCGGGCGCGGTGGCTCAAGCCTGTAATCCCAGCACTTGGGGAGGCCGAGGCAGGTGGATCACAAGGTCGACAGATCGAGACCATCCTGGTCAACATGGTGAAACCCCGTCTCTACTAAAAATACAAAAAATTAGCTGGGCATGGTGGCGCGTGCCTGTAATCCCAACTACTCAGGAGGCTGAGGCAGGAGAATTGCCTGAACCCAGGAGGCGGAGGTTGCAGTGAGCTGAGATCACGCCATTGCACTCCAGCCTGGGTAACAAGAGCAAAACTCCGTCTCAAAAAAAAAAAAAAAAAAAAAGAACTTGCCTAAAGCCACAGCCTTTATTAAAACACACCTATTCCCAAGGAACATGAAAGCATCCATCCTTTCACCAGTGAGGGGCTCATTTAAACAAATCCACCCCAAAAGCTTTTTCTTAGCATTCTCTACTAATAGCTTGCAAACTGTCTTCCAAAAATAATTTTTAAGTCTACATTCTTTACAACGACAACCAAAGAAAAAAACCTTGAACAATTCAGTTTAAGTACCTTTTTTTAGCAGAATGTGGTTTTGGAGCAGAGGCAGACAATGAGTTCTTGGCCAAGTCTTACATCTTTCAAGGCCTCTGCTGTGAAATGGGACAACTGGGAAGTGATAAGGACCAGAAACATGCCGGGTCCATGTCTTTGACTTGGCCCCTGCAGTCACAGAGACCATCTCCGCCACCATCTCTCCAGAGTCCTCTATCCTTCTGAAATAGGAAGGTCATCCCAGCAGCCATGATTCTGGTTTAGCAGCGGGGATATTCGAAGCAGGTCCCTTTGTAGGAAGTGGGCCTCTCCTACAGGCCAGGCTTCCAACAGCAGGGTCTGTGTTTTGCGAGCCCACACTGATCACCGTTGACTGCACTTAGGCTGGTTCTCCAGGACCCATTTGGAAACGAGACAAACAGATCCTCCTGGTCTCCCTTTTTTTTTTTTTGAGACTGTCTTGAGAGGGTCACTTAGGCTGGGGTGCACTGGCACAATGGCTGCTCACTGCAGCCTCTGGCTTCCCAGGCTCAAGCAATCCTCCCACCTCAGCCTCTCGAGTAGCTGGAACTAAAGGCATGTGCCACCAAGCTCAGCTAATTTTTTGTATTTTTGTAGAGGTGGGGCCTCACTACATTGCCCAGGTTGGTCTCAAATTCCTGGGCTCAAATGATCCTCCCACCTTGGCCTCCCAGAGTGCTGGGAGAAGGCATGAGCCACCACACCCAGCCTTGGCTGTTCTCTTGAATGAAGGGGATTCTAATCTAGGGGTCTCAGGCTGGCCCTTTCTTGCCTTCTGGGTGGACTGGAAGCAGGGACAGCCACTCCACACAGACTGCATGTTGCAGCAAGCACACCGAGGGGTTGCCTTGCTTCCTGACAGCGTCCCCATTCCAACTGAAAGTCCCTTCCTGAAACACAACTGTATTCCTGGCCTTAGACCTCATATGTCCGTGAATCTTTTAAATACATTCTTCACTTCAGCTTAAACTACTTCCAGATGGTTTGGGTACATGTCATAACAGAATCCTAACTAAAGAAATTAAATTCATTTCTTCATGACTTGTATAAGTTCATTTGTCCTATTGTAGTCCAGATTTAAAGAAGAGGAAAGAAAGAATCTCCAGCCAAGCGTGGCCCACCAGCAGGAAGAGGAAAGCTTTCCAAACCATGAGGACCAAAAACAGGCCCCCTCCTCCTATGCTCCTCTAGAAAATGTGCAACAACAAAATACATAAAATACAGTCTGGTCGCCAAAGAGAAGTCAAATGTTGAACTATGGACAGTAATGGCATTCGAACCCATTCAGCTTTAATAACACATCTGTCTGCAAAAACGAAAACAAAGCAAGTAAAGCTCCTTGGTTAAAAATAGTACTTTTTGCCCAGGCACAGTGGCTCACGTCTGTAATCCCAGCACCTTGGGAGGCTGAGGCAGGTGGATCACCTAAGGTCAGGAGTTCGTGACCAGCCTAGCCAACATGGAAAAACGCTATCTCTACCAAAAATACAAAAAATTAGCCAGGCGTGGTGGCACATGCCTGTAAGCCCAGCCTACTTGGGAGACTGAGGCAGGAGAATCACTTAAACCCAGGAGGCAGAGGTTGCAGTGAGCCGAGATTGCACCACTGCACTCCAACCTGAGAGACAAGGGCAAAACTCTGTCTCAAAAAAATAATAGTGCTTTTTAATTGGCTGGGCCCAGTGGCTCACGCCTGTAATCCCAGCACTTTGGGAGGCCAAGGCAAGTGGATAATCTGAGGTCAGGAGTTCAAGACCAGTCTGGCCAACATGGTGAAACCCCATCTCTACTAAAATATAAAAATTAACCAGGTGTGGTTGTGGGTGCCTGTAATCCCAGCTACTCAGAAGGCTGAAGCAGAAGAATCACTTTGACCAAAAAAACAACAACAAAAGTGCTTTTTTATGCAGACAGGTAAGGGCAAGGGAAAGGATTGCGAAAGGGGAAACAGCATCCCACAGACGTGCCCTTGAGGTTGAGGCCAGGCCAGAGAGGATGGTTCCCTACAGATCCATCTGGACCCCTAGGGAAGTGGGGGAAATTCAGAACTCCTAAGCTTTAATATAAGGGAGAAAGAAGAGGGTAGGGAGTCATTTTCTTTTTTTTCTTCTTTTTTTTTTTTTTGAGAGAGTCTTGCTCTGTCGCCAAGGCTGGAGTGCAGTGGCACCAACTTGGCTCACTGCAACGTCCACCTCCCAGGTTTAAGCAATTCTCCTGCCTCAGCCTCCCAAGCAGCTGGTACTATAGATGTGTACCACCACACCCAGCTAATTTTTGTATTTTTAGTAGAGATGGGGTTTTGCCATGTTAGTCAGGCTGGTCTCGAACTCCTGACCTCAAGTGATCCGCCCGCCTCAGCCTCCTAAAGTGCTGGGATTACAGGTGTGAGTCACTGCACCCGGCCCATTGTCTCAGATTAAGTATCAACACCTCCCTTGGTCCAGGTCAGTGCCTTATGCTCCATAAATAAACCACGCTCATTCAAACTCACATGGCTTTGTTCAGCTCTCACCAAGCCTGAAAGGTCTTCCCTTCTGCTGTCTACTTAAGCCAGTCCCAGCCATCCCTTAACACCTACTGTAAAGGCTTCCTTCCTCGCTGTCATCTCCCTGACATCCCTCTCAACCAGACTCCCACAGAACAGAAAATCACAGCTGGAATGGCTCTGACAAAAGGCATCCAACTTGGCCAACCCTCCTGCTGAAGCTTTTGACTCTGTGTCTGATGCTGTCTGTTGATTTAGGGATGTTGGCATTGCTGAGATGGTAACTCTTCAAAGAGGAGAAGAACAGAACCACAAAGAACTTCCCTCCTCCTCTGAGTGACCAAGTCCCAGCCATCTGGAGAAACCAAGGTGAAAAAGTGACTGAGAAGTATGTAAATTACCCAACCCAGCAAGCCACATGGGCAGAATGGGATCTTGTCTTTACAGAGATGCCGTATTTTCCATAAAAGCATCTTTGTTATCATCATGTGTTGGAAAATGAAAGGGTAGAGAGAAATAGGGAAGGAAAAATATAAATGACCAGTGATCTAATTTGCCAGCAGACAGGCCCAGAAATGACCATCGTGGAGGAATAGCCGGGGAGGTGCCATGACTGCTCACAGCCCCGCCAACATTGTGGTGTGACCATCTGTGTGAGCTCCCAAGCAGCGTCCAAAAAGTCAACCCCACTGGCACACGGATGTTGCCTGGAGCACTTGACCAAGAGGGGTCCTCTATGTTCAGCTCCAGAAGCTGACACTGGCTGGTGGTGATTCTGACCCTCTCACCGTCACCCTGCTTGAGTTTAACCTGCAGAGTCTCAGCTGTTCCTAGGCCTCAAAACAATAACCTGGAGTCAAGGCACAGAGCTGGGTGCCCCTGACCGTTCCTTGCTGGGGGAACTGACTTCTGTGATGGCAAAAGGCATACATTAACAAAGCCTAAGGATACAGAATATTTGAAATCGGGGCCGGGCGCGGTGGGTCACACCTGTAATCCCAGCACTTTGGGAGGCCGAGGTGGGTGATCACCTGAGGTTGGGAGATGGAGACCAACCTGGGCAACGTGGTAAAACCCCGTCTCTACTAAAAATACAAAATTAGCCACGCATGGCAGTGCACACCTGTGATCCCAGCTACTCGGGAGACTGAGGCAGGAGAATCGCTGGAACCCGGGAGGTGGAGGTTGCAGTGTGCCAAGATCATCTCATTGCACTCCAGCCTGGGCAACAAAAGCAAAACTCCATCTTGAAAAAAAATTTAAAAAGAATATTTGAAATCCACAGAGAAACTTGGTGCCCTTCCTGTCACCACTGAATTAGCCCTTGGGTTCACAGTCATGCACCAGATACTGACATTTTAGTCAACGATGAACCACATATGCAACAGTTCTTTTTTTTTTTTTTTTTTCTGAGACAGTCTCACTGTGTCTCCCAGGCTGGAGTGGGAATGAAATGTGGCACACTCTTAGTTCACCGTAGCCTCAACCTCCCAGGCTCCAGCAATCCTCCCACCTCAATCTCCCGATTATCTGAGACTATAAGCATGCATCACCATACCCAGCTAATTTTTATAATTTTTGTAGAGACAGGGGTCTTACTATGTTGCCCAGGCTGGTCTCAAACTCCTGGACTCAAGCAATTCACCCATCTCAGCCTCCCAAAGTACTGGGATTACAGGTGTGAGCCTCCATGGCCAGCCTGCAACAGTGGCTCTATAAGGTTATAATATAGTATCTTTACTGTACCTTTTCTATATTTAGATGTGTTCAGATACACAAACACACACCATTATGCTACAATTGCCTACAGTATTCTGCACAGTAGTCTGCTGTACAGATTTGTATTGATGGCCATATAGCACCAGTGCATAGTAGGCTGTGCCATCTAGATTTGTGTATGTAAACTTTGTGATGTTCAAACGATCACTAAATCACCAAACTGCATTTCTTAAAACATATGTATTCCCATTGTTAAGTGATGCCTGACTATATTTCTATTAATGATCCTGCCATCTTCTTCCCCATCCTCTAGACTTGCTAATCATCTTGAATTCCACTCTTTTTATTTTTAAAGGCAGAGTTTTGTTCTGTCACTCACATTGGAGTGCAGAGGTATGATCTGAGCTCCCTGCAACCTCCACCTCCCAGGTTCAAGCAATTCTCCTGTCTGAACCTCCCAAGTAGCTAGAACTAGAGATGCACACCATCAAGCCTGCCTAATTTTTGTATTTTTAGTAGAGACGGGGTTTCTCCACATTAGTCAGGTTGGTCTCAAACTCCTGACTTCATGATCCACTCACTTCGGCCTCCCAAAGTGCCGGGATTACAGGCGTGAGCCACTGCGCCTGGCTGATTCAGCCATGTTCTTTCAGCTCCTGTGACCAGCAGGATCAATGAAGGGGTTCAAAAAACTGGCTGGCCACAGGCAGACAGAGAGCCTTTCTCATCAGACTCTGGATTCACGGCTTCCTTGGATTCACAAAGCGCCTAGATGGTAATAAGCCATTTCTGAAGCTCGGCTTTTCATTAATACTGGCCAGTCATGCTTTGTAGCTCCATTTCTGTGAATCATGTCCTGGGTTTTTAGGTTGATGTGCAACTGAATTTGTAAACACAAAGGAAGTGAGAATGAAGTCTCACAAATGTATTACTTGTATTTTGTTCAACAACAAACTTGTCCTGAGTGTCTGTTGCGTCCAGGCACCAAGCTCGACCCTGGAGACTGAGAAAAAGGAACTAGAATGACCCTTACTCTAGAGCTTTAATCAAAGTATCCCCTGATCACAGTGGTCATGGTGGTGTGATGGTTTAGAAACCAGGAGACCAAATTTCCTCAAGTCAGACAAATGAGTGACCACAGAATCAGGTCTTCTCCAGGCAGGCAGTGGGTGGGGTTCCCATCTGTGTTCTTCCCTGCCCCCATGACTCTGGGCCTGTCTTCTGTGCCCCACCCTGGACCTCAATAACATGCATATGATGTCACTGTCTAGATGTGCATCCAGAGCCCTCAAGCACAGATTAAAAAATAAGACCAGGCCAGGCAAGGTGGCTCACGCCTGTAATCCCAACACTGTGGAATGCTGAGGCAGGTAGATCACTTGAGGCCAGGAGTTTGAGACCAGCGTGGCCAACATGGCAAAACCCATCTCTACTAAAAATACAAAAATTAGCCAGGCATGGTGGCAGGTGCATGTAATCCCAGCTACTCAAGAGACTGAGCCACGAGAATCTCTTGAACCCAGGAGGCGGAGGTTGCAGTGAGCCAAGATTATGCCACTGCACTCCAGCCTGGGTGACAGGGCAAGACTCTGTCTCAAAAAAAATAAGTAAATAGGCCGGGCACGGTGGCTCACACCTGTAATCCCAGCACTTTGGGAGGCTGAGGCAGGCAGATCAACTGAGGTCAGGAGTTTGAGACCAGCCTGACCAACATGGAGAAACCCCATCTCCCCTAAAAATACAAAATTAGCCACGTGTGGTGGGGTGCCTGTAATCACCCACTTTGGGAGGCTGAGGCAGAAGAATCACTTGAACCCGGGAGGCAGTGGTTGCAGTGAGCCAAGGTCGTGTCGTTGCACTCCAGTCTGGGCAACAATTGTGAAACTCTGACTAAAAAAAAAAAAAACCGAGGTTCACAGACTAGGATTGATTTACTCAAGACACACATGTTCTTCTCTTCATACCATTTTGGATCTAGTCTTGGGACTACATGGGAATTCAAATGGAGATTGGCCAAGCTCAGGCCGACCTTAGTAGCTGATGATCTGAGAGCTTTCAAAGACCTCGTATCTTTCTTATCTCATTTGGTTCTTAGAACAATCTCAAAGTAACTATAATGTCACCAGAGATTGGATCAGAGCTAGTCCCCAGTTCTGATTCCAGTGATCTTTCCATGCGCTAGGGGAGGCCTTCCCACATTCACACTCTACTTTTGCTCCTTTGGCTCTAAAGGGTCAAAACCAAAAGAAGACTGACATCCTTCTTTCGTGTGTCCATACAAGTCCTACTTAAAATGACTTTCAATCTCACTATGTGTTCCCCTGCCAAAATCTGGCCCTAGAAACAGCCCTTTTCCCTTCTGGTTTTAGGATTACTTTACTGTCACCCACCCAAGCTGGAGTGCAGTGGGGCATCATAGCTCACTGTAGCCTCAACCTCCTGGGTCAAGGGATGCTCCCACCTCAGCCTCCTGAGTAGCTAGAACTACAGGCACGCACCACTACACCCAGCTATCTTTTGTTTTTCGTTTGTTTTTTTTTTTTTTTGAGACGGAGTCTCACTCTGTCACACAGGCTGGAGTGTAGTGGCAAGGTCTCTGCTCACTGCAACCTCCACCTCTCAGGTTCAAGCAATTCTTCCTCAGCCTCCTGAGTAGCTGGGACTACAAGAGTGCACCACCATGCCTGGCTAATTTTTGTATTTTTAGTAGAGAATGGTGGTCAGGCTGGTCTCAAAACTCCTGACCTCAGGATCTGCCTGCCTCGGTCTCCCAAAGCACTGGGATTACAGGAGTGAGCCACTGCGCCCAACCAACACCCAGCTAATTTTTTATTTTTAATTTTTGTATTTTTATTATTTTATTATTTGTATTTGTTGCCCAGGCTGGTCTCAAATTTCTGGCCTCAAGGGATCCTTCTGCCTCAGGCTCCCAAAGCACTGAGATGACAGGCATAAGCCATGTCGCCTAACCTAGAACTGATTCTTTAGGACTCAAATGCCACAGGGAATAGAATCCGTTCACTCATTTAGCAAACGTTTTCTAAGCAGAATAACACTCTAGGGTAGTCATCAGGAGTAAGAGGAATGAATCAGATATAGTCCCTGCTAACCAGAAGCTCACAATCTCCTGGAACTGATGAAAACACTCACAAATACACGATAAGATAAAATAAATGTCACAATCGAGCTGTAAACAAAGAACTGCAGAGGAACACAGAAGACAGCAACAATCCTAACTGATGAGAAGAACGTGTCTTCATGAAAAAAGAGCCATTTGGGCTGGGCCATGAAGGATGAACGGGGACTCTTGATGAGTAGGAAGATGCAGGCTGAGAAAACAGCATAAACATTTGGATAATAGGAACGTCTCCCCATGAGGGCCACATGAAGTGCTGCTTGGTCCCCAACCTCACACTGAGACTAGTTGAGATCCAGCTTAGACCCTCAGGCTAGATCTAGATGGACCCAACCCCCAACTTGAGGCAACCCAAGACACCTAGAGACTGCTAGGCAGCACTTGCTTTTTTTTGAGACATGATCTCACTCTGTCTGCCCAGGCTGAAGTTCAGTGGCATGATCTCATTTCACTGCAACCTCCACCACCTGGGTTCATTGAGTCTCCTCCCTCAGCCTCTGGAATAGCTGGGATTATAGGCACATGCCACCGCACCTGGCTAATTTTTGTATTTTCAGTAGGGACAGGGTTTTACCATGTTGGCCAGGCTGTTCTTGAACCCTGACCTCAAGTGATCTTCCTGCCTCAGCCTCCCAAAGTGCTGGGATTATAGGCATGAGCCACCACGCCCAGCCCCTTGCTCCTGTGACTAGGGCTCTATAGTATCTATTGCCTGTGCCACACATTTTTTTCTTTTTTCAAAAAAATTTTTTTGAGACAGGGTCTTGGTCACCTCCCATCTTAGCCTCCCAAGTAGCTGGGAGTACAGGCACATGCCCCCATGCCCGGGTAATTTTTGTATTTTTGTTTGTTCGAGATGGAGTCTCACTCTGCACCCAGGCTGTAGTACAATGGCAAGATCTTGGCTCACTGCAACCTCCGCCTCCTGGGTTAAAGCGATTCTCCTGCCTCAGCCTCCCCAAGTAGCTGGGACTACAGGCACGTGCCACCACACCCAGCTAATTTTGTTTTTAATTGTATTTTTAGTAGAAACAAGGTTTCCCCATGTTGGCCAGGTTGGTCTTGAACTTGGCCTCAGCTGATGCATCAGCCTCCCAAAGTGCTAGGGTTATAGGTGTAAGCTACTGCACCCAGCCAATTTTTTTATTTTTTGCAAACAGGGTTTTGCCATGTTGCCCAGGCTATCTCAAACTCTTGAGCTCAAGCCATCCACTCACCTTGGCCTCCCAAAGTGCTAGGGTGACAGGCACGAGCCACCGTGCCCTGCCTATACCACTAAATTCTTTTTTTTCTTTTTGTGTGTGTGTTTTTTGTTTTTTTGGACCCATGTCACAGAAAAGTACCACTAAATTCTAACCGCCCTCTTAACTACTCTTCTTTTTTTTGGAGACAGAGTCTCGCTCTGTCACCCACGCTGGAGTGCAATGGTGCAATCTTGGCTTACTACAACCTCCGCCTCGCCGGTTCAAGCAATTCTCCTGCTACTCTCTCAGCAATTCTCCCAGCTATTCTCTCCGGAGTAGCTGGGACTACAGGTGCCCGCCACCACACTCGGCTAACTTTTGTATTTTTAGTAGAGAAGGGGTTTCACCATGTTGGACAGGCTGGTCTCAAACTCCTGACCTTGTGATCTGCCTTCCAAAGTGCTGGGGTTACAGGCATGAGCCACCGTGCCCAGCCTCTTATTTTCTTTTCTATAGTTAGCTCTTGGGTTATGCTTTCCCAACTACTCTAAAACACCAGTCTTCGGATTCCTTGAGAACACAGCCAGTGGGCATCTGTATCCTGTCCCAGCTACTATCAGGCTAGGCACTCCCAACCTATTTGTTGACTGCCAAAGTCTATAGGTCTAAGAATCACAAAATGGGCCGGGCACAGTGGGTCACTCCTGTAATCCCAGCACTTTGAGAGGCTGAGGCAGGTGGATCACCTGAGATCAGGAGTTCAAGACCAGCCTGGCCAACACAGTGAAACCCTGTCTCTACTAAAAATACAAAAATTAGCCAGGCGTTGTTGGTGGGAGCCTGTGAACTGAGACTGTGCCACTGTACTCCAGCCTGGGTGACAGAGCAGGACTCTGTCTCAAAAAAAGAATCACAAGATGATGACTGTTTTACAAACAAGTAGAACAAGAAGAGGGAGGATGTGTACCCCGGCCAGAAACAGAAACAGTGAAGGAATTATGAGAAGACACATACCTCTGGGTTTTTTATTACATTTTACAGAAACAGCCTAAATTTAAGTCAAGGTGCTCAGACTTGCTCGATGACTGTGGGGGACTGCCCTGTATCTCACCTTCTGCTCTTAGACCAAGGTCACAAACTCAGTCTTTAATCAATTTTCCTAGTTCCTGCTTGTCAACATCTTCCAATGACACACAGTGTCTCATCTTTCCCCCTAGAAAGAGTAACGGGAAGGATGGCATAGATGCCACTGCCAATCTGGAGACCTCAAGTCCAATGCCAGAGGAGAGAGGAGAGCGGGGGCTGGAGGTGGGAGCAGGAAGGGCTCTGAGACAGAGAACAGCTTCCTCCTACTTGGTCTCCAGTGAGCTGCGTCTCATCTGAAGTGAACTTCAGGGATGAACAGAACAGACAAACAGGGAAATCAGATTGGTTCAAAACCCAAACAGGTCACCGTCCCCCAAGGATGAGTCATGAGCAAGCAATCAAGGCAATCAACTAGGAGTAGGGTGGGGAGGGGGCAGGTATGAAAAGCGCCAAAGCAGCCAGCACGGTGGCTCACACCTGTAATCTAGCACTTTGGGTGGCCGAGGCAGGTAGATCACAAGGTCAGGAGTTCAAGATCATCCTGGCCAACTAAGTGAAACCTTGTCTCAACTAAAAATACAAAAATTAGCCTGGCATGGTGGTGTGTGCCTATAGTCTCAGCTACTCGGGAAGTTGAGGCAGGATAATCACTTGGACCTGGAAGGCAGAGGTTGCACCACTGCACTCCAGCCTGGGCAAAAAGAGCAAAATTCTGTCTCAAAAAAAAGAATGAATGCTCTTGGTTTACAGACACACAGTGAGCTCCTGTTAGAGCCCAGGTAAGACCTGGGTCGTCTGACACCAGATCAGGACACTGCTTTCTGAGGCTGCTGATTCTGCCTGTTCTCCATGCTCATCCAGTGGATGGTTCCTCACTGACCTGGACTTTGAAACAGCAGTGCGGTGACAGGCATTTGCAGAAGCAGGAACCGGAGCTGCTGTCTCTAAAGAGAGCCTTCTGTGCCTCTCCTAGGGAAGTGTTTTGATTCCCAAGGGCTTTGAGCTGCACTGTAGGCGGCGACAGAGCAGGTGAGTCATCCCAGCCCACACCCGCTCTCTGCGGAAGCGCCCCAGCATCTGTCTCGGGTGTTATGAGAAATGGGTGCTCTGAACTGACTGGGGTCCCAGGGAGGGAGGACTGCTATTATGGTCAAGGTCTCCCTCATCCCCAGTGGTGAAAGCAGGAGTCCTGACAACCTTCATCTATCAGAACAAATACAAAGGAACTCAGCAGAACAGGTGATGGCCTCAAAAAAGCTGTAGCATGTGATGAAAGTCGAGGGACACAGCTCACCATTCACCTAGGCCCCATCTGGAGAGTCGAATACATGGGATTTGGGGGGCTTCTACCTAAGCAGCCTGTTCTCCACTGCTTGCTCTCAATGGTGTCTCTTCACCTCCCCAAATTCGAAGCTCTCTTGCTAGGCGCAGCAGCTTATGCCTCTAATCTCAGCACTTTGGGAGGGTGAGGCAGGTGGATTACCTGAGGTCAGGGGTTCTAGACCAGCCTGGCGAACATGGTGAAGCCCAATCTCCACTGAAAATATAAAAATTAGCTGGGCATGGTGGTGTGTGCCTGTAGTCCCAGCTACTCGGGAGGCTGAGGCAGGAGAATCATTTGAGCCTGGGAGGTGGAGGCTGCAGTGAACCGAGATCACACCACTGCACTCCAGCCTGGGTGACAGAATGACACAGTGTCAAAAAATATATATATATCGAAAAACCAAATCTGCAGCTCTCAAGGAAAACACAAGGAATTTCTCCCTAGGAGTGCCCTACCACCACAGTAGACTCAACCAGGACATTTATGTCACAGCTGAATCTTGTTTTTAAGCAAAGTTAACACATAAAGTGGAAGAAGACATCTTCACTTTACAAACCCTTTTCCCCATAAAGGGCTCCCCTGATACATGCATTCACTGGCAGCTTGCTAGTGTAAGGTCCTGGAGAGATTCAAGTACTAATGCAGAATAATCCCTGCCCGGCACAACAAGGAAAATCAATTACATGCCCAAATTACAGTAACACAAGGAGCAACGTAAGAAATCCTTCAGGGAAGGCTAACGAAGGTAAGTTTGGGAATCCAGAGGCAAATAAGCTCCAAGGGACACGATGAGGGAGATGGCATTTGAGCTGGGCTTGGATGTTGCCGTACAGAAATAGGTGAAATGGCCTCCCAGATGGAGGAGCAACCAGCAGCAAAGGAGGATGGACGGAATGAAACGTTAGGCACTCCACGTGGAAACCCACAAGGATGAGCTGAAACGGCACCTTCCATACACCTGAGCCACAGGGACACAGACAACGACACAAGGAAGAGGCTCTGACTCGAAAAAGTGTAAGATAAACCCAAATACCGCAGCAACAGGGTTTATTCTTGCTTTTTTTTTTTTTCCAAGACACGATCTTGCTTTGTGGCCCCGGCTGTAGAACAGTGGCCGGATCATGGCTCACTGAAGCCTTGACCTCCCGGGCTCAAGTGGTCTTTCCGCCTCAGCCTCCCAAGCAGCCAGGACTAAAGGTGTGCAAGAGCATGCCCAGCTAATTTTGCTTTTAATTTTTTGTAGAGATGGGGGCCTCCCTGTTGCCCAGGCGCATGTGAGTGTGAAGTGTGTCAGATGGACCTTGGGATTAGACGAGCGTTCACGTGCCAGCACCCTGCTCACAGCTGTGTACTCTCCCACACGTTCCCTAACTGGTCTTAGTTTTCTCAGCTGTGAGAAAACTAAGCCAGGTGTGGTAGCAGGTGCCTGCAATCCCAGCTATTTGGGAGGCTGGGATTTTTTTTTTACAAATAAATTGCTATCACATTAAATGAGATCTAGATATGAAGTATCTGGCAAAGGGTGTCAGACACATAGCATGTGACCAATATATATCAGGTTCCTTTTCCATGCTTGAGGGGCTTAGGTTATGAACAACTGAAAGACTTCACGGGACCCACTAGGAAAGAAGAGGCCAATAAAAATAGAAAAAGACAGTAAGGCAAGAGGAAGGCATGGAAAAAATGGCCCAGCGCTTTCAAGCAGAGCTTTCTGCTCCACAACAGCCATTTGCAGGGTGCTGCTGAAACTTACCCCACCAAACTGGTTGTTGGTTCATCCCTGAACACTATGTTCCAGCAACAGCAGCAGCAGCAGCAGCAATGCCATGAGAACTGAGCTTGTGGGTGGAGCCGTGGGGAGGAGTTGAGCAGGGAAAGAGGTAATACCCTGGGCTCTTGCCCAGACTGCGGGGGTATCAGGAATCAGGGGGTGGGTAAAGTTGGCCTCCGAGAGAGTTTTTGTTTCTGTTTTTTTTTTTTGAGATGGAGTCTCCCTCTATTACCCAGGTGGGATTGCAGTGGCACAATCTCAGCTCACTGCAACTCCGCCTCCCAGGCTCAAGCAATTCTCCTGCTTCCGCCTCCCAAGCAGCTTGGGATTACAGCTGCCCACTACCATGCCTGGATAATTTTTGTATTTTTAGTAGAGACAGGGTTTCGCCACGTTGGCCAGGCTGTTCTTGAACTCCCGACCTTAGGTGATCTGCCCACCTCGGCCTCCCAAAGTGGTGGGGTTACAGGTGAGAGCCACCAAGCCCAGCCTAGAGAGACTTTTTTTTTTTTTTTTTTGAGACGGAGTTTCGCTCTTGTTACCCAAGCTGGAGTGCAATGGCACAATCTCGGCTCACCGCAACCTCCGCTTTCTGGGTTCAGGCACTTCTGCCTCAGCCTCCTGAGTAGCTGGGATTACAGGCACATGCCACCATGCCCAGCTAATTTTTTGCATTTTCAGTAGAGACGGGGTTTCACCACGTTGACCAGGATGGTCTCGATCTTTTGACCTCGTGATCCACCTGCCTCGGCCTCCCAAAGCTGGCCTGTTACAAGCCAACAGGAGACACAGCAAAAGGCACAGGGCTGATCTCTGCAGAGACCTTCCAAGTCCCATGGAGAACAGGCCCCAATAAGGCTCCTCAGGAGACTTTACCATCTAACCCTATTTATGTCTGCTCCTCATTCATTCCACAAATATTCATGGGGAACTACTGTCCACCAGATAAGACTGTGGACAGGAAGATGTTAGCTTAGCTGTTCATACCTCCATCCCTCAAGCTGTTTCACTAGTTAGTTTCTTTACCTGTCCAATGGGGAAAACAGTTTATGGGAAGACGCAATGAGATCATGGACACGCCTGGCACAGACTAAGTACTCAAAAAATGTAAACTATTTTCATGGTAGTAGAAGCAAGATTGCCTGTGATACTGGGTATCTTTCATTTGCCTCCTCAGGTACATTGCTTCTTCTCCATCCTACACTGCACCCTGGAATCGGCCTGTATGCCCTACATCAAAATTCTCTTGCCCTCCGACTGCCAGCTGAGTCTGGTCTATGTAGAGCCTGGAGCTGAAACCAGGGGGAGGGAGAAGGTGGGGACAGGGTTTTTATTCCCCCAAGTCCCTTTCTGAGCTCCTTGACTTAAAGTCCCAACTCTAGTAAGATCGCCCTCCACACAGCTTCTCTGCCTCCAGGTGCAGAGGTGGTAAGATCCCACTGTCACTAGCCCCAGGATATTCTGCTCTTCATAGAAGTTTCCCTAAATCCTGCCTCAAAGCCCCCAATTGAAATGGCCCCAATTTAATCTGTTTTCTGCTTGATCCTAATACACAGGGTATAGAACAAGGGCAGGTCTGGGAATTGGGAGACTTGAATTCAAGCCTGATCTTTGCCACCAGCTCCCTCTGTAACCCTTGACCACATTTTTCCATTTCTAGGCCTCAAGCTTCTTCACCTGTAAAATGAGTGGGTTGGGGCTGGGCACAGTGGCTCATGACTATAATCCCAGCACATTAGGAGGCCGAGGCTGGTGGATCACTTGAGATCAGGAGTTCAAAACCAGCCTGGCCAACATGGCAAAACTCAGTCTCTACTAAAAATACAAAAATTAGCCTGGTGTGGTGGCGGGCGCCTGTAATCCAAGCTACTCAAGAGGCTGAGGCAGGAGAATCACTTAAATCCAGGAGGTGGAGGTCTCAAAAACAAAAAAAGACCAGCCTGGACAACATAGTGAAACCCTGTCTCTACAAAAAATATATGTGTTTATGGAAAATGGAGTTTGGAAAATAAAATATATATATATATATACACATCTGTAAATGAGTGGGTTGGACTACATGGCTCTTTCATGATCCAATTATCAGCCACCTCTGGGTGTTCTATTAAATTATAGGAGGAGGACACAGATGAGAGAATAAAAGCTCCCTAGTGAAGATGGCAGTGATGGCCAGGTTGACCACTAAACAGCTCTCCCCACTCTCCACCCTTGTATCAGTTCATTTTTACCCAGAAGTCACCTAACTCCTTTCCAAGGACTTTCTCCTGTCAGGCCATCAGGGTACCAGATGCCTAAATGATCTCCACTCCAAAGCAACAGCCAAGAAAATACAGGAAATTAAAAATAAATTCCTTTTCCTTTCAATAACTTACTGCCCAGCCCTGGGTCAGCTCCAGAGGTCCCTTCCCAGGTTCCAGTATACCCAGGGGGCCAAACAGAGAAGCTGTTCCATGCTGACACCAAAGCACTCTCACAGGAAGTGATCTGTCTCTGCCCTGGGAAACGCTGGGGAGACAGCTGGCTTGCAGGGCAGAGGGAGTGACCTAACCCAGCATCCTGTCAGAAGACACGCAAAGCCCTGCACTGAGATCCCTGTCAGTGGGCAGGTTCCAAAGAGAGGCTAGGCAGGGCACGGTGGCTCACACCTGTAATCCCTGCATAGAGGCTGAGGCAGGAGAATCACTTAAGAAGTTTGAGATCAGCCTGGGCAAAAGAGCAAGGCCCCTTATTTATCTACTTATTTTTTATTTTTTTGAGATGGAGTCTCCATCTGTCGCCCAGGCCAGAGTGCAATGACACAATCTCAGCTCACCCCAACCTCTGCCTCCCAGGTTCAAGCAATTATCCTGCCTCAGCCTCCCAAGTAGCTGGGATTACAGGCATGTGCCATCACATTTTTGTACTTTTTGTACTTTTAGTAGAAACAGGGTTTCACTATGTTGGTCAGGCTGGTCTCAAACTCCTAACCTCAGGTGATCCACCTGCCTCAGCCTCCCAAAGTACTGGGATTACAGGCATGAGCCACGTGCCTAAGTTTTTTTTTTTTTTTTTTTTTTTGAGACAGTCTGGCTCTGCTGCCCAAGCTGGAGTGCAGTGGCGTAATCTTGGCTCACTGTAACCTCCACTTTCCCAGTTCAAGACATTCTCCTTTGTCAGCCTCCCAGGTAGCTGGGACTAGAGGGGTGCAACCACATCTGACTAATTTTTGCATTTTTAGTAGAGACAGAGTTTCACCATGATGGGCAGGCTGGTCTCAAACTTCTGACCTCAAGTGATCTACCTGCTTTGGCCTCCCAAAGTGCTGGCATTACAGGCATGAGCCACCGCACCCGGTGTTACCAAAAATTCTTTTTTTTCTCACCCTGTAAACAAACAAAATTCTTTTAAATAAAAAATTAAACAGGAGTAGTGATGCACACCTGTAGTCCCAGCTGCTAGGAAAGCTGCGGCAGGCAGATCGCTTGAGCCTGGGAGTTTGAGGCTGCAGTGAGCTGAGATCCGGCCACTGCACTCCAGCCTGAGCAACACAGCAAGACTCCGTCTCAAAAAAGGTAAAAAAGGTAAGGCCGGGCACAGTGGGTTCATGCCTGTAATCCAGCACTTTGGGAACCCAAGGTGGGAGGATCACAAGGTCAAGAAATCGAGACCATCCTGGCCAACATGGTGAAACCCTGTCTCTACTAAAAATACAAAAATTAGCCAGGTGTGGTGGCCTGGGCTTGTAGTCCCAGCTACTTGGGAGGCTGAGGCAGGAGAATCACTTGAACCTCGGAGGCGGAGGGTGCAGTAAGCCGAGATCCCGCCGCTGCACTCCAGCGTAGCAAAAGCGAGACTCTGTCTCAAAAACAGATAAAAAAGTAAAAAAAAAAAAATTAGCCAGGCATGGTGGCGCACCCCTGTAATTCCAGCTACTCGGGAGGCTGAGGCGGGAGGATCACCTGAGCCCAGGGAGTTCGAGGTTTCCATGTTTCAAAAAAGAGAAACGAGGGGGAGGGGAGGGGAGGAGAAGGGAAAGTGGAGGTGAACGGGAAGGGGAGGGGGAGGAAAGGACAGAAGAGAGGTTAATGACCACTTGATCCTCTTAAGGCCTTTTCAGTTCCTAAGATGACTGATTCAGGGAACCCCAGGAGCCACAAGAGTCAGTCTAGACCCTCCCTGACCCTCCTGGTTTCTGGAGTTTTCATTTGCCCTAAGGGCTGCCCTTCGGTTTTCAACGACTGGAGGAGAGTGCGGATCGTTTCTGTCGGGGAAGGGTGGTGACATTTCGGTTCGAGAATCTCCTAAAATTCTCATTTCCTGTTGGCCTCAGGTGGAAACCTCACCCCAATAACTGAGGGAAGCCGTCGGCCTTGGGCGTTCCTTCCGTCCCCCGTGTCTCCAAAACACCGCGGCCTCAATGGCAGGTCACTGGGCAAGTTCGGGGCCTTTTCGGTCCGGGTCGAGGATCTGGAGATCCCGGGGCTTCCCGGTCGTACGCCCCACCGCCCAGGAGGCGGGCCGAGCTGTCGGCTGAGACACCAGGAGCGCACCGCAGCCCGGGCCTCGGCCTCCCGGCGCCCTCGAGCCGCGCGGTGACGGCGGGAGAGGACAGATGTTCGCTGCCCGTCCCACCCCGCCGGCGACGCCCGCAAGGCCCGGGAGCGGAGTCCGCGGCGGCCGGGAGCTGCCTCCTAGGCTGAGGGGGCAGGGCCGGTGCTGGCGGCCACGGAGCTCGCGCGCCGCTTGGCCCGGGACCCTGGGACAGGAGCCAGGGCAGGGAGCGGGCGTAGGAGCTTCGTTGCCTTCCGACTCAGGCAGGGGCCTCCCGCCCGGCTCCGCTGCAGTGTCCAGGCGCCGCCCGCCCTAGGGCTCTCCTGAGCACCGCGTTCTGGAAGCTACAAGGCGACGCGTCTTCGTCTGCGCCTGCGCGGACTCCCGGACTCGGTCCGAAGCGAGCGCCCCGGAGGGGGCGGGGGCGGGGGCGGGGCGGGGGCGGGGCGGGGCCGAAGCCGAAGGTTAGGCGATGCGCATGCGCGGGGCCACCCGGTGGGTGAGCACCACCTCACTGCTGAGCCGCCCCTGGGTTAGTACCTGTCTGCAGGCTCCGGTACTGTCCCCCTTGGGGATAGCGCGTGAGGATCTGGGCGCGAAGGACGAGGCAAGGTTCAGCCAGATGCCCACTTTCCCCACAGTCACGACCCTGGTCCAGAACTGCCCGGCCCCGGAGGCCTCAGTTTCCCCACTAAGGAGAGGAGGCGCGCCGGGGAACTCTGAGGCCCTCCGAAGCCGCGACATTTTCCCTCACACGAGGGAAGAGGGGCCAGACCCTGCAGCGATCACCGAAGCCTCCAGCCCTGTCCCCGAACGGATACCAGGAGCCCGTCCACGCTGTGTAGGGAGATGGGGTCTGGGTCATCCTACCGCCTGGGGGCCTTGTCTCCGCGATCTTAATTGATTCCCAGAGGATCCACAGAAGGGACACTTTGGGACCTGCCTAGGGCAGGCGGGGTCCCCTAGCAGAGACAGGCTGATGGGGTGGGTGGGCTTTTGCTCGTGGCCGCCTGGTGGGGTTGCGGCAGCGGATTGCAGCAGGGCAGCATCGGAGAAGGCGGAGACCCCCAAGACCGCACCCCGCAGCAGGGCCAGGGCCAGGCGCTCGGCTCCTGCGTGCGGTGCTCCGGTCGCCCCAGCACTGCTGCCCGCTGGATCTTCCCTACTCAGAAACCTGCAGTGGCCTCAGACCCAGACTCCCTGAGCTTCCCCCTTAAGGCCCAGTTTTCCCTAACTCACCTTGTCTCACCTTGACTGCTCCCATTCCCTATGCCCGCCACACACAGCGGTCTTCCTTTGTCTACGTCCAGCGCCCTCGATCTTCCCTTGTGCTCCATCCCCCAATCTGTGATCCACCAAACCTGCTCATCCCTCAAAGTGTAGCTCAAACTCCACTCCTTCCCCAAGCTTCATAGCCCCTTAGGGTGCCTCAATATTCTCAAAAGAGCCCTGAGGTGTCAACTGATTGTTCTCAACAGAAATAATTCATTACATGTTTAAGTAAATTTAACAATTTATATGCATTGATCAGCCTTGCAAATAATTACAGTGAGAAAGTTCTTTGCTGCACCCATGTATCCTGATTTACAGTCGTGCCTTGTATCCCTTACTAGATGGCCACGTCCTCCAGGAGAGAGACCATATGCCTTAATATGCAGAATATCTAATTTTTTTAGAATCATGGTGGGAAAAATTCAGAAGTATGGAGAAAATGGAAATATAACAAATATTTTTGCATTCTTCACAATACAAAACACATCTTTTAGTGTGTCCAAAATATATACAGTGCACAATTTGCTGTCAGCTCCATATTACTGCAAGTCAATGTGATGGAGTAGAGTAGAAAGAATATTGTGATAGGTAGGAAATTGGCTTGTGGTGTGGTTTGTCTTGCATTAGCAGAGTGAACTCAGGCCAAACTCAGGCAAAACTGCACCTCTGTAGATGCAGTTTCCCCATGTTAGATTTGGGTTTAGGGATAAGAAATATCCCTGCCCCCATCTAGTTTACAGGATCATGGTAAAGATCAAATATGAGATGGAAATGGAGTGAAGATTTTTTTTTAAAGTATTTTTTGTTCAGGAAATAATCCTCAATGAATTTTATTTATTTGTTTATTTACTTGTTTTTTCGAGACTGAGTCTCGCTCTGTCGCCCAGGCTGGAATGCAGTGGTGTGATCTTGGCTCACTGCAACCTCTGCCTCCCAGGTTCAAGCAATTCTGTCTTAGCCTCCCCAGTAGCTGGGACTACATGCACACACCACCACACCCAGATAATTTTTGTATTTTTAGTACAGACAGGGTTTCACCATATTGATCAGGCTGGCCTTGAACTCCTGACCTCAGGTGATCCACCCACCTCGGCCTCCCAAAGTGCTGGGATTATAGGCATGGTAAACCACCACACCCAGCCAATTTTCTAATAAAAATTACTTTTAGGGCTGGGCGCAGTGGCTTAAGCCTGTAATCCCAGCACTTTGGGAGGCTGAGGTGGGTGGATCATGAGGTCAACAGATTGAGACCATCTGGTCAACATGGTGAAACCTCGTCTCTACTAAAAATACAAAAAATTAGCTGGGCATGGTGGCGCATGCCTGTAATCCCAGCTACTCAGGAGGCTGAGGCAGGAGAATTGTCTGAACCCAGGAGGTGGAGGATGCGGTGAGCCGAGATCGCGCCATTGTACTCCAGCCTGGGTAACAAGAGCAAAACTCCCTCTAAAAGAAAAGAAAGAAAATTACTTTTAAATGTTTTAATTTGTTTTTTTTGTTGTTGTTGTTGTTTTTTCATTTTTTTTGAGACATAATTTCTGTCACCCAGGCTGGAGTGCAGTGGCATGATCTCAGCTCACTGCAACCTCCAGTTTCCAGGCTTAAGCGGTTCTCATGCCTCAGAGTAGCTGGAACCACAGGCATGCACCACCACACCCAGCTAATTTTTGTATTTTTGGTAGAGATGGGATTTCACCATGTTGGCCAGACTGGTCAGCATTCTTACAGACAACCTCATGTCACATCACACTACTCTTCAGTTTCTATTTGTTTTTTAATTGAGACAGGTTCTTGCTCTGTTGTCCAGACTGGAGTGCGGTGGTGGAATCATGGCTCACTGCAGCTTCTGCCTCCTGGGCTCAAGCAATCCAAGGTGGTGGCACATGCCATCACACCCAGACAATTTTATTGTTGTAGAGAGGAGGTCTCACTCTTTCCCAGGCCGGTCTTGAACTCCTGTCCTCAAATGATCTTCCCATCTTGACTTCCTAAAGTATTGGGATTACAGGCATGAGCCACCTAGCCCAACCAGTTTCTATTTTCTAATGCTTCTTTTTTATTGCCTTTATCTAAAGAAAAATTACCTGAGGTGAGACAATCACTTGAGCCCAGGAGTTTGAGACTAGCCTGGGCAAGATAACAAGACCCTGTCTCAAAAAAAAAAAATTATGTTTGAGACAGGGTCTCACTCTGTCACTCAGCCTGGAGTGTAGTGGCGAAATCTCAGCTCACTGCAACCTCTGCCTCCTCGGTTCAAGTAATTCCCCTCCCTTGGACTCCCAAAGTAGCTGGGATGACAGGTGCCCTCCACCATGCCTGGCTAATTTTTATATTTTTAATAGAGATGGGTTTTCACCATGTTGGCTAGGCTGATCTTGAACTCCTGACCTCAAGTGATAAGGCCCACCTCGGCCTCCCAAAGTGCTGGGATTACAGGCATGCGCCACCACGCCCAGCCAAAAAAAAAATTTTTTTAATTAGCTGGGTGTGGTGATGTGCACCTGTAGTCCCAGCTACTTGGGAAGCTAAACTGAGGCAGGAGGGTCATTGGAGGCCAGGCATTACAGGCTTCAGTGAGCTGTGATTGCATCACTGCGCCCAGACTGGGTGACAAAGCGAGACCCTGTCTCAAAACAAAAAAACCACACAGACACCTTCTTTACTCCCCAGAACCCACTTATTCTCTCGGATGGCACACGGGCGATGAGCTCCTGCATGTCAGGCACTGTGCTAAGTACTTGGGCACCTGTCTCCCCACATGCATGGACTTCCCTTATTGAATTTTCCACACGCCTTACACATATAACCACGTGTAACTCCATGGATTCAGATGATACATCCACTTACCCTTAAAAACACTCCATTTGGGCTGGGCGCGGTGGCTCACACCTGTAATCCCAGCACTTTGGGAGGCCGAGGCGGGTGGATCACAAGGTCAAGAGATCAAGACCATCCTGGTCAACATGGTGAAACCCTGTCTCTACTAAAAATACAAAAAATTATCTGGGCATGGTGGTGCGTGCCTGTAATCCCAGATACTCAGGAGGCTGAGGCAGGAGAATTGCCTGAACCCAGGAGGCGGAGGTTGCGGTGAGCCGAGATGGCACCATTGCACTCCAACCTGGGTAACAAGAGCAAAACTCCGTCTCACAAAAAAAAAAAAACCACTCCATTCACGCCCCTCACTTAATCTGACTGTTTATCCTGGTCCCTGACTGTGCTTTCTCCATTTTCTGTTTCTCTATCATGTTAATGGAAGACAACGTGAAGATGATGAGGCTTGTGAAACAGCATAATTTTGAGGCAGATTCTGGCATATTACTATTACTTATGTTTATCTTTTTTTTTTTTTTTGAGACGGAGTTTCACTGTTGTTGCCCAGGCTGGAGTGCAATGGCGCAATCTTGGCTCACCATAACCTCCACCACCCAGGTTCAAGTGATTCTCCTGCCTCAGCCTCCCAAGTAGCTGGGATTACAAGCATGCAACACCACATCTTGCTAATTTTGTATTTTTAGTAGAGATGGGGTTTCTCCATGTTGGTCAGGCTGGTCTCGAACTCCCAACCTCAAGTGATCCGCCCACCTTAGCCTCCCAAAGTGCTGGGATTACAGGTGTGAGCCACGGCGCCACAGCCTACTTATATTCATCTTTAAAACAGACTTCCCTCCTTCTTCCAGGGAAGAGCTCTGGAACAGGTGGAAGAAGGGCATACAGTGGGGTGGGTGAACAGAGTAGCCTTAGTTGGGTCAGATTGCTCAGTCACTCAAAGACAATGGACTGCAGACTCTCCCTTTCTCCCCAGGGAACGGTTTTTTCCCTTTCAAAACCTGCTCTCTAACTGTGAGATGGCTCACACCTCTAATCCCAACACTTTGGGAGGCTGAGGCAGGAGGATGGAATGAGGCCAGGAGTTTAAGACCAGCTTGGACAACATAGTGAAACTTCATCTCTACCAAAAAAGAAAAAAAAATTTTTTTTTTTGAGATGGAGTTTCGCTCTTGTTACCCAGGCTGGAGTGCAATGGCGCAATCTCGGCTCACCACAACCTGCGCCTCCTGGGTTCAGGCAATTCTCCTGCCTCAGCCTCCTGAGTAGCTGGGATTACAGGCACACGCCACCGTGCCCAGCTAATTTTTTTTGCATTTTTAGTAGAGACGGGGTTTCACCATGTTGACCAGGATGGTCTTGATCTCTTGGCCTCGTGATCCACCCGCCTCGGCCTCCCAAAGTGCTGGGATTACAGGCGTGAGCCACCATGCCCGGCCAAAAAAATTTTTTTTAATTAGCCAGACAGTGACACATGCCTGTAGTCCCAGCTACTCGGAAGGCTGAAGCAGGAGGATTGCTCCTGCCCAGGAGCTATAATCAAGGCTTTGGTGAGCTATAATCACACTACTGCACTCCAGGTGACAGAGTGAGACCCTGTCTCAGAAAAAAATTGGGCAGATGTGGTGGCTCACGCCTGTAATCCCAGCACTTTGGGAGGCTGAGGCAGGCCAATCGCTTTTTTTTTTTTTTTAAGATGGGGTTTCTCCATGATGGCCAGGCTGGTCTTGAACTCCTGACCTCAGTTGATCCACCCACCTTGGCCTCCCAAAGTGCTAGGATGACAGGCGTGAGCCACCGTGCCCGGCCAGGCCAATCACTTGAGGTCAGGAGTTCAAGACCAGCCTGGCCCACATGGTGAAAACCCACCTCTACCAAAAATACAAAAATGAGCCAAGCATAGTCCCAGATACTCGGGAGGCTGAGGCAGGAGAATCTCTTGAACCCGGGAGGCAGAGGTTGTGCAGTCAGCTGAGATGGCGGCACTGCACTCTAGCCTAGGCAACAATGTGAGACTCTATCTTAGAGAAAAAAAAATCAACAACAACAACAAAAAAAACCTGTTCTCGAGCAAGATGTAAATTTTTTTTTTTTTTGAGATGGAGTTTCACTCTTGTTACCCAGGCTGGAGTGCAATGGCGCGATCTCGGCTCACTGCAATCTCCGCCTCCTGGATTCAGGCAATTCTCCTGCCTCAGTCTCCTGAGTAGCTGGGGTTACAGGCACATGCCACTGTGCCCAGCTAATTTTTGTATTTTTAGTAGAGACGGGGTTTCACCATGTTGACCAGGATGGTCTTGATCTCTTGACCTCGCGATCCACCCGCCTCGGCCTCCCAAAGTGCTGGGATTACAGGCGCGAGCCACCAAAGATGTAAAATTTCTTCGAAGACCCTAGAAGTAAACCTTCAAAATTAAAGGACCTCTCCTCTGAAGAGAACACTGGAAACAGGACAACATGGTGAGAAGGGCCCCAGGAGTCAAGGACATGTTCAGGTTTCTTTAAAGACAGGTCCAGCGCATACCTGTAGTCCCAGCTACTAAGGAGGCTGAGGCAGGAGAATTGCTTGAAACCGGGAGGTGGAAGTTGCAGGAGCCGAGGTCATGCCACTGCACTCCAGCCTGGCGCCTGGTGACGGAGTAAGACTCTGTCTCAGAAAAAAAAAAGACAGGTCCAAGTGGGAGGCTCAAGTCCATACTGCATGGAGGAGGAGATCACCTGATTAAGCCAAGGGGAGGCAGCAGCCTTACCATTCAGGAAACCTTTGTGCCCTCCACTGGAGCCCTTGGGTATCTGAGGCAGCTGCATGGATGCTCAGGGGAATGAGGCACTGAGGTGCTCGGGAGAGAGGTTTTTTTTTTTTTTTTTGAAACGGAGTCTCACTTTGTCACCAGGCTGGAGTGCAATGGTGCAATCTCGGCTCACTGCAATCTCTGCCTCCTGGGTTCAAGCGATTCTCCTGCCTCAGCCTCCCAAGTAGCTGGGACTACAGGCACATACCACCATGCCCGGCTAATTTTTTTTTTTGTATTTCAGTTTCACCATGTTGGCCAGGAAGGTATCAATGTCCTGACCTTGTGATCCACCTGCCTCCGCCTCCCAAAGTTCTAGGATTATAGGCGTGAACCTCTGCACCGAGCCTAGAGAGCAGTTCTTTAAGTTTCGAGGCATACCAGGCAGGCCTGGGCTTCCTGGCCAACCAAGAGAGCAACTCAGCCTCAGCCCTAAAGAAGGTCCTGGGGCATTCAACTAACACAAGGGTGAGCGATTTCTTAATTTCCAGTCTCTCCCCAAGAAACTTACAGTGAGTTCACTCTACCAGATAAACAGAGGATGAAGAGATTAACCTGGCTGGAGACCACGAGAAAGCACTCGGTGTTAAAGAGAGGTCGGAACTTTATTGAGACTGATGAAATCAGAACCGAAAGAACACTGGAAAGGTTCAGCACTGTCCAGGCACAGATCCTTCCAGACACTCCTCTTCAGGGAATCTCTGGATCCTTACATTTCCCCCAGTTCCTAACCCCACCCCAGAGAGTCAGAATTCTGCTCAAAGCCCCCTCCACAGAGCTGGCCAGAAACCAGATACTAAATAACTGTGCTGACTGATGGGCAGGCCTGTGAGCAGCAGAGACGAGAAAGTCTGACAGTGAGAAAGAGAAGAGAAGTCTAAGAGAGAAGGAACACAGAAAGGAAAACAAATGACGGAAAGAAAAGCCCAAGGCAGGGACAGCATGCTGACAACGTAGCCTCTGAAAAATAGAAATATGGCATGAATGTATTAGCTTCATCCCAGCCATCTCCCCCAAAGCAGTGGAGGCATCAACAGCTATGACAATGCCCACACAGTTGTGCATTTTGTGTGTGTGTTTTCTTCCCCCGACTGCACAGAAAAACAGATCTGCCAGAGCAGCTCCCGGCATGGAGATGCAGGCAGGCGAGAGGTGGGAGGGCCCATCCCCCAAGAGGGCAGATGGTACAGATGAGGCAACGTGTTCTGGGGTTTGCGGAGGGTGGTTAAGAAGAAAAGTCCAGGACAGACTCCATCTCATCAGCGCCTAGCACAGGCTCCGTGGAGGCCCCTTGCAGAACTCACTTTCTTTCCTGGTTGACTCGTTCCTTGGAAACATTATCCTGCATGCTCTGGAACCTTGGGTGTTCTTGTGGAAGGTTCCAGACCCTCCACAAAGCCAAATGCAATGGCCCCTGTGACAGCACGTACCAGAGTGATAACGATTCTGAGAACCAGGAATTCCTAACTCGAGGTTCTCCATGTAGACCTAACCTGACTGCCAACTGGCTTACCCTGCCTGACCTCAGAGTGCCTCTCCCTCTGCCTGCCTTTCCACTCTCCTTCTGGTCCAGGATGACTTCCTGGTGCTGGTGCATCCTGACTCCTGCCTTGCAGGTAAGGCCCCCAGGACAGCTTGTTCCCAAGAGAAGCGACTGGCTCTGCACAAAGGAGCCCCTCAAGGCAACCGGGGCTGGGTCTCCTGGGCATGCATAGACTGTGCATCATACACATTTCACCATCCAAAGCCTGCTGCTTCCGTGCAGGCCCTGCGCCTCTGCTCCCCACCATCTTCTGCGGAGCTGTGCATGCTAGCCTTGTAAGACTCTTACAATAAGTTCTCTGCGCCCTCAAGTCTATGGGATCTCCCTCGTCTCTCTCAAACAACATACACACATATTGACACTCATTGGTATTGAAGGCCCTGGCTCTCCTGCGGTGTGTTCAGTGGACATCTGCATCAGGGTCAGGTGGGAAGGTCAGTATTAACCCTCGGTTGCCACCGACAGAGTGGCTGGTGCTGGTTCTGACTCCTTGCAAACTGCTCCAAGTTTTAAGTGCTGATGCATCAGGGAATGGAGAAGAAAGGAAGGGAAAGCCATGGTGTGGAAACCACAAAGGAGCAACTCCGCTGCTGAGCATTTCCACAGAGGAGTTGTGGAAACTGCCTCCCCTTAAATTTGGGAGACTGACGGCCTAAGGAAAAGGAGCAAGGTCTCCACTGTCCTCTCTGAAACCCAACGCCTTTGGGATCTGAGTTTTCCAAGACATGCAATAGACAAAGACACACTGCAAACCAATTAACCCTCTGAGCCCTTCCACAACCTTCACTAAAGTCACTTCCAAGAGGTAAATTACCTGGATACACCGACCACTCCCCGTCTCCTGGGTCCGATAAAGGGATCAAGCCCCCCGAGCCAGCTTTGAGGAACAACACATCAGAGAATTAGCACTGGGGAAGGCAGATCCTCGTCCTTACCTGGGGACTCCTGTGCTTAGTTGTCTCCTGTCCTAAACCACTGTCCCACCTTGAGGAAACCAGGAGCAAGCCTTGGGGATCAGCTCAAAACCCAGGTAGAGCCTGGGTTCGGCAGCTCACGCCTGTAATCCCAGCTCTTTGGGAGGCCGAGGCAAGTAGATCACTTGAGGTCAGGAGTTCAAGGACAGCCTGGGCAACATGGTGAAACCCCATTTCTACTAAAAATACAAAAATTAGTTGGGCATGATGATGCATGCTTGTAATCCCAGCTATTCAGGAGGCTGAGGCAGGAGAATCACTTGAACCTGGAAGGCAGAGGTTACAGTGAACCAAGATCATACCACTGCACTCCAGCCTGGGCAACAGAGTGAGACTCCATCTCAAAAAACAACAAACAAACAAAAAAGCAAACCCAGGTATATTCAGACCCAAGAGATTGTTCACTGTTGAAAGTCAACCCAAAGTTGAGAAGCAGCCGAGGGCTGGGGAACAGACACAAGCCTGTGGGTGTGGAAAGAAGCCAGAACGGACCTGACAACCTCTAGGACTCAGGCCTTTGCTGTTTTGCCAGCTCCCAGGAGACAAAGGAATTTCAGCTGCTTTTAGCTTATTTGATCCTCATTGATTTCAGATAAACTAGAATTTAGCTGCTCTCTGTCCTTCCAAGACAAGACCCAGGAAAAGCAGGTGGAGGCTTACTTGCCTCAATCAGGCCTCCTGATTGAAGCAACAAGACAAGCAAACTAGAATTCACAGTTTCCACTCTCCTCCCTAGACCCACGCACCTGCCGTAGCCCCTGGCCTCAATGAACTCCCAAATCTGCACTGTGTAATCATTCCTGCCAGTGTGGCTCAAAGGGTTAATAAACCGCGACTTCTCAGACAGTTAGGACACAAGCTCATTCACCAACAGGGACCCGAGAACCACTATACCGCCTAGTGCTTCCTGTAGCGATTTTTGGGGGTTTCGCTACACCCTGTTTTGTCACAGTTGAGAGCACCTGGATTCTTCCCGAGCCCGAGGCTACCCAGGAGGCCCGGAAGCTCCTGAGTGATGGCCCGCTCAATCTTCTCCAGAAAGCAACCTCCCATGTAGGAGCACTGCTGAGAGAGCAGTTTGAAACTGGAAATGGGATTGATGCCGAAGAAGTCCTTGTAGGCCTCGCGGTTGGGAAGGTCAAATTTACTGACATTGGTCTTTGCCAGGATGGTCTTGAAGATGTAGAATTTATCGGGATCTTCCACAATGTCCTTAAAGACCAGTTCTCCGTCACTGAAGAAGGTCATTTTGTCCCTGTAAGTCTGCAGGTAGCGGTCAACCAGGAGGGCGTGGATGCGGACCCGGATGGCGTGCTGGCGGATGAAGGCAATCTTGTTCTCCAGTCTGTTCTCGATCACCTGATTCAGGTCTTCCAGGAGGGAGATCTCTTCTTGGAGGAATAGTTCCTGGTGGGTGTCTGGCTTATACGCTTGTGGCCAGAAGGAGCTGACATAAACCCTTGGGGGCTCCGTGACATTGATGAGAGGGGCCAAGCTCCAGAAGAGGGCCCCATAAACCCGCATGAGCATTTGGGTGGCCAGATTGTCAGCCTTGTTGAGGATGATCCTTATCTGGGATTCACGCCCCTTCAACTGGCGGAAGAGCATCTCCAGCTCCAGACCCACATCCAGCTTGGTTGGGTCGAAGACAACAAAGATAAGGTCCGCTCTATCGATGAACCACTGGCACACGTCATTGAAGGGGTAGCCTTTAAAAACAGGAGCGAGAAGTCAAACTGAGTGGGCCTCCCTCAAAGCCCACACGCCTCCTTTCAGAACTAAACTTTTCTGGGGTTGAAAGAAGGAGCAGCACTGGGTTTTCTGGGTTTCTAAGTACTGTTTAAGTCAGTTGCATATCTCCTGCCCCTTGCCAACCTTCAACCAAGAACAGCCTAATCCTTGTTTTTCTTGTTGGTTTGTTTTTTGAGATAGGGTCTCACTCTGTCACCCAGGTTGGAGTGCAGTGGCATGATTATAGCTCACTGCAGCCTCAACCTCCTGGGTTTAGGAACTCTCCCACCTCAGCCTCCCAACGTGCTGGGATTATAGGCATAAGCCACCACACCCTGCCTGATCATTGTTTTCAGCTACTGTGAAACCAAGTCTCTAAGAAAGTGAAATACCTGTTCAAAATGGAAATCTTCCTACTGTTTAAAAGGATCTGGGGCAATGGCAGAGATACTGAGGGAGAGAAATAGGGAATTAGAAGAACATGAAAGAGTGAATGCATTATTTAGGGGGAAGGAATGTGGACTTGGCATTAAGACGCAGACTAGAATTTGAGCTTTGCCCCTGGCCAGCTGCATATTAACTGCCTCTAAGCTCTACCTTTTTAGTTCCAAAATGAAAAGAAAAACATATCAATGCCTGAGTTGACATAAAGATTACCATATTACTGTAATATAGGAAAGCACCTAAAATTCCAGTCATACAGCTGGTGCCCAGTACATTTTAATTCCTTTAGCTTCTTATTTCCTAGTTTTCTTTGCAAATAAGAAAATTGAGGAGATGAGGACCTCCTGTCTAAAACACATTGAAATCTTTTTTTTATAATAATGTATAAAATTATCCCATGTGTAGTAGGGGTATAATTTATTATAATTGTTAACATTATTAGTATTACTAATAATACTATTATTAATTACTGCTAATATCATTAATGCAGGGTCTATTTATAACCAGAATTGGAGTTGTACCCATGAACTGAGATCCACCGTCTGTCTTCCCACAACTGCCCTGTTCAGGACTTGCTGCAGACAGCCTCGCCTCATGGCAGGACTCAGTGGCCTATTCCATAGCTGCGTGCCTGGTGGGCCTCTGGCTTCTAGTCTTGTGGCCTGGTTGTCAGCCTTGTTCATTAAGTCCTTTTACATTGCCGTATAACCATCGCCGCCACCCCTCTTTAGAACTTCTTCATCTTCCCAAACTGAACCCTCCGTACCCATGAAACTCCCCACCTCCCCTTCCCCGAAACCTCTGGTTACAACCACTCTGATTTCTGTCTCTCTGATTTGGCCTACTCTCATGTAAGTGAAGTCAGACAGGCCCTAACGGGCATCCCCCTGCTACCTGAGGGCAAGTAGAACTTTTAAGAAGCCTGCTAAAGGCTCATGGCAAGCCTGGAAAAGCAGAAACCAGGAATAGGAAGAAATGAAGGTCAGGTTCACCCTAGAGTAGGCCCAGGAGTCTCAGACCCAATTTAGCCAGAAGTCAAACATACTGGTACTGGGATCCAGTTAGTCCAGGTCCTTGGCTACACAGGACAGACAGGGCCTCCCAAAGACAACTGAGCCCCAGCTAAACCTCTCAGAGCTTTTTGCAGAGAAGACTGGTCCCCCACTTTGGAAAATATTGGCCGTCTCCAAACCAAATCAGTCCTTGAGGAGGCAGGAGGACTAGGCACTCCAAAACCCAAATGGCATCGCAGGCACCACAAGAGGCGAAGAATGCCTCTTCCGACCTTGGGCAATGAAGGCCACGTTTCCTCTCCCCTACCTGCCTACCGCCTTCTGTCAAAAGGAGTTTTCTTTTCTTTCTTCTTTTTTTTTTTTGAGATAGAGTCTTGCTGTGCTATCAACGCTGGAGTATAGTGGTGTGACCATGGCTCACTGTCACTGTAGCCTTGACCTCCTGGGCTCAAGCAATCCTCCCAACTCAGTCTCCTGACTAGCTGGGACTATAGGCATGTGCCACCATGCCCACCTAATTTTTGCATTTTTGTAGAGGTGGGGTTTTGCCATGTTGTCCAAGCTGGTCTCGAACACCTGGGCTCCGGTGATCCACCTGCCTTGGCCTCCCAGAGTGCTAGGATTATAGGCGTGAGCCACTGTGCCTAACCTTATTTACTTATTTATTTATTTATATGAGATAGGGTCTCACTCTTGCAAAGGCTGAAGTGCAGTGGCACGATTACGGCTCACTGCAGCCTCAACCTCCTGGGCTCAAGCAGCTCTCCCACCTCAGCCTCTTAGGTAGCTAGGACCATAGGCACATGTCACCATGCCTGGCTAATTTCTTAAATTTTTTTTGTAGAGATGGGATCTCATTATGTTGTTCAGACTGGTGTCAAACCCCTGGCCTCAAGAGATCCTCCTTTCTTGGCCTCCTAAAGAGTTGGGATCACTAGCATAAGCCATCATGCCCAGCCAAAAATAATTTTTTGAAACAGAGCTCACCCTGTTCAGAAATAAGGGCTAAATTACCTCTTTCTTGCTGCTTGCGGTTTTCGATGATGCCTGGTGTATCCACAAAAGTGACCCTCTCCAAAAGTTTGTGGGGAACCTCAATGCCAATCAGCTTCTCCAGGAAATTCTGGCCAAACTTCTCCAGGGGTGAGAAGGAACGAGCACTATCAGCAGCCATGACGATGCCCTCGATGGTTTTCAGCTTGGGCCCATGCATTAGGACCGTGAACTCAGAGGTGGTGGGTTCAGCGCCTGGGCACGCGGGGTAAGAGGACAGGGAATACGGGATGTCTGTGAAACAGACCTACTGAGAAGCATGTGTATATGCTGGGTATCACAAGGAGACTTCTGCCACAAGAATAGGATATGTTTACTAAGCTATTGGGGCTTCTTTTAATTGTGGTAAAATATATGTAACACAAAATTCACTTTTTTTTTTCTTGAGATGGAGTCTTGCTCTGTCACCCAGGCTGGAGTGCAGTGGCTCAATCTCAGCTCACTGCAGCCTCCATCTCCTGGGTTCAAGCAATTCTCCTGCCTCAGCCTCCCAAGCAGCTGGGATTACAGGCACGCGCCACCACACCCAGCTAATTTTTGTATTTTTAGTAGACACGGGGTTTCACCGTGTTGGCCAGGCTGGTCTCAAACTTCTGACCTCAAATGATCTGCCCACCTTGCCCTCCCAAAGTGTGGGGATCACAGGCGTGAGCCACTGCGCCAAGCCTAAATTTGCCATTTTAATCATTTGAAAGCATACAGTTCACAGCATTAAGTACATTCACGCTGTTATGCAACCATCATCGCCATCCATCTCCAGAACCTTTTTATCTTCCCAGTATGAAAACTCTGTATCCACTGAACAGTAACTCCCCACTCACTCTTCCCCCAGCCCCTGGTTACAACCACTCTGGTGTCTCTCTGATCTTGCCTACTTTTATAAGCCTGTAATCCCAGCACTTTGGGAGGCCGAGGCGGGTGGATCACGAAGTCAACAGATCGAGACCATCCTGGTCAACATGGTGAAACCCCGTCTCTACTAAAAATACAAAAAATTAGCTGGGCATGGTGGCGCGTGCCTGTAATCCCATCTACTCGGGAGGCTGAGGCAGAAGAATTGCCTGAACCCAGGAGGTGGAGGTTGCGGTGAGCCGAGATCGCGCCATTGCACTCCAGCCTGGGTAACAAGAGCGAAACTCCGTCTCAAAAAAAAAAAAAAAGAACTGAAATCAGACAGTATCTGTCCTCTTGTCTGTCTTCTTTCCTTTGGCGTAATGTCTTCATGGTTCATCCATGTAGCAGATATCAGAATTTCATTCCTTTCTAAGGCGGAATAATAGTTTATCGTACGTATGAACACACCACACTTTGTTGATCCCCTCATCCGCGGACGAACACCTAAGTTGTTTCCATGTTCTGGCTATTGTGAATAGTGCTGCTATGGACTTCGGTGCAGCTGCCATTTTATTGTTTTCTCTTTTTTTTTTTTTTTTTTTTTTTTTGAGACGGAGTTTCGCTCTTGTTACCCAGGCTGGAGTGCAATGGCAGGATCTCGGCTCACCGCAACCTCCACCTCCTGGGTTCAGGCAATTCTCCTGCCTCAGCCTCCCGAGTAGCTGGGATTACAGGCACGCGCCACCCTGCCCAGCTAATTTTTTGTATTTTTAGTAGAGATGGGGTTGCACCATGTTGACCAGGATGGTCTCGATCTCTTGACCTCGTGATCCACCCGCCTCGGCCTCCCAAAGTGCTGGGATTACAGGCGTGAGCCACTGCGCCCGCCCCCCCCCTTTTTTTTTTTGAGATGGCATCTTGCTCTGTCACCAGGCTGAGTGCAGTGGTGTAATCTCAGCTCACTGCAACCTCCACCTCCTGGGTTCAAGGAATGTGCTGCCTTAGCCTCCTGAGTAGCTGGGATTACAGGAGCCCACCACCACACCCAGGTAATTGTGTGTGTATGTGTTTTTGTTTTTTGTTTGTTTTTTGAGACAGAGTTTTGCTCTTGTTGCCCAGGCTGGAGTGCAATGGCACAATCTCAGCTCACTGCAACCTCTTCCTCTTGGGTTTGAGCAATTTTCCTGCCTCAGCCTCCTGAATAGCTGGAATTACAGGCATGTGCAACCATGCCCAGCTAATTTTTGCATTTTTAGTAGAGACGGGGTTTCTCCATGTTGGTCAGACTGGTCTCAAATTCCTGACCTCATGTGATCCACCCACCTCAGCCTCCCAAAGTGCTGGAATTACAGGTGTGAGCCACTGCACTCAGCCAATTTTTTGTATTTTTTTTTTTTTGAGACAGAGTTTCGCTGTTGTTACCCAGACTGGAGTGCAATGGCACGATCTCGGCTCACCGCAACCTCCGCCTTCTGGGTTCAAGCAATTCTCCTGCCTGAGCCTCCCAAGTAGCTGGGACTACAGGCGCGCACCACCATGCCCAGCTAATTTTTGTATTTTTAGTAGAGACGGGGTTTCATCTTGTTGACCAGGATGGTCTCGATCTCTTGACCTCGTGATCCACCCGCCTCGGCCTCCCAAAGTGCTGGGATTATAGGCGTGAGCCACCGCGCCCAGCCCAATTTTTTGTATTTTTAGTAGAAACAGGGTTTCACCATGTTGCCCAGGCTGGTCTCGATCGAACTCCTGACCTCAGGTGATCCTCTTGCCTCGGCTTCCCAAAGTGCTAGGATTACAGGAATGAGCCACTGCACCTGGCCTTTTTCAGATTTTCTATTTTAACCCCTGCATGTGGCATAACTGCTCTTTTTTTTTTTTTTTTTTTGAGACTGAGTCATGCTCTGTCGCCCAGGCCCGAGTGCCATGGCATGATCTCTGCTCACCACAAACTCTGCCTCCTGGGTTCATGCGATTCTCCTGCCTCAGCCTCCCAAGTAGCTGGAGTTACAGGCACACACTACTATGCCTGGCTAATTTTTTGTATTTTTAGTAGATACGGGGGTTTTACCATGTTGGCCAGGCTGCTCTTGAACTCTTGACTTCATGATCCACCCGCCTTGGCCTCCCAAAGTGCTGGGATTACAGGCGTGAGCCACTGTGCCCAGTCCTTCTTTGCTTTTCTTTTTCTTTTCTTTTCTTTTTTTTTTTTGAGACAGAGTCTTGCTCTGTTATCCAGGCTGGAGTGCAATGGGCATGATCTCAGCTCACTACAATCTCTGCCTCCCAAGTTCAAGCAGTTCTCATGTCTCAGCCTCCCGAGTAGCTGGGATTACAGGCACCTGTCACCACACCCCACTAATTTTTATAATTTTTAGTAGAGTTGGGTTTTTGCCATGTTGGCCAGGCTGGTCTTAAACTGATGGCCTCAAGTGATTCACCTACCTTGGTCTCCCAAAGTTCTGGGATTACAGGCATGAGCCATTGTGCCTGGCCAGTGATTAAACTTTTCATGGTACTTTTACATATGACATTCAAATCCCAACAATCACACAAGAAAACTGATTACCTGTATAGAGCTGATAGCGAGTGTTTTCCAACCCAAGGAGGTAGTTTATCATGGTAGATTTACCAACACTCCACGGTCCCAGGAACAGCACCATAGGCTTGGAGGTTATCTCTCCATCTGTGGGCAACAGGAATTAGAAATGGAACGAAACCAACAAAAGTTCACACGAGGAGTATGGCACCGTACTCCAAAGCCTCTGGCTGTCTATCCAACTGAGTTGTGGAATTCTCCGTGGATCAGACGTGTGTAGCCCCCAGTGACACTTCTCTAGCTACATAAGTGTGATCACGCAGTAAAAAGACACAGAAGTCACTGTCTGGGTCTTGCCCAGATCCTTGGCAATCAGCCCACACCAGAAGAAGGATCTCAGTGAATTCAACAAACCCTGACTCAGAGCTCACTCTAGGTGAGATCTCCTGGTTAAATCTGGAGGAGAAAAGCTCATAGAAAAAGGAGGACAGAGCTTCCACAGGCAGAGAATCTGCTTGAGACAGAGGAGAATGGCCATGGATCAGCTTGTATAATCTTGGGTGGTAGACTCAGACCCTACCTGTCTCCAGTCTTTGCAGCTCTCCTCTCCTCCTACCTGGGGCTCCCAAAACAGCCTAATCCTGGGCTCTAGAGCCAGTCTCTCTCTCTCTTTCTCTCCTCTTTTGTTTAGAATCAGGGTCTCCATCGCCCAGGCTGAAATGCAGTGGTGCAGTTATGCCCCACTACAATTACCGGGCTCAAGCAATCCTCCCACTTCAGCCTCTCAAGCAGTAGCTAGGACTACAGGCATGCACCACTATGCCCAGCTAAATTTTAAATTTTTTTGTACAGCCAGGGTCTTGCTACATTGCTCAGGCTGGTCTCAAACTAAAGGGCTCAAACAATCCTCAACCCTTGGCCTCCCAAAGTGCTGGGATTACAGGTGTGAGCCACTGAGCCCAGCCCCCATCTGTTTTTTTTTTTTTTTTAACAGAGAGTGGTGCAGTATGCTTCCTCTTGTTCATCTTGCTTTCAGATACTCTGGTCTTCCTACTCTGAGGCTAAAGCTTCATCCTACCTGGGTGGTGTCTTATAAATGTCAGGCACATGTACATTGCCTGAAAGCAACACCATGGCCCTACTCTATCTGTCCCTGCCTGTGAATACACAGGAGACACATCTCTGTGGATGTCAGGCCCTGGCTGGGGGCCAGAAAGGGATAGGGAGGCTGAGAGGTGGCAGGAGTCCACAGTTACAACCACAGAGATGTCACAGTTTCTAAACACTGGCCCAGGTGATGCCAAGGAGCGCCCTGGATGTTCCCCATTCTCAGAAACGAGCCACAAACAGGGCCCATTGGGGCGCTGCGGTTTCAGCTCCTCACAGCAGGGGGCACCGCTGGCCGATGCAGGAGGTGGGAGGGGAACCTGGGAGAGGTTACAAGGAAGCTGGCCAGAGACTAGGAGTTAAGAGTCAAGCCCAGAAGGTGAGCACAGGGGCCAAGAAACGGGCCCTCCCTGCAGAGCACCATGCCCTGGGGACATGGGAGCTCCTGGCCCCTGTTGCTGTCCACATAAGTTTCCAAGCCTCTGGGTCTTAGGGCCCAGTGAGAAAGAAAAAGCCACTGGGCTTTCTCTGTAACCTCACACCAATCTCCGTGTATCTGCCGCAAATCGGGAGGGGATAACTGGCTCCTAGGCTACAAAAAACTATATAGGTAGCTGTGGAATGGAGTCTTCCCTGCTTCCAGCTGTGTAATCCTGGGCAACCCAGCATGTCTCTGGGCTGAGGTTCTCCTCTGTAGAGCAGGAAGAATACAGACCCTATGATACCCTGGCCATTGACAGCCATCCAGAGCATCAAATGAGATCAAATGAGATCATACAGAAATAGCCAGATTAACACAGGGAAACATTTGTAATATCATTCACAAAACAGTAAGACACCATTGCTACATTTTTAAAAGATGAGTAACATTTTAAAATGGCATTGCTGTTGGGAAACAAGGACTCTCGTCTACTGTTACTGTGAGTACAAATTGGTATCACTGAAGGCAATTTAGCAACAACTAGCAAAACAGTAATTCTGGTTCCAATTTATTTATTTATTTATTATATTTGTTTGGAGTGCACTGGTGCAATCTCAGTTTACTGCGTCTCTGCCTCCAGGGCTCAAATGATCCTCCAGGGCTCAAATGATCCTCCTGCCTCAGCCTGCTGAGTAGCTGGGACCACAAGCACATGCCACCATACCCAGCTATTTTTTCTGAGACGGGGTCTCACTCAGTCATCCAGGCTAGAGTGCAGTGGCACGATCTCAGCTCACTGCAACCTCCGCCTCCCTAGTTCAAGCAATTCTCACGCCTCAGCCTCCCAGCCTATAGCTGGGATCATAGGCATCTACCACCATGCCCAGCTAATTTTTGTATTTTTAGCAGAGATGGGGTTTCACCATGTTGGCCAGGCTGGTCTCAAACTCCTGACCTCAAGCGATCTGCTTGCCTCAGCCTCCCAAAGTGCTGAGACTACTGGTGTTGAGCCACCATGCCCAGCCATAGGATTGTTTTTAAAGGTGCTTTGGATGGACGATTCTGAAACTATGTATTCTAGTATTGCTCAAACAAGCAAATTCATTATAGATGATGGGAGTCAGGGTTATTACTGCTCTCGGAGAGAGTTGCAAATATGGAAAAGGAAAAGCTAAAATTAATCGTGTGGCATTATACTGCAATTGGATTTTTATATAGATGATGGATAGAGATATTGGCATATGCAGCATATAAATTGGTATATGCATTATATAAATTACAGACATAAGCCACCATGCCCAGCCTGATTTTTGGTTTTTGTTTGTTTTTTGAGATTGAGTCTTGCTCTATTGCCCAAGCTGGAGTGCAGTGGTTTGATCTCAGCTCACTGCAACCTCTGACTCCCAGGTTCAAGTGATTCTCCTGCTTCAGCTTCCTGAGTAGCTGGGATTACAGGCACACACCACCATACCTAGCTAATTTTTGTATTTTTAGAAGAGACGGGGTTTCATCATGTTGGCCAGGGCCTCAGGCTCCAAAGTGCCAGGATTACAAGCCTGAGCCACTGCACCTGGCCCTAATTTCTGTATTTTTTGTAGAGACAGTGTGGCTCAGGCTGATCTCAAACTCCTGGGCTCAACACATCCTCCTGCCTCGGGCTCCCAAAGTGCCAGGATTACAGGTGTGAGCCACAAGGAGGGTGCTGGTTTTCCAGAGCATGGCGTGACCATGCAGGAGAAGAGCACACAGCCATCAGAGGGAAGGAAGGAGGTCTCCACACACACAGCTGGCATAACAGGATCCCATGTTCATACAATCAAAAAGGACATCCTTCTACGCACTCACACAGGCAAAGGAAAGGCCTGGAAGTCTTCACAAGAAACTATAATGGTAGTTTTCTCTGGGAGTCGAATTAAAGAAGGTGGAGATCAAGAACGGAATTTGTATGCTATTCTGCACTATTTGAATGTTTTGCAACAAGTGTGTCTTATTTTTATTATTTTGAAAACGAATTTTGCAAAGAATCCAGGCCCAAGGGAAGCAGATGGGGAAGGGTAATAGGAGGAGGGGAAGGAACGGGTGATCAGAGGGCTCAGGCACCACCTGTGAGTAGATGGGGACACCTGTGAGCTCTGGAGCACAGGAGGGATCCAAATCAGTATTATCGCCCTTGAAGACTCAAATATGCACGACTGAAGTATAAAGGCTTAAAACCAAAATGCTATCTGGTAAAGCATTGCACTCTGCTGGTGAAAGGTAGTTCCTGTGACAGTATCATCCTTTCCAACTCCCAGGGGGAGCCCAGACCCAGACCCACGGGTCCTTGCACACATTGCAAACGAGCTCCTGAACCTGTGTGGGCACCAGGGGAGTCCAGTCTGGTTAGTGGTCCAGCCTTGCTGACAGGCCTGTACCATACATGTACTCTCAAGCTCTACCCGTGATCTCATGCCCTACCCGTGATCTCATGCCCTACCCGTGATCTCATGCCCTATCTGTCATCTCATGCCTTACCCATGATCTCATGCCCTACACGTGATCTCATGCCCTACCCGGATCTCACACTGTACTTGTGACCTCAGGCCCACCTTACCTGTGATCTCATGCCTTACTCGTGATCTTGTGCCTTACCCGTGATCTTGTGCCCTACTTGTGAACTCCTGCGTTACCTATGATCTCATGCCCTACCTGTGATCTCATGCCTTACCTGTGATCTCATGCTGCCGGAGCTCATTGTACTTGTAAGACTGCTCCAGGGGCTTGATGGATGAGTGGTAGATCTTCCGAAGCCTCTGCAGCACCGCTGAGACAGAGAGGGCAGAGGGAAGAACATCAGGCAGGTACGATCCAGGCAGCCTCTCCACTGTGGAGGGGTTTCACCATCCAGGGCAGCTCCAGCCCTGCCTGGTTGGGAGCAGGCGCCGTCTGCAGCCTGGCAACCATGCAATGTATTTGTAGTTGGGGGGCTGGCCCACATCTCAACCCACAGAAACCTTCAAACCAAAAGGCATTCTCCTACCCACCCCCAAAGCCTCCTGAGCTGTTTGGTTATTTTATTTTATTTTTTTAGAGACAGGATCTCACTCCATCACCCAGGGTGGAGTGCAGTGGTGTAATCATAGCTCACTGCAGCCTCTAATTCCTGGGCTCAAGCAGCCCTCTCACCTCAGCCTTCCAAAGTGTTGGGATTACAGGCATAAGATACTGCAGCTAGGCTTTTTTTTTTTTTTTTTCCGAGATGGAGTTTCACTCTGTCGTCCAGGCTGGAGTTCAGTGGCACAATCTCAGCTCACTACTACCTCTGCCTCCTACGTTCAAGCAATTCTCCTGCCTCAGCCTCCTGAGTAGCTGGGATTACAGGCATGCACTACCACTCCCAGCTAATTTTTGTATTTTTAGTAGAGACAGGGTTTCACCATGTTGGTCAGGCTGATCTCGAACTCCTGACCTCATGATCTGCCTACCTCGGCCTCCCAAAGTGCTGGGAATACAGGCGTGAGCCACCACGCTGGGCAGTGAGATGTTTTTTTAAAACCTCTCTCCTCTTCCTCACCTGAAGAGTGTGTCTGAAACCCCGCCTTGCCCTGCAGCCTACTACAAGCCCTTTCTTTGGTGGATGAGAATTCCATCTTTGCGGCCCACTCTGTATGTGCTCCCTGAGCATAGAAGGCAAGGAGGCGAGCACCGAGTAGGCCTGCAGAATGGCACCCTGGCGCTGGCCTGTCACTGTACTCCCAGACACTCCTGAAGGGGTCACATAACCCAGATGGCCCTTTCTAGGAGGCAGGGAGGAACCAGTAGGAAGGCCTGTGGGGCGGTGAATCAGGCTAGCGAGACTCTAGCCCTCCATCCCCCGCCAGCTGTGTGTCAGGAGTGAACTGCTGCTAGCCTGAGCTCCGGTGGTGGCTCGCTAAGAGAGGACAAGCCCCACTGCAATCCTTGGGTCGCAAAGCTAAATGATATACCACAGGAAAGGGCTTTATTAACCGCCACAGCAAAAGGAGATGGGTCTGTGTTAAGCGTCCTCCCCTGCACAGCAGGGGGCCACACTGGATTCACCCACAGTGGCCCTCTGCTTGGACGGCCCTTCCTCCTCTCCGCCCACCTGGAGCCTCCAGCCGTGGACCCTCCTCACAGAGCCTCCTCCAAGAAGCCTCCCACCTTCAGGGCTCCCCTCCTCCCCAGGGTCCCCTCTGGCCTCCAGGATAAGGCCCCGGTGCACCCTGGCTCTCCAAAGCCTCCAGGGGTCTGCCTGGCACCTGGCAGCCTGGGCGTGTCTCCCTCCCCTGGTTACCAGAGTAGTCGTCAGATGGCTTGTCCTCATTCAGCATGAGGGTGTTCTCGATGTGGGAGCGGTCCCTCAATGGGGCTTCTTCATTCGCATCCTCTGCCTCTTCTGCAGAGAGAAGCACACAGCCAAGTGAGGGCAAAGCTGATAGCCAGCTGAGCTCTGAGCGTCGGCACTCTAGACGAGGGCTGGGCCTCCAGCAAGGGCTCAGCGGAGTCTTGCCAAGTTACACTGGACTGAGCTCTGCCTTTAGGAAGGAATTTGATAATCCAAACTCTATGAAGCCCCATGGGCAATGTAGTCACATTTGGGCAGAGGGTCCACATCTCAAACTGCAGAAACCTTCTTATCTATTCATTTCATATATCCAACCAATAGGCACCGAACACCTTTGCCACGCCAGGCACTGAGTGTCATGCTGGGAACACAGTGCTGCCTACCACAGGCACAGCTCCTGCCCTTAGGCAGTTACTTAGTCCAGTGGAGTCAGAGATAATCGTCTTCAAAGGAATGCTGGGGTGGCTCACACCTGTAGTCCTAACATTTTAGGAGGCCGAGGTGGGAGGATTACTTGAGCCCAGAAGTTTTGAGATCAGCCTAGGCAAGATAGCAAGACCCCATCTCTACAAAAACAAAGTTTAAGTTAACCAGGCAGTGGCGCACACCCACAGTCTCAGCTCAGGAAGCTGAGACAGGAGGACCCTGTGAGCTCAGGGTGCCAAGGCTGCGGTGAGCCATCGTCACCTCACTGCGCTCCAGCCCGGGTCATAGAGTGAGACCCCGTGTCAAAAAATTAAAACATCAAACATCTCAGGAGGCTTTGAGGCTAGGTAGGAGAATTCCTTTTGGCTTGAACTCCAGCCTGGGCAAAAGAGGGAGACCCTGTCTCAAAAATAATAAATAATAATAATAATAATAATAATAAAATGTAATCATTACAGACGATGGGGTGGCCACAGAAGGAAACATTCTGGAGGCTAGGTGGGGCTCCGGAGTGTGTCTATGTGGTCTGAGCAATGGGGTCAGAAAAAACCTCCTCAGGTCTCTGCTGGGGGAGTGAGTTAGGTGAAGAGTTGAGAGAAGCGTTCTGTGAAAGCCCCAGAGGAGACTTGCTTATCAAGAAGCAGGAGGGGAGTCTGCTGCTGTGGGGGAGGTCTGGGTGCTGGGGAGCTACTGAGGTCCTCAGGGCTGACTGGGCAGGACCTTCCACAGAGCTTTGGGTCTCACCCCAAGAGCAATGGGAGCCAGTGAGGGGCCACTGTGGGGTGTGTGTGTGTCTGTGTGTGTTGTGCCTGTCTCGTTGTGTGTCTGTTTTTGTGTGTCTCTGTGTATATTTGTGTCTGTATGTCTGTGTGTCTCTGTGTCTGTGTATGCCTGTGTATGCCTGTGTTGTGTATGTGTGTCTGCTTCTGTGTCTGTATGTTTATCTCTGTATCTGTGTGGGTCTCTCTGTGTTATCTGTGTTCGTCTGTTTCTGTGTGTCTCTGTATCTCTGTATTTGCATCTCTGTGTATATTTCTGTATCTGTATGTCTCTCTGTTGTATGTGTGTGTGTGTGTGTGTGTGTGTGTGTGTGTGTTGAGGGGGGCAACTGTTGCTTCTGACCCAGACAGCAAGTGATGTGGGGTGCCTGCCACAGGCTCCCGGGTATAGGGAACTGTGATATCACAGCTGCTTCTTCCCAGGCTGCCTACACAGAGAATTTAAGGCGATTAGAAGAGGGGCAGACTCAGGCCTATGGGGCAGAAGGAGGCCAGCTCCACTAGGGGAGATGCAAAGAAGAGTCAATATGTCTCATGTAGCATCTCATGATAATGACTCTTTAAACCAGTCCCAGGTAGCCCCAACCCCAGACCCAGAATAAGGAGCTGACTGACTGCAGCACACACCCACCGTTATGGAGAATACAAGTCCTGAAAGATAGCATATAAGTAATATGTAGATATACAAATTGACTGGGCGTGGCAGCTCACGCCTGTAATCCCAGCACTATGGGAGGCAAAGGCGGGAGGATGCTGCTCTAGGTGGGCATTTGAGAGACAACAGCAGTCACAGACTGAGTTCTCATCTCATGATCCTGACCCCCAGTCCTGGTTCTGCAACACTTCCTATAACCTAGTCTTCAAGAGAGACCCCGGCGCTAGCCTCCCAAGGAATCACCAGGGCAGTTCCCAACCCACCCCCATCCACTCCTTGCACCTCCACCCACCAGCCACGGGGCACCCATCATGTCATTAGCTCCTTTAGGCCGAGGCACTGGCATGTGCTACTGCACAGCAGGGACCCTAAGGGGAGGCTCTGGGGGACCTGACTCAGAAGTACCGGGGCCCCTGTGGCCCCTCCAAACTGGAGACCAGCGGCCAATGCATAGCCTAAAGGCACCGCCCCGCACCAAGACTCTGGAAAGGGACTGCCACTCTCTGCCACTTTCTCCTGTCCCTGCCTGTCTCCTACACACAAGACTTGCCGGGAGAATGCAGCTGCCCAAGGGACGGGGTTGCTGTTAGGGAAGTAATTCCTACCCTGGGCAGCAATGATGGGATTCCCCCTCCCCTGATGTTCCTCCTCAGGCTCCTCTGCCTTGTCTGGGATCTCACTGCCTGCAGGCTCTGTATTCAATTCCTCCAAGCCAGGCTGGGCTCCTCTGTCCCCGTGGCTTGAGGTTCCTGCAGCTTCCTGGGGCTCCCCAGCTTCCTGGGACTCCTGGGCTTCCTGGGGCGCCCCAGCCTCCTTGGTGGTACCCTCTGCTTCTTCTGAGCTAGCTCCACCACCGCTGTCCTCTTCGGACTCCTCTTCGGAGGGAATGCCTCCTTCTTCCTCGCTTCCACCTCCATCGCCACTTTCCTCTTCAGAGGAGGCCTCATCTGCGTCCTCCTCAGTCATCACTGGGGTCTGCCTCTCCTCAGTGTCTTCTGCCTCAGTGCTCTGGGCACCCCCAGACTCCGCATTGGCTTCTACAGCTGGGTCGGGCTCCCCCTGGTCCTCGGTGCCCTCCCTGGCTTGTGTGTCAATATCCGACTCCGACTCTCCCCCTACAGTTGCGACGTCAGGGGCTCCCTCTGGCACTGCAGGGTCCTGGCCAGGCCCAGGGCCGCCCTCGGCCTCTGTGTTCAGTGAGTGGACCCCATCACCCTCTGAGCAAGGAGAGGCCCCCTCTGCCTCTGGCTCTGCTGTCCCTGCCACTGCTCCCTGCACAGGGCTATCCTCTGGGACCTCCTGGGCTGCATCAGGGAGTTCACAGCCCCCAGCCTGTCCTCCTGCCTCTCCACCGGCAGCTCCCTCCATGAGAAGCCCAAGCCCAGGCTCCTCTCCTAGCCCCTCTCCAGAACTGGGCTCCGGCTGCTCCTCTTCCACAGACCCCTTGGGCCCTCCTGGAGGGAGAGCACTTGCTGCTGGTGGGCCATTCTTTTCCTCCCCAGGCCCTGCAGCATCCCTGTTGTCCCTTTCCCCAGGTAGAGGTGACTCTGTGGCTGAGGCATTGGAGAGGCTGGCTTCAGGATCAGAGCCCGGGCCGGCAGTAGATGCAGGGGTCTTCTCGGGGCTCTCAGCCTCCCTGTCATCTGGGTAGTGAAGGAGCAGACTCTTATCTTGAGGAGCTGTGTCTGCATACAGACCCCTTTCTTTCTCCTCTAGACTTGCATCTCCGGCAGAGAAATGATTCTCCAGCAAATTGCCAACATCTTCTGTGCCACCCGATGTGGAGACTTGCAGTTCTAAATGATTAGAACATGATTGGTCAGTTTCACAGGGTTGGCACTGGCTTTTTTTCTCAAGACTCTACACCAACCCAGCTCCCGTCTTCTGGGATGTGGTGTTGGCCTGGTGTGCAGCGTTACACCTACCAACCTGGGTCTTCAGGACCACCTCATGCGTAGCAAGCAGGTGTTATTCTGCCACCCTCCCAAGATGTGGAAACTGTGGATCGGTGAGTTAAAGGACCAACCCACTATCCGTCACTAAGGAAGTGAGCAGCTGTGCTAACCCAAGAACCCCTGCGACCCTGGCCCTGACCTTCAAGCTTCCCAGCTTGGTCCTGATGACTGTATATGGAGGGAAACTTGGGTGAGCCCTTCCAGTCCTTCCTCAACCTTGCTCATGGGCATGTGCAGCCGGGCTCAACCTTGGGGATGCTTCCAAGATGGGACAAATGCTTGTGCAGCCCACCTCATGTCAGTTCCTACAGTCATTAACAAGCATGCTTTTAATACTGATATCAGCAAAGGAGTGAAAACAGGTGTTTGCAGGCTGGATAATCTTAGGTTACACGGCACAGTGCTTAGGGGATTACTTGTGGCTCTCGACCTTATTAAGTCACACATCTAACCCTGTCCCAGTAAGGGCAGGCATTTGCTGGCCTCCCTACCTTAGATTAGAGGGTGCGTGGCCTGAGGAGGAGATATCCAAAACAGGCAAGGCCTGGGCTTCCCAAATGCCCCGGCCAACCCCTTCCAAGGGGATCCCTTTGTAAGGGACTGGAGCTTCACCCAGAGAGCAGAGGGCCCAGGAAGAGAGAAAAGCAGGGGCTTCATATGTGCCAGAGACCTCTGTCAAGGGTCAAGTTTAATGTTTGGAAGATGGGGTCAGAAAAGTCAGAGCATGGTGGCTCACACCCATAATCCCAACACTTTGGGAGACCGAGGTGGGTGGACCACCTGAGGTCAGGAGTTTGAGACCAGCCTGGCCAACCTGGTGAAACCCCATCTCTACTAAAAATACAAAAATTAGGCCGGGCACAGTGGCTCACGCCTGTAATCCCAGCACTTTCGAAGGCTGAGGCAGGAGGATCACGAGGTCAAGAGATCAAGACTATCCTGGCCAACACGGTGAAACCCCGTCTCTACTAAAAATACAAAAAAATTAGCCAGGCATAGTGGCATGACGTGCCTGTGGTCCCAGCTACTCAGGAGGCTGAAGCGGAAGAATCACTTGAACCCAGGAGGCAGAGGTTGCAGTGAGCCGATATTGCGCCACTGCACTCCAGCCTGGTGACAGAGCAAGACTCTGTCTCAAAAAAAAAACCAAAAAATTAGCCGGGCCTGGTGGCACACACCTGTAATCCCAGCTACTCAGGAGACTGAAGCAGGAGAATCACTTGTACCCAGGAGGCGGAAGTTGCAGTGAGCCGAGATCACACCACTGCATTCTAGCCTGGCCAACTGAGCTAGACTCCGTCTCAAAAAAAATAAAGAAAAGAAAATGGGGCCAGAAGAGAGGGTTAGGTCCACCCCTCTGCTCCCTGCCCCGAGGCTAGGGTCTGTTTTGGGGGGACATTGCAGGCTCATGGAGATGAGGGACCACAGGCATCCTGCCTTGGGGCAGCTGAGGCAACCTCCATTCTCCCTTGACTCTCAAGGCGTCTCCGAGGAAGAGCACCCCACCTGTCTGCTGAACACAGACACCCCCTCTCAGACCACCACTTGTAACTCCCATCTCTCCCTCCCGCAAAGAAAAGCAACTTCTTGGGGTACCTGTTCTCCCTCAGGGTGCCCATCCTTGATCTCCAAAAGCTGGGCAGCCTCCAGGGATCATAAGCAAGTATTTTCTCATAGTTCCGACAGACAGCCAACCTGCTGTCAAACTCAGAAAGATATGAAGCTTGGTACCTTTGATTAGAGAGGAGCCCCATGGATTGAAATAGACAGTCTTTCCCCCAGCACTTTCATATGCACAGCCATTTAACCTTTATGACTGTCAGAAAGATTTTACAGTTGAATTAGTGCAAGTCCACAGATCTCTGCTCTGCCCCAGATACGTCACCACTAAGTGGCTAATAGGTGACTGGAACCCAGAACTGCCCAGTCTCTGTCCACCTTCCATGCCACGCTGTACTTAGTGGAGCACAGGAGACCCCTTCCTGCTGGTACCTCAGCCCCTGCCTGCAAGCACCTTCTCTCCAGACTTATGCTCCGTATGGTCTTGGCTCCTGAGCTGCAGGAACCAGATTTAATTCTGTGTTCCCAGGGCCTCGGACCCTGCCTGACCAACAGAAAGTGCTGGAAGAGATCCACAGTTAGATCTGGGTACCAACGAGAATTCCTGGTCCCTTCGTGAGGGACAGACAAGACAAGGAGCTGAGGGTTGCTCATTTTAATTTTACATACCTTTAAGTCCTGATTCCTTCACCTACATCTCTACTCTCTGCCTTCTACCTCTGCAGAAAAACCTGTGGTGGGAACTTGGTTTGATTAGAAGAGACTGGCTGTCCTCTGAGCAACGGGATGTGCATAATGTATATGAGATACATCTGTATGCACATATCTGAGAGGCAGCCTGCCAGGCAATGCTTAAGCACCTTACATATAAAACAGTATCTTCATCATGCTGAATTTTCTCAATCTTACTTGTTTTTATAAAAGGAGTACTCTTATGTTTTTATTTTTTTCCTTTCGTGTCCTTACTCATAAAATGAATATTATCCATATTTTTTTTTTTGAGACAGGGTTTCACTCTGTCAACCAGGCTGGAGTGCAGCGGCACAATCTCGATTCACTGCAACCTCTACCTCCCAGGTTCAAGCAATTCTCCTGCCTCAGCCTCCGGAGTAGCTGGATTACAGGCATGTGCCATCATACCTGGCTAATTTTTGTATTTTTAGTAGAGATAGGGTTTCATCATGTTGGCCAGGGTGATCTCGAACTCCTGACCTCAAGTGAACTGCCTGCCTCAGCCTCCCCAAAGTGCTGGGATTATAGATGAGAGCCACTGCGCCCAGCCTCATATCCCTGTTTTTACAGATGAGAAGACTGGAATCAGAGACACTGAGGCCCTTGTCGAATGTCACATAGCTAATAACTGGCTTGGGTCATGTGACAATGTGACTTCAGAGCCACAGTAACCCCTGGGAGCCTGTTAGAGATGCAGACTTTCAAGCCCCAGCCCAGACCCACTGAATCACGATCCGAATTTTAACAAAATGGCCAGGTGATTCATGGGCACATTATAGTCTGAGAAGTGCTTTTCTACACTGGTCTCAACCAGTGATTCTCAGCATTGGCTGCATATTGAAATCACCTGCTTCTTGGCCCCATATTTCCCTTTTTCTGTGGTTTTGATGTAAATAATCCAGGGTGTTGCACCAGCACCAGGATTTAAAAAAAAGAAGTTCTTAGGTAACACACAAAGTTGCAAACCACTGTAACCACCAAATCAAATCATCCTGACCCCAGGCTTCAGCTTCCAGACCCTCCGCACTGTGAGGATGCCCATTGTGGGCTCTCAAGTTGGGGTGGGTCTCCTAGGGCCTGGCATTTGCCTTTGGAACAGCAGTGGTCAGGGTGTCTCCTCTGGGAATCCAGCCCTTTCCATGGGCCTCTGTTGCCCTTCAGTGATGACGGTGTTGACAGTGATGATGAGGCTCATGATGATGATGAGGGTGATGACGGTGGCGATGATGATGACGGTGGTGGTGATGATGACGGTGGTGGTGATGACGACAGTGGTGATGATACTGAGCTGAATGAACGCTAGGTCTGATGTCCTATAACATTTCTGACATTCCCAAAAGCCCTTTTTCCCTGATAAAGGTGAGAGGGCTGCACAGTCCCAAAGGGAATGAAGACTCCAGACGTTGGGGGTTCACCGTGACCATGACCTTCACATTGCTGTGTGTTTCCACTCTTGAGTCCTAGGCAGGAAGCGAGGCATGCACATGTGTACATTTACATTCAGGCTCTTCCCTGGTTTTCACAACTTAGGGCCAAGCTTCCCCTGAACTTCTGCTAAACAATTTGGAGTGAAAAGGACTGAGGATGATGGCTTCTTGCACTGTGGCCTTCCTTCCCAGGCTAAAAATAACTGCTCAAACAGAAAGTCCCTCCATGAAACAAGCTGTCCCACTGGGCCCCCAGACCTCAGTCCCTGGACAGTAGTTGTCCCATTGGACCTGGTTCTCCTCTTGGAGGCGCAGACAGAGGTGTGGGAGCCTCCGATTACACTCATTTCAATCCTGTGACATCTCACTTCAATCCTGGGAAATCATGGCCTGTGTCTTTCCGGCCTCTCCTGCTTCTTGCCAAAGCCCCCTATTGGCCCTGGAGCAGGGAGGCCACAGAGGACCCAGGACACCCTGGAGAGGTGAATCCCCAGTAAGATGAGTCTTGGTCTATCCCGGGACATGAAGTGCCGCACTGTATGTGCCCCTGCCAGGGCAGCCACCCCGGCTCCGGCCAGGACAAGCCCAGGACTGACGTCAGGGCACAGGAATAGCAGGCCCCAACTCTGCCCAGAGACCATGGGAAGGCCCCAGCCCCACTCACACCCAGACCAAGCATGACACACACCAATCCTGCTTCTCCCTCCAGCCTGTCTGCCAGCAGCCTTTCTCGGGGGGCCAGGCTTCCAGCGGCTCCCACCAGCACCACAGCCTCAGTGCAGCCCCAGGGGCTCAGTCCCTCTCTCTTTCCACCACCAACCAAACGCCTTGATTTTGTTTCTTAAGCTCCAGTCCCGTTCCAAAGCACTTTTTTTCTTTTCTTTTTTTTCCTTTTTTGAGATGGAGTCTCACTCTGTTGCCCAGGCTGGAGTGCAATGGCGTGATCTTGGCTCACTGCAATCTCCACCTCCCAGGTTCAAGTGATTCTCCCGCCTCAGCCTCCCGAAAAGCTGGGAGTATAGGTGCCCACTACCACACTCAGCTAATTTTTGTATTCTTAGTAGAGATAGTGTTTCACCACGTTGGCCAGGCTGGTCTCAAACTCCTAACCTCAGGTGATACACCCACCTCAGCCTCCCAAAGTGCTGGGATTACAGGTGTGAGCCACCGTATCCAGCCTAAAGCACTTTCACATGGACTCAGTGGACTGTGGAGTTGCCAAGGGCTCTCGCGCGTCCAACTGTAAAGGAGGAAGCTCTGGCCACAAGCCTTTAGAGACTCGCCCAAGATCAGGGCAGGGTGGGACACAGCCCAAGTCTATGACCCTTAGTCTGGAGTTCTTTCTGCTCCCACGGGAGTTCACAAACCATATCCCATGAAGTGCTAGGGTTCCACAGAAGTGACTCAGGGGGTAAGGGAAGATCAAACAGCAGGGACAGCCACCACCCCTTTGTACTTCCTACCCTCCTTGAATCTGTCTGCCCCACTGCCTACAGGGGAAAGACTGGAGGGAGACTGACAAGCCCTGCTTCTTTGCTCTCCTTGTTTCTTCCCTCAAAATATTAGTATCTGCCTTGAGCCTTCTCCCCATTATTTTCTCCAACATCCTAAGACATCCTGCTTATAGCATGTTCTTTTTTTTTTTCTTTTTTTGAGACAGTCTTGCTGTCGCCCAAGCTGGAGTTCAGTGGCATGACAGCTCACTGCAGCCTCCACCTCCTGGGCTTAAGGGATCCTCTCACCTCAGCCCCCAAAATAGCTGGAACTCCAGGAGTGTGCCACCACATCCAGCTGATTTTTTTTCTTTTTTTTTTTTTTTAGAGATGGGGTCTTGCCATGCTGCCCAGGCTGGTCTCAAACTCCTGGCCTCAAGTGATCCTCCCACTTCAGCCTCCCAAAGTGCTGGAATTACAGGTGTGAGCCACCTTACACTTTCATTCTGCCAGTCCGCATATGCCAGGCTCTGAGCTGGGTCATCTCCTGCCCTCACGTAGGACTCCATCTTTCCAAGGTAGTTTCCTGTGCTTATTCTTCTTCGATGCTCCTAGCAGCCCTCCGAGGCAGAAAAAGCAAGGGTTGTTAACCTCTCTTGAAATGAAGAGGTAGACACATGAAAGTCAAGTCATTTGCCTAACAAGTCATTTCAGGGATGAGCTGGAACTCAGGCCAAGAGATGGAGCAAAGCTCCCTGGGAGTGACCCTGACCTGCTGAGCTGTTCAAGCCCAGATACCAAGCTTCTGGGGCTGGGTCAACGTGTATCTGTGTATTTCACAAGGGGGTTCTCCAGAACACCAGCATTTCAGACCCTCTGCATCAGCCGTCCTTAGTACCAAGGGCCAGGAAGCTCTATCTTGAAGTTGAGACTACAGATGGAGAGCATAGAGGTCAGGACCTGTTTCTGAGCCACCTCTAGGTGTTGAATGTATTCAATGCCTTCGTGGAATCAAATGTTGATTTTATTCCAGCCCGTCCAAGTCTCCTTAGCACATGTTTCTAACAAGGACCTGCTAGGGTTATTCTTCCACATGACTTCTCGTCCATTTGAACTAGAGTTAGCAAGTCCAAAGTCATGCCTAAGTAAAATACCTCTGACCATTAGTCATACACAGTTATTCAATTGAGTCATTAGTCATAAAATCCCCGGGGGGGGGGCGGGAGGGGTGCGGACAGGAATCATTCTCCAAATCTCTGCCTGGATACATGTGTCCCAGAGAGGGAGGTGCACTGGCTGGGCGCGGTGGTTCACACCTGTAATCCCAGCACTTTGAGAGTCCAAGGCGAGTGGATCACAAGGTCAGGAGTTCAAGACCAGCCTGGCCAATAAGGTGAAACCCGTCTCTACTAAAAATATAAAAATTAGCCAGGTGTAGTGGAGTGCACCTGTAGTCCCAGATACTCAGAAAGCTGAGGCAGGAGAATCACTTGAACCCAGAAGGTGATGGCTGCAGTGAGCTGAGATCATGCCACTGCACTCCAGTCTGGGCAACAGAGCGAGACTCTGTCTCAAAAAAAAGAAAAGAGAGAGAGAGAGAGAGAGAGAGAGAGAGAGAAGCACCAACCATGGCATAGAAACGAAACCCCACGTCTTGCCCCATCTGTCCATTCTTGCTTCTTCCCTCAAAATATTAGTATCTTCCTCGAGCCTTCTCCTCAAACCCATGTCTTGCACCCATCTGTCCCCCAACCCATGCTTTGGTTCTCATTGGCTGTATCTTAAGTGCAGCAGGAACAATTCAGAAAACAGAGTTCACACTGCAGAGTAGGCAGCCTGCCCCCTTCCTTGTTCTAGATCTTGTCTCTGAACACTCGTGAACCAGGCAAATGTGAGCCAGCAGCCTCTTCTGGTGTCCTGTCTTTCCTTGACCTTATCCTGCTGGTCCTACTGGGTAAGTGTTCACTGCTCAGTACCCCTGTTCTTCCACTTTCTTTTTTTTCAACAACATGTTTCTCCATGAAGGCCTACCGCTTTTTTTTTTTTTTTTTTTTGATATGGAGTCTCACTCTGTCACCCAGGTTGGAGTGCAGTGGTGTGCAACCTCAGCTCACTGCAACCTCTGCCACCCAGGTTCAAGCCATTCTCCTGCCTTGGCCTCCCAAGTAGCTGGGATTACAGGTGCCTGCCACCACGCCTGACTAATTTTTAGAGTTTTAGTAGTGATAGGGTTTCGCCATGTTGGCCAGGCTGGTCTTGAACTCCTGACCTCAGGAGATCCACCCACCTCAGCCTCCCAAAGTGCTGGGATCACAGGCGTGAGTCACTGTGCCCAACCTCTTCCACTTCTTAGATAAAGTCTTAGACAACTTTGCAGAAGGCCGTTGCCCATAAGAACCTGAGAAGGAAAGTTCTGGCTGGAGGAAGGCTTGTCTGCATCCTCCCAGGACCCCCAAGGTCCTCTTCTGCCATTCTCTCAGCCTTTCCCTCCTCCCCTAGTATGGGCAACCAGAGTGCAGGCCCTGAGGCAGCCATTCTTGGAAGGTTTATTTGGCTTCCTAGCCATGCTCCTAAAGTCAAGGGCTAATCCCACTGGGACAGCTTGTCCCTGGCTGGACTCTAGCCCTTAAAATGATTCATCCAGGAAATAGGATACAATGACAAAAGTATGCCAGGGTACAACGACAAAGGTAGTAATCAGAGAGGACCTTGGGATTTGGGGGTCCAGAGGGATCCTTTCATAGACCAACTAGCTTGATTTCACTCATGAACGAAACCCCAATACCCTGATAAGTGCCTGTCCCAAGGCCACAGCGCTAGTTAAGGTAGTTGGCTTAAATAAGTGGCCTGCTTCTAGAACTCAGCTATCTATGGATGCTCTCCCAGCAGTGGGCCAGCGGATGAGAAGGGCTAAGTCTTCCCCAGGGCAGTGATTTCCTACCCCACCTTCTTCCACTCTTTAAAAAGAATTGTTTTAGTCCAGGCACAGTGACTCCACGAGCTGTGGCTGATACCTGCAATCCCAGCACATTGGGAGGCCAAGGTGAGAGGAGCCCTAGAGCCCAGGAGTCTGAAACCAGCATGGTTAACGAAGCAGGGCCTCATCTTTACAAAAACATTTTAAAATTAGCTTGGCATGGTGGGATGTGCCTGTGCTCCCAGCTACTGGGGAGGCTGCGGTTGGCAGACTCCTTGAACTCAAGAGTTGGAAGTTGCACTGAGCTTTGATCACACTATACTCCAGCCTGGGAAACAGAGGGAGACCCTGTCTCAAAAAAAAAAGGATTAAGACTTCAACACAATTGTTTTTAACTGATAAAGTCTAGAGAATTGACAGAATAACTTCAGTCCCCACCCCACCTCCAATTCCTGGCCTTCTTGGTTTGGAAGATAGAAAGAAATAACCAGAAATCCCACAGTCATCATACATATACATGCTTGTCACTGACAAATAAAAAATAAATATTTTTTTTTTTTTTTGAGACGGTGTCTCACTCTGCTGCCCAGGCTGGAGTGCAGTGGTGCAATCTCGGCTCACTGCAACCTCCAACTCATGAGCTCAAGCGATTCTCCTGCCTCATGTTCCTGAGTAGCTGGGATTACAGGTGCAACACCACGCCTGAAATTCTAGTATTTCTAGTATTTCTTTGTATTTCTAGTAGACACAGGTTTTCATCATGTTGGTCAGGCTGGTCTTGAACTCCTGACCTCATGATCCGCCTGCCTCAGCCTCCCAAAGTGCTGGGATTATAGGTGTGACCCACCACGCCTAGCCCACGTTTATTTTATGTATTTATTTTTTGAGACAGCATCTCTGTCACCCATGGAGTACAGTGGTTCAATCTCGACTCATTGCAACCTTTGCCTCCCAGATTCAAGTGGTTCTCCAGCCCCAGCCTCCTTAGTAGCTGGGACCACAGGTGTGCGCAACCACACTCGGCTACTTTCTATTTTTTTGCAGAGAGGGGTTTTCACCACGTCGGCCAGGCTGGTCTCAAATTTCTGACCTCAAATGATCCACCCGCCTCAGCCTCCCAAAGTGCTGGGATTACAGGCATGAGCCTCAGCGTCCAGCTGCTATTCACTTTTAAAAGAGAAATACCTCAGAAAGAGCAAACATTACATCCTAACCCCTCAGTGAGTCAGTTACTAGCAGGATGCTCTATAAAGCACTCCGTTTTTCCAGAGATCAGCTGTGCCTGCCTACAGTGAAGAGAAATCCATGCAGGAGGCCCCAGGCCTGCTTCCTCCCTTTACAGGGGCCAAGCTTGGGAGGAGAGGGAAAGGAAGGAGAAGGGATGCAGGCTGGGTTCTGAGACAGACTGAGGCAGGTGGCTGGCTTTCCCCCACCTCTAGCCCAAAGAAATTGAATCTCCCTGGGATCTGTGGGGAGGAGGTGCTGGTCTAATTTTTGGACACCAGACAGGAAGAGACTCACTGAAAGCCAAGGGGGCATGGCTTCCCCCAGGTCTCGATCTAACAGGTTCCCTAAAGGGGTCCAGGAGTCCAGGCCCACCCCATTCCCAACCCAGGGAAGCTGGAGGGAATATGCTTGAGAAACGTGGGAGCTTGGAAAGTAGGTGTGATACCGTCCCCAGCCAGGGCCAGGCCCAGTCATGCCTTTTCTTTCCTCCTGGTGGGCTGAGGCTCCGGCCTCCTGGATAGAGGCTGGTCTCTCTGACTGCACCTGGAAGTCAGGAGAGCTGAGTTCTGCCTCTTACTCCCATTTTCTTTTTTTACAGACCCTGTCCCTTAGAATCAGGGTCTTATTCTGTCACCCGGACTGGAGTGCAGCAGTGTGATAAAGGCTCACTGCAGCCTCTAATTCCAGGGCTCCAGTGATCGTCCTACTTCAGCCTCCAGAGTAGCCAGGACTACAGGCACACACCACCATGCCTGGCTAATTGTTTCATTTTTTGTAGAGACAGGGTCTCACTATGTTGCCCAGACTGGTCTCAAACTTCTAGGCTCAAGCGATCCTCCAACCTCAGCCTCTCAAAGTGCTGGGATTACAAGCATGAGCCATTGGCCCGACCCCTGCTGTCTAACTACCCAGCAACATTATATTGAGTTGCTGCTTACTCCCTCTGCACACAACTTTATTAGCTCATAAAATGCAGATAACAATATCCACTTTTCCAGCCCTGTCAGAGAGTTTTAGACATCAGGTGGTGCTCAGAAGCATTTCAACAAATGTCAACTATGAGCATCATTCTTTCCTAGAAGAGCAAAGATACCGTGCCAAATCCCATTTGCTGAGTGGGCCAAAGCAGAGCCAGCTTCAGACAAGAGCCCAGCCAGCAGGCCCTTCACACGGTTCCTTTTGCCCTCTGGGTCTGGGGGCTCAGTCAGAGTACCCAGAGAGGTTCTTCTGCCTGGGATTCCTCCAGGGCTGCCAGAAGCAGCTGAGGCGAGGAGCTGCAGGGCGCCTCAGGGGTGAGCCCTATGCTCTCCGGGAAGTTCTGGCTGGTCAGAGAACAGGAAAGGGCAAGAGCTGTCAACACTTCCAGGGGCCAGGAGCTAGTTCTGCTGATCTCAAAGTTAACCCCTGCAGTACCTGACTCCAGCCTCAGTCAGCCTTGATTCACCAGCAACATCTGAGGCCACACACGGCCTCTCACTGCCCACCACATCCTATCCCTTCTGTCCAGTCACTGAAGTGAGGTGACCCCTGACTTCACCCCAACACAAATGCACACGCAGGGGAAATTGAAACAGACCCATTCTAAAGGCCATGTCTTGCTGAGAATGGGAGGGAGGTCCTTTCTGAAGGCAAAGAGCTTTACCAGCTTTACCAGGGCCCTTCAAAGCTCTCTGAAATGGCAACGCGGTCAGAGGGAGGTCATTAGCAGTGCCGTGTAGCCTCCTCATCCTCATGGTAAGTGAGCACTGGGAATGAGACAATCAGCCCTTCAGAAACTACTCAGGCCTGGAGAATAGGGCCAGGGCTGAGCCGCAGAGATGGGGCAGGAGCAGTTCTGGCCTCCAATACAGCAGTGCTTTGCTCCTCCCGCACAAGTGAAATCACAGCTAATGTCTCTATGGCTTTCAAGAGCCTCGCACAGTGGCCCGCTGGACCATGCAGGTCCCTGCTCCTCTGTCACTAGCAGCTCTGTCCCCGTTAGCAGAGCAGGTGAGAGGAAATGCCACTCAGAGTGCCAGGCAACGGGGCACACAGCCCCTGACTGGCTCAACTGGGGAGGTGTCCTCAGCCTGGGCCAGTGGTTCCCAAGTCTACGCAGAGTTGCTTAAGGAGGAAGGACAGGCTTCCAGCAGAAATGTACATACACAAATGTCCTGGTCCGTATACCTGAGCTCATAGACCCTTCTGGAAAAACCACTACCCAGACATCAAAAAGCCAGATTTTTCCACCTTCTTTCCCAGAGGGTATCACCCAATCCGTGACAGATGGGTCCCCCACCGGGTCCTAGCATTCATGGCCCCAGGTCTCATATTATTTATCCTTATGGTTATTTTTGCATTCAAGGCTTCTAGAACTAGAAAGAAACTTAGAAACTAACTAGCCCAACTCTTTCTTTTCACACATGAGGAAATCAATACCCAGAGTGGAAAAAGGAGCCTGCGAGAAATGACCAAGTGAGCTGGGCAAAGCTAGGACTAACGACAAGGCCATCACGCCCAGCCTGTCTGGAGATTTCAGGAAGGACCCAGGGTGAGGGTCAAGCTCCCTGCATTCACCATTAAGTCTGTGGTATTCCTGGTGTCACCAGAGGAATACAGGAATGGTTATCATCACCACCAAGAGACAAAGGACAGTTGGTTCTATGAAGACTGTGAGAGATCAGCTCTTAGCTATCTAAGTTCAAGACAGCAGAGGCCAGAATATGGGACCAGAATAACATTCCAGAGTCTGGGTCATTGGAGAAGGGAAGACCCTCCCACCCTACCTTGCTGCTCCATGAACAGTACAAACTCTGGAAGCCTCCCAAGCAAATCTGTCTGTTACCCTGAATTTTCACTCCAGAGCTTGGGATGACCCAAGCAACAGCATTCAGAACACCCAGCCACCCTAAAGGGAACCATTCTAGAAATCTCACATCTAGGCCAGGTGTAGAGGCTCATGCCTATAATCCCAGCACTCTGGGAGGCCAAGGCAGAAGGATTACTTGAGGGCAGCTCAAGACCAGCCTGGTCAACATAGTGAAAACCCATCTGTACTAAAATTAAAAAAAAAAAAATTGGTGGGACGGCACACACCTGTAATCCCAGCTACTCGGGAGGCTGAGGCAGGAGAATTACTTGAACCCAGGAGGTGGAGGCTGCAGTGAGCCAAGATCACACCGCTGCATTCCAGCCTAGATGACAGGAGACATCATCTCAAAAAAAAAAAAAAAGAAAAAGAAAAGAGACATCTCATGTCCTCATGTCTTCCTTGCTAGAGCCTCTGATTCACAACCCCAGACACATGGGGATGCACTTTCCTGGGTGAGCTGAAGGCTCCATCCTGCCTCTCAGGCCAGGCCTCTAAGGCCTCCCCGTCTCTGGACAAACCGCCCCAGGAAGAAATCATCATTCAACTCAACGGCAGCTTTCTCTGGTGAAATTCATGTCACCAAGAGCCTGGGCTCTCTGCATCTGTCTCATCTAGTCAAATACTGAAATCATTTTGAGAGGCAGAGGCAGGAGGATCGCTTGAGCCCAGCAGTTCGAGACCAGCCTGGGCAATGTAGTGGGACCCTGGATATACTGAAAAAAAAAAAATAGCTGGGCCTGGTGGTATGCACCTGTAGTCCCAGCTGCTCAGGAGACTGAGGCAGGAGGATATCGAGTTCGAGGCTGCAGTAAGCCATGGTTGCGCCACTGACCTTCAGCCTATTCCAAAAAACACCCACAAATACTGAAACCAGATGAAGCCCTCATCTCTGAGGACCATGGGCTATTCCATTCTTTTCTTTTCCTACGGCAGCCTCATGGCCACATGGCAAGCCAGGCTGTCTACTCCCTAGTTCCCATGGGACTCCCCTGGAGCGAGGAAGGTTGAAGCCATGGCAGGGCTAGAGCAAGGGTACATTCCATGCTTGCTGTCCCCGGGCTAACTCTCCCTGGTCAACACTGAGAGCCACATGCAGCCACCTCCAGCTCACAAGGAGCTCACTGGGCCTGCCCAAAGGGTCCCGCTCAGCTCTGGCCAAACAAGGCCCAGATCCCTGCACCGACACCTGAATGTGGTTTTGCATTTGTTCTCTGGAGCTGCCGTGACAAAGCACCACAAACTTACTGGCGTAAAACAATGGAAATGTGTTTGCTCACAGTCCTGGAGGCCAGAAGTCTCAAATCAAGGTGCTGGTAGGACCACCTCCTTCTGAAATCCACAGCAGAGACTCCTTCATTGCCTCTCTAGCTTCTGGTGTTTTCCAGCAACCCTTGGCTTGTGGCTGTGTCACTCCAGTCTCTGCTTCGTCACAAGGCCTTCTCTGTGTGTCTCCATCTTTTCTCTTCCCATAAGGACACCTTCATATTGGATTTACGGCCAGCCCCACTCCAGCATGACCTCATCTTAACTAATGACATCTGCAACCACCCTACTTCCAAATAAGTTCACATTCTGAGGTTCTGGGGTTAGGACTTTGCATCCTTTTAGGGGATGCAATCCAACCCATAATGGGTCTCCCCATAGCCCACACCACCACCTGCCTAACCCACTGCCACTCCCCTTCCCCCAGCCTGGCCCCTGGCTAACCCCAGCTCATACTTCAGATCACAGCTTTGAGGCCCATTCCCTGGGAGGCCTCCCCTGACCCCTCCTCTGCTCTGTGTCCCTGCAGCAACTGTCACCTATGTGACATCACCCTATGTAATGGCTTTTTTAAGACAGGGTCTCACTCTGTCACCCAGGCTAGAGTGCAGTGGCATGATCTTGGCTCTCTACAACCTCTGCCTCCTGGGTTCAAGTGATTCTCCTGCTTCAGCCTCCTGAGTAGCTGGAACTACAGGTGTGCACCGCAACACTCAGCTAATTTTTATATTTTTGGTAGAGATGAGGTTTTGCCATGTTACCCAGGCTGGTCTCAAACTCCTGACCTAAGGTGATCCACCCACCTCAGCCTCCCAAAGTACTGGGATTGCAGGCATGTGCCACCACACCCAGCCTTTTTTCTATTCTTTTAACCTGTGTCCATAGATGAGCAGCTCCTGGAGGCTGATGCCTGTGGCTTGTACTCGGGACTATTGCAGGTGTGCAGCTGGGGCCTGGCAGATATGCCCCCACCATAAGTGTCCGCCCCACCATAAGGGCCTGGCAGATATCCCCCTACCACAGGGTTGCACTGAGACTACCTAACAGGAATGAGCCTTGTTCCTAGCCAGCACTGCTCAAAATGTGGCTCAAGGGCTGTTTGCAAAAGGGCCACAGAGGAGCTTGGTTAAAAGTACAATTCCTGGCCGGGCACAGTGGCTCACGCCTATAATCCCAGCACTTTGGGAGGGAAAGGGGAGTGGAAAGAACAGCCTCAGGAGCCCACTTTAGGTCAGGAGTTCAAGACCAGCCTGGCCAACGTGGTAAAACCCCATCTCTCCTAAAAATACAAAAAATTTAGCTGGGTGTGGCGGCACACACCTGTAATCCCAGCTACGAAGGCAGGTGAGGCAGGAGAATCACTGAACCTGGGAGGCAGAAGTTGCAGTAAGCCAAGATCGTGCCACTGCACTCCAGCCTAGGCGACAGAGCCAGACTTTCTCTCAAAAAAAAAAAAAGTGCGATTTCTAACATTTGGGGCTGGACAATTGAAAAAAAAAAAGAAAGAAAAATACAATTCCTAGGCCTATTCTCAGGCCTCTGCATCATGGAGGCCTCAGGCATGTACCTTTTTTGTTGTTTGTTTTTTAAGGGATAGAACCTTGCTCTGTCACCCAAGCTGGAGTGCAGTGGTACAATCATGGCTCGCTGCAGCCCCAAACTCCAGGGCTCAAACGATCTTCCCACTTCAGCCTCCCGAGCAGTGAGACTACAGGTGTGTGCCATTATATCTGGCTAGGTTTTTAAATGTTTTTTGTAAAGACAGGATCTTACTTGCTGTCCAGGCTGGTCTCAAACTCCTGGGCTCAAGTGATCCTCCCACTTGCGTCTCCCATAGCGCTGCAATTACAGAGAGATGAGCCACGATGTCCAGCCAGGAATCAGCATTTTAAACAAGCTCCCAGAAGATTTCACACACCCTAACATCTCAGAACCACCATCCCTGGACTTTGATTATGGGAGTAAATCTAAGACCATCTTCCCAGAGACCTACGGATTGCAAAGGGTGGAACCTGCCTGTATGAGGCTGTACCAGTCCTGGCCCTGGATCCCCCTTCCTAGCTATGATCCATTTCCAAGGCCATCAGCCCTAGGCCCACTGTGGGTGGGGACATAGCTGGCCCTGCTCCCCACCAGATGCTATTCCTGGGAGGAGAATGCAGAGGGAGGAGCAGCTGGCGGTCGGGGGCCCCGGCAGAAAATGCCATGGATGGAACTCTGGTGGTCAGGCAGAGCTGCCCAGGGAAGACAGTAATGGAAAAGCCCTGGGGACCTCAGGCCTCTAGAGGAGGGAGAAGAGGGGAGGAGGGAAAGGGGAGTGGAAAGAACAGCGTCAGGAGCCCAAGTATTCTCCCCTAATCAGCGGTAAGACCTCAAGCAAGTATTTAAACATTTCTGGGCATGTTTCATTAGTAACAAAACAGAAGAGAAAAATACCCACCCTGCCTACCGGTCAGGTTTGCAGCACCTCATTCCACTACTACTGATGGAGTGCCTATGAACTGTCACGGTGAGAGGAATTCCGAAAGCTGGAGAGGACTAGAATGTACACGATATTTCTAATATTAAGATAAAGTGAGGTCAGGCAAAGTGGCTCATGCCTGTAATCCCAGCACTTTGAGAGGCTGAGGTAGGAGGATTGCTTGAGCTCAGGAGTTCAAGACCAACCTGAGCAACATGGTGAACCCTCATCTATCTAAAAGATTTTTTGCAGCCTGATTCACAATAACCAAAAGGTGAAAAGAGCCCGGCTGTCCATCAGTAGATAAATGGATAAACAGAACGCAGTCTATCCTCACAATGGAATATTTCCCAGCCATGGAAAGGAGGGAAGCACTGCCACCTGCTACAACATGGGTGAACCTGGAAGGCGTGGGGCTAAGTGAAAGAAGCCGGACACAAAGACCACATATTGTGTGATTCCATTTATATGAAAGTCCAGAATAGGCACATCCATAGAGACAGAAAACAGATTGCTGGTTGCTGGGGAGTGGGAAGGAATGGATAGTGGGGGAGAACTGGGGAGCAAGTGCTAAAGGGCCCAGAGTTTCTTTTTGAGGTGATGAAAATGTCTTAAAATTGACTGTGTTGATGACTGTACGCTTTAAATAAAAAATTACATGATGTATGAATTATATCTCAAAAACCTGTTTGCAAAAATAATAAAGAGCTGGGAGTGGTGGCTCACCCCTGGGATTACAAATCCCAGCACCTGGTGAGGCTGAGGTGAAAGGATGATTTGAGGCCAGGAGTTCAAGATCAGCCTGGGCAACATAGAGAGACCTCGTCTCTACCAAAAATACAAAAAAAAAAAACAAGCTGGGTGTGGTGGCGTGCACCTGTAGTGCCAGCTACTGGAGAGGCTGAAGTGGAAGGACTGCCTGAGCCCAGGAGGTTGAGACTTCAGTAAGCCCTGATTGCACCACTGCACTCCAGCCTAGGTGACACAGTGAGACCCTGTCTCAAAATAATTAACAATAATAATGTGTCTTTGATTGTTTTCTGTCTTCAAAACCTAATTAAACCCATTGTCTACCTTCAAAATATACCCCTTGTCTAACCATTTCTTACCACCCCTGTCCCTGCCAGCTCCAGGCCCAGCCACTGTCATCTCCCACCTGGACTGTTGATGTCACCCCTTCGTGAGCTGCCTGCTTCTGTCCCCCATCCCCTGTATGCTCCGCGCACAGGGACAGAGGGCTCCACACACTCCCTCCAGTGGCTTCCACCTCATGCAAAGAAGAGGCCAATATCCTGTGGTGATCGAGAGGCCCATGCCCTCTGGCCCTGCTTCGCCTATGACCCCATCTCTCCCATGTGCCCCCTTATCTACTGTGTCCAACCACTCTGGATTTACTCTTCAGGGCCCCTCCTGTCCCCTGTGCTTGCTTTGCTTTCTGCTGAGAATGTTATGTTCTTACTTCCCAGACAACCATCTGACTCACTCCTTCCTCTTCTAAGTCTGCTCCAATGTCACCTGCTCCATAAGGCCTTCCCTGGCCACATATTAAATTACTGAATATTGTCTCCTAGTCATTCTTCCCCATCTTCCATCCCTAGTTTTTCTCCATTGCATCTACCACCTTCTAATAATCTACATAGCTTACTCAGTTTCCTGTCTATCAGGGATTTTGTAGCCGCAGCACCTAGGGCAGACATTGGATGGACAGATGGATGGATGGATGAATGGAAGGATAGACGAATGAACAGATGAATGGATGGATGGGTAGATTAATGAAAAGATGGATGGATGGATGAATGGAAGGTCAGACAGAAGGATGGATGGATGGGTAGATAAATGGTGGACACACGGATGGGTACATGAAAGGATGAATCAAATGGGTGAATGGACAGATGGATAGATGGAAGGAAGGATGAATGGAAGGACAGATGGATGAATGAATGTGTGGATAAATGAATGGAAGGATGGATGAAAGGAAATATAGATGAACAGATGAATGGAAGGATGAATGGGTAGACAGATGAATAGAAGATAGATGGGTAGGTAGATGGATGAATGGAAGAATGGATAGATGACAGATGAATGGAAGGATACATGGATGGATGGATGGATGGATAGATGGGTAGACGGATAGGTGGGTAGATGCATGAATGGAAGAATGGATAGATGACAGATGAATGGAAGGATACATGGACGGATGAATGGATAGATAGATGGGTAGACGGATAGGTGGGTAGGTGGATGGGTGGAAGGATGAATGGATGGATAGACGAACAGACGGATGGGTGAATGGGTAGATGGATGATAAGTAGATAGATGGGTGGATGAATAGGTGGGTGGATGTATGAGTGGGTGAACTGATGAATGGAAGGAAGGATGAATGGAAAAAAGGATGAAGAGTAGATGAATGGAAGGGGAGATAGATGAATGGATAGATGGATGGATGGATGAATAAATGGGTGGATATGTGGATGGATGGATGGATGAATGGATGGGTAGATGGGTGGGTGATGAAAAAATGGATGGATAGATGAGGGATGAATAGGTGGATCCATGGATAAATGGGTGGATGGATGAACGGACGGATGGCTGGATGGATAGGTGGATAGATGGACAGATAGATGAATGAATGGCTGGATGGAAGGATGAGTGGACAGATAGGTGAATGGAGAGATAGATGGATGGATTGGTGGATTGATGGATGGAAGGATGGAAGTGTGGGTGGGTGGATGAATGAATGATGGGTGGATGAGTGGATGAACGGACAGATGTGATGAATGGGTGGGTAGATGAGTGAATCAATGGATGGGTGGATGATAGATGGATGGGTGGATGGAAGGATGGATGAATGGACAGACCCATGGTGCTGGTAGCAAAATGGAAGACCTTCCTTCAACCCCACCTGGGTTCCAAGAGACAAGAGAGGACCCAGATTCAGAATCAGAGAAGTACTTGCCTATGAGTGGTGTGTCCTCAGGCCATGTCACCTAACCTCTCCAGGCCTGTTTCTCATTAAAAAGCCCCAGAGGAGCTGTTTTCGACACTTTTCATCATGTGACAGCCACATGAACTTAAGTGCTGAGTTGCAGGACCTCCTCTTAAAGACCTTAAGATCTTATTGGAGGGAAAAGCAAGCAGGCAGAAGTTGGAACCAACTTCAGGGCAGCTCCTAAGCAGGAATGTGAACTCAAAGGGCTTAGCAGAGGAGTCCACTAGGAAGTGAGGTCATTTGGGGTGAGATACTGCAGGAGCCCAGCCAGGTGTGTGGAGACAGTGGCTGTGGTTAAGAGAGTGGGACACAGCTAAAGAAGAGCCTGGGATGCTGGTCTAAGAAGGACAGCCTGGGCTTCCTGGGCCAGGCCTCCCTGACTATTGGTGCCACTTCTGAAAAGGCCTGAAGACTCCGGGGCTGGGGAGAGGTGGCAACCAGTCTCCTCACCCCTGTTCCCCTCCAGAACTGGGCTGAGCCACAGCCACCAGCTTCAGGGGCTGCCCAAACACCCCAGACTCTGAGTTTGGGACTCCTACCACCTGCAATGAGAATACACAGCCTTCTAGTTGGGGACCCGGTATTCTAGAATGGAAGAGGTCATAAGAAAGTGAACTTCTCAGCAACATTCAAGAAGGTTCCACACACGCACTCACTTATATATTCACTGCAGCAGTAATCACAACAGCAAAGACACAGAATCAACACAGGTATACATCAACGGTGGACTGGATCAAGAGAATGTGGGACATCCACACCATGGAATACCACACAGCCATTAAAAAAAATCATGTTATTTGCAGGAACATTGAGGCAGCCAGAGGCCATTATCCCAAGCAAATTAAAGCAGGAACAGAAAACCAAAGACTGCATATTCTCACTTAGAAGTGGGAGCTAAGCACTGGATACACATAAAGAGGGGAACAGAAGACACTGGGGACTACTAGACGGGGAACTGAGAGGGGGACAAGGGTTGACAAACTACCTACTTGCCACTATGTTCACTCTTTGGTTGACAGGATCAACAAAAGCCCAAACCTCAGCATCACGCACTATAAGAATGTAAAAAACCTGCACATGTACTCCCCTGAATCTAAAATAAAGTTCACTCATAAGTTCTTTCTCTGAGGAGCTTCTGCAGAAGGAGGTGCTTCCATATCCTGCACCATCTCCCACTTGGGGGCTGTGCCCAGGACCAAGACTGTGAGTGGGCTGCACGCTGGGGGCTCGTGAAGAAGAAGAGCTGGGCCTCAGGTCACAGAGCAAGCTGGTCTAGGGCTTCTGGCTTCTTGGTTCCTTACTCTTTTCATCACAGGGCCAGCCAGGACCCAGAACTCTATCCCTTCGCCCCTCTACTTCACCCTGTATCAGAGGCACATGCCCTAGGAACTGGGCAATTCTGGTCAATTCTTCCCACCTGGGCAGCCACCCTCCTCCCTAGCACCACTGCTAGGCTGGGCAGCTGCCTCTTGGGATTCGCTGCCCTGGCCAGCTGTCCATCTGTTCATTCAACACGCTTGCCCGGGTGTGTCTGCAGAGAACCAGATTAGCCAGTGGGGCAACACATGGGCTGTGGAACCAAGAGGACCAAGGAAACAAGTACCCCTTCTACCCAGTGGATGACTATCCCCTAGGAGAAAGCCCCCCCAAAATTAGTGTCTCCCTAAAATTCATATCTACCTACAACCTAAGAACATGACCTTCTATGGAAATGGGGTCTTTGCAAATGTAATCAGTTAACATGACATCATACTAGATTAGGGTGGGTCCTAAACCGAATGTCTTCAATGTCCTTAGATGATGAGGAGAGGACACAGGGACACGCAGACAGGGGAGAAGGCCACATGACGACAGAGGCAGAGAGTGCAGCGATGAAGCTACCACTCAAAGAATGCCAGGAATTGCTGGCAACCACTGGATGCTGGAAGAGGCAAGGAAGGATCCCCTGCATTTGTTTCTTGAGACAGAGTTTAGCTATTGTTGCCCAAGCTGGAGTGCAATGGCTCAATCTTGGCTCACTGTAACCTCCGCCTCCTGGTTTCAAGCGATTCTCCTCCTTCAGCCGCCTGAGTAGCTGGGATTACAGGCATTCGTCACTACGCCCAGCTAATTTTATATTTTTAGTAGAGATGGGGTTTCTCCATGTTGGTGAGGCTGGTCTTGAACTCCCAACCTCAGGGGATCCGCCCCTCTTGGCCTCCCAAGGTGCTGGGATTATAGGTATGAGCCACCATGCCTGGCCAGGATCCCCCTTACACCTTTCAAATGGAATATGGCCCTGCCAACACCTTGATTTCTGGCTTTTGGCCTCTAGAATTGTTAGAGAATAAATTTCTGTGGTTTTGGCCAGGCACAGTGGTTCGCACCTGTAATCCAGCACTTTGGGAGGCTGAGGTAGGACTGCTTGAGCCCAGAAGTTCAAGACCAGCCCAGGGAACATGGCGAGAGCCCTGTCTCCACAAAAAATACAAAAATTAGCTGGGTATGGTGGTGCATGCCTATAGTCTCAGCTACTCAAGAGGCTGAGGTAGGAGGATCACTTGAGCCTGGGAGGCAGAGATTGCAGTAAGCAGAGCTCACACCACTGCACTCCAGCCTAGGCAAAAGAGTAAGACCCTGTATATAAAAAAAACCTGCTGTGGCTTTAAGCCACTAAGTTTGTGGCAATCTGTTACTGTAGTCCAGGAAGATTGTGTAGGAACCAATACCTAAGCCTGGCGCTGTGAAATCATCCCAACACCACTTAATGCTGAGTCAAGCGTTTTCACCATCCCCACAGCCCCAGACCCTGTCGTCACTGTGGTTTTAAGCCACTAAGTTTGTGGCAATCTGTTACTGTAGTCCAGGAAGATTGTATAGGAACCAATACCTAAGCCTGGCGCTGTGAAATCATCCCAACACCACTTAATGCTGAGTCAAGCGTTTTCACCATCCCCACAGCCCCAGACCCTGTCGTCACCATCCTGGGGCCCACATGCTCTGAAACCCGGCTTGAACCCCCTTCCATGAAGCATCCCCCAACAACGCTCCCCCTTTCTCTGCACTCTCAAGGCTGCTTATTTTTAGCTGCTGAGTACGTCTACCTTATATGGTTCTCTACTCATGTCATGAGCAGGGACTGTCTCCCCTCCTAGTCTGTAAGCTCCTTGAGGACAGAGAATCCCAAGGATATTAACAGTCCTGAGCAGGGGCGGCATGTTGATGGATTCCCCTGGTTGGTCAAGTTTCATGATATTTCAGGAAACTGGAGGCAAATGTCAAGTCGTCACATACTTACAACAGTGATAACCTGTCATTCTTGTCATAGTGCTTTTAACCTTAGAAAGTATCTGATATCAAAAAATATTTTAAGCATCTGATAGCCATTTTCTTATTACAGTCATGAAACAGCCCCATGCTGGAAATAGGGCAAGTATCATTAACCCCATTTTATGGGTGAAGAAACAGACGCAGAGACGGTCAGGGGCTTGGTGGCTGATTTGTGACAAAACCAACCTTTGCTGTGCTCCCAAGTCCTGGTGCTCCCGCTGGGCCCCACCCCAGGCCAGCTGCTCTGCCTCTGTGTGGGCAGTCCCAGGTGAGGAGGGATTTGGTGGAGTGCCCTCCAGATTAACTACCAAGTCGGAAAGTAAACAAAGGCAGGAAAAGAGGTGGGCTGGTGTCCTGGGAGCCCGAGGCCAGATGACTTCCCCAGGGTAGGGTGAGTATTTGACACTACTCCAGTTCTTTTCCAGATTCTTCCCAGGTCCTAGAAAGCACTCCTGGTCTCATGCCAGGCCCAGTGGCTCACACCTGTAACCCCAACACTTTGGGAAGCCGAGGCGGGCAGATCATGAGGTAAAGAGATCAAGACCATCCCTGCCAACATGGTGAAACTTCATCCCTCCTAAAAATACAAAAATTAGCCAGACATGGTGGCGCCCACCTGTAGTCCCAGCTACTCAGGAGGCTGAGGCAGGAGAATCACTTAAACCCAGGAGGCAGAGGTTGTAGTGAGCTGAGATCGTGCCACTGCATTCCAGCTTGGGTGACACAGTGAGACTCTGTCTGGTCTCTTGACCACCTTGGGTAAGTGCAGGAAAAATAAGTATTCATCTACTATTTGACATTAAGTAATCAACAAACTGGCTAGAGGCCTCTCTCGTGGCCACAGGGGCACAGTTGGTCACATCAGGCCCTAAATGCTGTGTAAACTGGATGGCCATCAGTGACATGTCTTCCAAAGGAATGGCTTGATCAAGCCTTTACCTATTGCTATCTAGGGGAAGAAATTCTTTTTTTTTTTTTTTAATTTGCAACAGAGTCTTGCTCTGTCGCCCAGACTGGAGTGCAGTGCCACAGTCACAGTTCACTGTAGCTGTGATATCCCGGCTCAAGAAATCTACCTGCTCCAGCCTCTCAAGCACCTGGGGTCACATGCATGTGCCATTATGCCTTGCTAATTTTTGTATTTTTTACTGAGATGGGATTTCTCCACATTGCCCAAGCTACTCTCACACTCCTGGGGTCAAGCAATCTACCCACCTCAAACTCCCAAAGTGCTAGGATTGCAGAGAAGAGCCACTGTGCCTGGCATAGGGGAAATTCTATAGGAGAAAACTGAGCTGGCCTCGATCCTAACCAAATGATCACCTGAAGGAGGACCAGGGCCTGCATTTCTGGCAGCAGTCCAGTGGTGGGGAGAGGATGCGGGCTTCCACACCCAGGAGCTCTCCCCTGAGCTCCCAGCACAAGCCACTTCCTACAAGCCAGAACTCCAGGCCAGACTTTTGCCTGCACCTGTTTGAGCTCAGAGTGCAGTTCCTGCTCTAGAGGCACCAAAAATACCTGAGAAGGAGGGGAAAAGGCAGGGACCTGCTGGAAGAAAACAGGCTAGAGTCTTCAGAGGGCTGAGAGAAAGAGCCACTTGGCTGAGCATTCAAGGTTCTTCCCAACTGGCCCCAACTCATCAGGGTGGCCTCATCTCCCCTGAACGTGAGCCCCACATTCTAGCCAGAGCTGGCCTCATTCTGTCCCAGACAGTGCCATCCTCTGAACTTCCTCACCTCCTGGCTTTGGTTACCATCTTCAGATGTCTCTGCCTGCACAAATCATCTGCTCATTCATTAGACATTGTTGACTGCCTTGAATGAGCCAAGTGTCATGCTACACTGTTAGTGATGAAATACAAGCAAATTAAACAAAGGCACAGCTCCCATCCTCCCGAAGCTGACCGTCCAGTGATCATCCCCTCCTTGCAAGTTGGGCTGAAACACTGTCCCTCTGCACAGCCAACCTTCCCAACCATCTCCTGAACTCCAACCAGAGTGAAAGTTGGCTGCCAAGGGTGTTAGTTACATTTTTTTTTCAGTGTGTGTCATCTCCCCAAATAGAAGGTCGGCTCTTGAGGGCAGAGATACAATTCGTTCCCGCTTGCACAGTGCAGCTGGCCAGGACCTCACAGGACTGACAAGGGGCCGAGAGCTGGGCCTTGCAGGGAGGGACCCACAGCTGCTTCACCTCCCCCTGTTCTCATCAAATGCCCCACTCTCTTCTACCTCCAGCCCGAGGCATCAGAGATTGTGTCACACCCTCATGCTTCTGTCTGATCCTTTCATGCCCTCATCCCTAACCTCAGTTTATCCTGCTTTTCCAGCCTAAAGGGGACTCCCAAGGAATGCTGCATCTCTCATTTCTTCAGGACTTAGGGCCCAATCCCTCCTCTCCTGCCAGGACTAGTCACAGCCTGCACTCATTCCATGCTTTTTTTTTTTTAAAAGATGGGGTCTCGTTCTATTGCCCAGGCTAGAGTGCAGGTGGTGGAATCTTGGCTCACTGCAACCTCAACCTCCCAGATTCAAGCCATCCTTCCACCTCAGCCTCTCGAGCAACTGGGACCACAGGTGCACCCACTACATCTAGCTATTTTTAAAAATTTTTTGTAGAGACGAGATCTCACTATGTTGCCCAGGCTGGTCTGGAACTCATGGACTCAAGCAGTCCTACTGCCTTGGCGTCCCAAAGTGCCAGGATTACAGATGTGAGCCACTGTGCTTTGCCTATTAATTAAGTCTAATAAACTATTGCTTTAATTCTGATTTAATTTGGTGCTTTCATTCTGATTCTGCCCCCCTCCCTGAGATGGGGCGGCTCAGCGATGGCTGCTTTGGGAGTCCTCTGTGAGGGACAGTGAGAAAGTGACAGGCAACAGGCATGTCCCCAAGGTGAGGGGGCAGCTGGGACCTTGACTATGAGTAAAACCACCTTCAGGGCTGCAAAGGGATGAGGGAGGCTGAAACCAGATGGAATAGGACTTTGCTGATCTTAGAGAAAGAAAACAGCATAGGCTGCTGCCATTGAGGAAATGGATCAATCTCCAGAAACTCAGTTAAATCCATCCCATTTGCTAAACTGCACCTACCCCTGCCAAGTCCTGCTGAGGATATCCAGCTGGGGAGGAGCATAAGAGACTGGGACCTCTGGAGCACTGGGCAGATCCTGCTTGGCAGCCATGCAGCTATGCTCGCCATGGCTCCAATTCATTCATTCATTCATTCATTCTCCCATTAAGGACCCAGAAGAGAAACCCCTGCTATGTAGTTCAGTCCCTCTGCACTCAGAACTGGTGAACTATTTACCACCTCTGTGTTGAGATTTAGGAACTTTGGGTAAGACCTTGATGGCCAAATGGGAAATTCCATCTTAGGGATGTCTTCCTTGAGCTAAAATTTTCTGAATCTTCTGAAATACAAAGAGATTTGAGCAAAGTGCCCATCTATGCTGTGAGCCATCTGCCTCCACTGCAATGTGTTGCAGATCTTCCCCTGACCAGGGTCTTGGTAGCAGGGACAGGGGACAGAGTAGGGACCCAGCATGGGGAGGAAATGAAGAAGCCAAACAGGGTGGAGGTGGAGTCTAAAGATCAACTTTTAGCTCTGAGAAGACAGGTGAGTCCAGGGGCAGGGGTCTCTGAGGAGCCAGGACTCCCAGAGCAAACTCAGGAGAGAACAGAAGCCAGTCCACCACCTTGTGCCAAAGTGAGTCCCACCAATGGGCCACAAGAGGGGCACAGGCCTCACAGCCAGGAACACACCAGGAAGAGGACCTGAGGCTGGACTCCTATCCTCAGTCCACAAAGAACAATGAAAACCACAGTTAGCTGTGTGCAGTGGCTCACACCTGTAACCCCAGCACTTTGGGAGGCTGAGGCAGGAGAATGACTTGAGCCCAGGAGATTGAGACCAGCCTGAGCAACACAGTGACATAATGAGACCATTTCTCTACAAAAAATAAAATTAGCTGGGTGCTAGGTGTTGGTGACACACGCCTGTAGTCCCAGCTACTCTGAAGGCTGAAGTGGGAGGATCGCTTGAACCCAGGAAATCAAGGCTGTAGTGAGCGATGACTGTGCCACTGCACTCCAGCCTGGGAGATAAAATGAAACCTTATCTCAAATAAATAAATAAATAAATAAATAAATAAATAAGGACTAAGGTCATGATCTGGGTAACTCAGGCCATACGTCCACCGAGCCAATTTCTACTTTAAAAAGCTAACCCTGGCTGGGCACAGTGGCTCCCACCTATAATCCCAGCACTTTGGGACGCAAGGTGAGCGGATCACTTGAGGTCAGAGGTTCGAGACCAGCCTGGCCAACATGGTGAAACCCCATCTCTACTAAAAATACAAGAATTAGCCAGGCATAGTGGCAGGTGCCTATAATCCAGCTACTCAGGAGGGCTGCAGTAGGAGACTCTCTTGAACCCAGTAGGCAGAGGTTGCAGTAAGCCAAGATCTTGTCACTGTACTCCAGCCTGGGTGACAGAGCAAGTCTCCGTCTCAAAAAATAAATGGAAAATAAAAAATAGGCCAGGCACGGTGGCTCACGCCTGTAATCCCAGCACTTTGGGAGGCTGAGGTGGGTGTTTCACCTAAGGTCGGGAGTTCAAGACCAGCCTGACCAACATGGAGAAACCCTGTCTCTATTAAAAATACAAAAACTAGCCAGGCGTGGTGGTACATGCCTGTAAGCCCAGCTACTCGGGCGGCGGAGGAAGGAGAATCATTTGAACCCAGGAGGCAGAGATTGCAGTGAGCCAAGATCATGCCATTACACTTCAGCCTGGGCAACAAGAACAAAATGGTCTCAAAAAATAACAATAAATAAAAAAATTAAAAGTTAACCCCGATGTAGTCAAAATGCAAATACAGTGCTTTGCCCATCATGGACTCAACAGACGTCTGATGAGTAAATATTTTAGATCATGGAGCTTGGCGTTGAATTTTGCCCTCTACAATCTCCAGCAGGTGGCTCGAGGCAGCATCTCACCAACATTCACTGTGATGAAAACACTATTCCTTACCTTGGCCTCCCAGCTTCCTCTCTCAGGCTTTGCCCAGCTCTCCTCTGGCACTGGAGAAAAGGATCCAGTCTTGCCCTACCACTCAATACCATAAAACTCGGGGCAACTTGCCTTTCTACCCCACAGGTGAAAATGGGGTGGGGTCCTTCCCATCTGTGGCCTTCCATGCCATCCCTCACAAAACCCAGCGCAGATCAGGATCCACTAGCCTTGCTCCCTAATGACTGGCACTGGGGGTACCGAATCTGCCTGTAATGCATGGTGTCCATCTGAGGTCCCCTCAATTTCTCATGAGAGCCACAGCGCACCCCCAGCAAGGCCTACTCAGACCTTTCTTCCTCTCCTCGAGCGCGCTGAGGTCTCAGTCACCACGCCTCCCATCTCTCCCTTGTATTCCTCAATCCTTCCCTCACCACAGGATCCTTCCCACTTGGCCCAGGAACACACTTACTCTTCGCTAGTAATGAAAAAACTTTTCAGCCGGGAGCAGTGGCTCACACCTGTAATCCCAGCACTTTGGGAGACCGAGGTGGGTGGATCACTTGAGGTCAGGAGTTTGAGACCAGCCTGGCCAACCTGGTGAAACCCCGTCTCTACTAAAAATACAAAAATTAGCCAGGCACGGTGGTCTGTGCCTGTAATCCTAGCTACTAGGGAGGCTGAGGCATGAGAATTGCTTGAACCCAGGAGACAGAGATTGCCGTGAGCTGAGATCATGCTACTGCACTCCAGCCAGGGCATGGAGAATTTTTATATATATATATATAAATAAAATTTAAAAAGAAAAAACTTTTCTCAGCCAGGTGTGCTGGGTCACGCCCATTATTCCAGCACTTTGGGAGGCCAAGGCAGGTGGATCACTTAAGTGCAGGGATTTGAGATCATCCTGGGCAACACAGTGAGTCTTGCCTCTACCAAAAAAAAAAAAAAAAATTAGCCCGGCACAGTGTCGTCCCAGCTCCTCAGGAGGCTGAGGTGGGAGGATTGCTTGAGCCCAGGAGGTGAAGACTGCAGTGGGCCTTGATCATACCACTGCACTCCAGCCTGTACAACAGAGTGAGACCCTGTCTAAAAAAAGTAAAGAAAAAGGTAAACAAAATAAATTCTCTATCTCTGCAAACCCATATGCTTGTAAGTTACTGTTGCTGGCCTTTATTTCTCCCGAACTTAATTTTGAAGAGTTTCTGTGTCTAAAGACGTTGCCTCCTCACCCTCAGCAAACACCCTCAAACCCTCCTCGGTCAGTCACCTCCTGCATGTCAGAAGCAACACCTCCTCTCCCTCGGCATCTCTGTGATATTCAATCCTGTCTCTCTTGGATCCCTTCCTATCTTTACAAAATTCATTTCTCTTCTTCCTTTTCCTACTCCTCAAACTCAGCGTTCATCAAGGACTGGTCCTTAAATTTCTTCTTTGTCTCTACCTGTTACAGCTACCTGGGTGACCTCAGAGCCTCCCTCTCATCTTTATGTAAATGAATCTCACTCCTAAATGCCCCAGTCTGACTTCCCTCCTAAGCTCCAGTCCTGCCTTTCTAATCCCTGCCATCTCCATCCAGATGGCCCACCAGTAGCCAATCTTCATAATGACCCAAACGGAACTTTTTTTTTTTGAGACAGGGTCTCACTCTGTTGCCCAGGTTGGAGTACTCTGTTGCCCAAGTTGAGCTGTGCAATCACAGCTCACTGTAGCCTCAGCCTACTGAGCTCCCGCAATCCTCCTGCCTCAACTTCCCACGTAGCTGGGACTACAGGTACCCACCACCATGCTCAGTTCATTTTTCTCTTTTTTTTGTTTGAGACGGAGTCTTTCTCTGTCGCCCAGGCTGGAGTGCAGTGGCACAATCTTGGCTCACTGCAACCTCGGCCTCCAGGTTCAAGCAATTATCTTGACTCAGCCTCCCAAGTGGCTAGGACTACAGGTGCATGCTGCCACACCCAGCTAATTTTTTGTGTTTTTTAAGTGGAGACAGGGTTTCACCATGTTTCCCAGGCTGGTCACAAACTCCTGAGCTCAGGCAATCCACCCACCTCAGCCTCCCAAAGTGCTGGGATTATAGGCATGAGCCACTGCGTCCAGCATTTTTTCAGAGAGGGGGTCTCAAACTTTTGGGCTCAAGCCATCCTCCCACCTCTGTCTCCGAAAGTGCTGGGATTACAGGTGTTACAGGTTTGAGCCACTTCATCCAGCCCCAAACTGAACTCTTAAAATCTGTTCCTCTCTCTTAAGTTCCCAGTCTATTTTTCTAGCAAGATTATTCTCCCATTGACCTCGACCAAACCTTAAGGGTTCCTGCCCTGGCCTGGCTCCCAGGCTGGGAAGCCCAGAGATTCTATACCAGCTACCAACTGGGTCTAGCCCTTCTCTCCACTCCTAACCCCTCGCCCATGTTCACACTCCCTCACCTGCCTCTCTGGCATGGCTGACTAATCAGTCTCCCCTCACCCTACTCTTCCTACCAACAACTGCCAGGTGGATCTTCCCTGAGCCCTCGGTGGTGACCCACTGCCCACTGAGCAAAGCCCTGCTCCACGTAACAAGGCCCTTCACACTTTCAGCCCTAACCTTGCCTTCCAAACACGTCCCACCACCCCCACTTCATCTGTCTGCCTTCGTGCAAGACAGAACAATGCTCTCCTTTCCTGGGTCTCACCACAGCCCCATTGCTCTGGCTCCTTGAGTTTCCTCATCCTGTTCCCTCAACTCAGAATTCCCTTCCTGCCATCTTTCCGCTCTGAATTCTGCTTTCTTCAAGGCCTAGCTCAAATATTCCCTCATCTGTAAAACCTTTCCTGATCCACTCAGCTCAAGATAATCTCTACTCTGCCTCCACCTTTTCCTGTGCCTCTCCAATGACACTGTGGTATGTCCCGTTTGACCAGATTCAGCTACGTGCAAGGCAGAGGAGGCCTCCTCTCTCCTACTGAACTATAAGCGCTGAAGACAAAATGCCTTTCTCAATTCTGTTAGTATCATACCTCAAAAATAGCAGGGACGCAGTAAACTCAGGATAGGTTCAAGAATCACGGAACGCAGTGACTTGTCTGAACGAGAGGGCTTTGCACACATGAGCGATATTTACAAGTAAGGAGCTGTGCTGTGATGAGGCATGGATTTGGGTTGGGAACAAAGCATATGCCCAGAGAAAGAGCTAAGCCCGGGCACTTTATCCCACAACCATGGCCCTCCCAGCGCCCCACTCCGCCCGCCCGCCTCATTCCAGCCAGGATGCACAAAGCCTAGCCCTGTCCTTAGCCCTGGCTTCCTTCTGGAGGCCAGGACAGACATCGGAAGCAGCTGTCCTCTTCCTGTGTCCATAGGCTGACTCTCCCCAGCCCACTATACCCAAGCAGGCACCAGAGGGCCAGCTGGATGCTACCGACCTCATCTGGACCTCCGTCTGGGGGATAAGTGGGTAGAAGCACTGGCCAAGGAGTAGAGAGGCCTGAATTCCAGCTCTGGCCTGCCATGAACTCACTGTTTGATCTTTACTGTAATACCTGGATGTGGGACAAAACCAGCAGTTCCTAAACAGCAGTTCTACAGGCCACCACGCCAGGTGCCTTTTTTTTTTTTTTTTTTTTGGAGACAAGGTCTCATTCTGTCACCAAGGCTGGAGTGCAATGGTGCAATCACGACTCACTACAGTGATGACCTCGCGGGTTCATGTGATCCTCCCACCTCAGCCTCTCAAGTAGCTGGGACCACAGGCATGCACCCCTACACTCAGCTCATTTTTCCTTTTTGGGTTTTTTTTTAAAGACACGGTCTCAATTGAGACCATCCTGGCCAACATAGTGAAACCCCGTCTCTACTAAAATACAAAACTTAGCTGGGCATGGTTGCGCACGCCTGTAGTCCCAGCTACTCAGGAGGCTAAAGTGGGAGAATCACTTATACCCAGGAGTCGGAGGTTGCAGTGAGCCGAGATTGAGCCACTGCACTCCAGCCTGGTGCCTGGCGACAGAGCAAGATTCTGTCTCAAAAAAAAAAAAAAGAGAGGGTCTTACTATGTTGTGCAGACTGGTCTGAAACTCTTAGCTTCAGGCAATCCTTCCACCTTGGCTTCCCAAAGCGCTGGGATGACAGGTGTGAGCCACTGTGTCTGGCCAAAGTAACACTTTTTTGAGAGATGTGTTCATTAGCACAGCCCAGTCTAGTAGTGTGCTCCAGACTCACTATGGGACCAGATGTCCCCTACAGTCTCACCTGGCCGCACCAAATGAGGAGTGAGGGAACCAGCTATGGGGACACAGCTCCAGGGACTGAAAAGGCTTCTGGGCTCTGTTCTCTCCCCAAGACCCCTGAGATTGCTACATTTTCTCAGCAGCCCTCCCACAGTGGATCCTAGCAGCTGAGCTTCCCTGTTGAGGAAACTGGAACACTGGCCTCTTTCTAGAAATAACCAACCTGGGGTGGGAGAGAAAGCAGCAGGGAAGGGGCTTCCTGACCATGACTCTGCACCCTTGCCTCACAGGGTGGGCGCTGAGCCGTGGGTGCTCACAGAGGGGCAGCCCCAGCATGCACCAGCCCCTCCCCATTGGTGTGGCTAGGTGGGGCCAGGGGAGATGGGCATCTGAAACTAGGGCTGGGCTGGACATGAAGGAAGGATGAAGGATGGACAAAAAACCCCAGATCCCCAATCTCCGTATCAAGCAACAGGAAGGACAATAGGAAGCAAAGAGGTCTTGAATTCTGCCTTTAGCAATAAACACCAATGGCTTAAACCCAAAGAAATGCTTTATCAGCAGCCTCCCACTCTCCAGGGAGACCAAAAGCCTTTGCCCTTCAAACTAGGGAAGCTCCCCCAGGACAGCCTTATCCACTGCACTCCTTCACCCTCTTTCACACTCACCCTACAGGCAGAGAGGAGCTCGGGTGTACGTGGGTTGAGGAAATGAGAGGACCCTGGCCCTGGATATGCCTGTCACTGACTCGCTGTCTACCCTCAAAAAAGTCTCCCCATTTCTCTAGGCTTCCTTCCCTCCCTGGATAGTGGGCAGACTGATAGAACCATTGCTAGGGGCCTTTCCCATTGCTCTTAAGGAGGCGTAGCCCCAAGCCAGGACTCCCAAAGGAGAGGTCTCCGTGGGTACAAAGGCCTGTGGGCAGCAGGTCTAGAGGTGGAAACCAGGAAGACCCCCACCTGGCTGCTCCTTCCCTGTCCTGGCATGGACACAGATGACCAGTGGTTGGCGGTGGGGGGGCGTTCTTGTTTCCTCACAGGGAGCCAAGAAGAAGGGCTGCAGGGCACATCACCCCAGTTCAGAGCGGCACAAGAGCAGCAAGGGGGAAGACACAGAGGAGAAGCTCTGTGGGGTCCCCACCCTAGGAAGCAGGTGAGGGTGGTGAGGGAGAATATCTGCCGCCACCCAGCTGACGTGCAAGCAAAACAGGGTGGGAAGTTAGCACACAGCGGACAGGTGAGGGAAGGAGGTCAGGAGCCAAGATGTGACCTTTGAGTGGAGTGGTCTTTAGGAGAGTGGCACAATTCTGGGGGGGAATCACCCACTAGGAAGGACTTTCATGATGGGGGCGTGAGGAAGCTACCCTGTGGGTGAGAACCTGCTGTAGATGCAGGAGGAAGCCTCTTCGGGAGTGTACAGTGCACAGTGGGACAGAGTCCTGATAAAATCCCCACAGCAGATGAAACCCACAGCCCAAGTGCTGAGCAGGGACAGAAGGAAGCTTCTACACTGGAGGTTGGGCCAGGGGCAGATGCACACGGTGGGACCCAGGAAGGAAAGACAGCAGAGAGAGGGGACCTATGCACGAGCACCTGCCTGCCTCCTTTCTCCATGGCAAGAGGCCCCAGCAAGGCCTGCAGAACATTCCAGATGGCCAGTTCCTTCCGTGGGAGGAAAGATAAAGGATGTCCCTAAAAGGCCAAAAATTCTTGGGGCCCAGTGTGTAGAATCCGGGCAGCTGGGGCTGGGCTGCAGCAGAGGAGGGGCCGCGAAGGGAGAGGGTGGCAGAGGCTCGGGGCTCCGGATCCAATTACGCGGTTGTTTCCATACTTAGCTGCCTGACAGCCGCCTGGAATACTCAGCACTCGAGCCGTTGCAGCCCCGCAGAGCCCAAATTAACTCAAGGACAGACAAGGGCAGGGCCCAGCAGCACATGCAGTGGCTGGAGCCCCCCACCTTACATCTCCAGTCCCTGAGGAATAGCTTTTGTTCCCACCCACCGCCTGCTCTCCTTGCTGGGACCGTGCCCTTGCAATCCCCTATTCAACCTCAAAGACCTGAGAGGCTGCATTCCAGGCCTCCACAGTCCCAGGTACAAACCTAGGCTCAAAGCCCAGCTGGGGGAAGACTGCCGAGTCATGAAAAGACGTGGTGGGGAGTCCAGATCCTAGGGGGATCCCCAGAGCACCTCCCTACAAGCATCCCTGAGGGAGACCAGGCCTCAGGAACCTTAGGAACAAAAGAGGTGGCAAAAACAATCTGGCATCCCCTCCACAGCCTATAGATAACCCCATGCTGCAACCCAAGCCACCACTTCTGCTACCCAAAGTACTGAGATATAAAGGGAAGCCCAGGCATGTAGAGCTGAGCCCCTTTTCTGATGGAAGCCCCCACCACCAGCAGAGGCTCTACTCCAGAACAGGCCCATTCCTCTTCTGAATTGCATCCAATTCTGTTTCCAGCCCTACCGCCAACCCTATTTCCAATCTTATCCCAAACCAACCCTATCTCACTGCTCCCAAAACGGTCCCCACCTTTGCCCACTGTGTCCCCCCTCTATCCTCGATCATGCAAACCCAGGCCTCTTGCTGGAGTGGGGCCTCCGCCTTATCTCCTACCAGGTGGGAGAGTCACCTCAACGACCTCCAGCTCCCAGACTGTGCTATTTTGTCCGTCTCAGAGGCTCCCCAGTCTTGACTTTAGGGGCCCCTCTTTCCCACATCTAGCGGCCGGACTCCTCTCTGATCCCGGCTCAGGCCTCAGCTGTTTGCTGTTCCCGCTTCCTCTGGACTCCCCAAGAGCCCCACAGCTGCACTCCTCTCCAGCACCTAGCTCTTTCTCTGAGGCCCCAGGTCTAGGGAAAAGAGAAGGGTGAGAACAGTGACACCAGCCAGGAGCTGGGGTTTGCCGCCAGTCCCGACTCCCTACCCTACCCACGGTAGACAGAAAACCTTAAAGGAAGCATGAGTGCAGTCTAGCCTGGGTCATGCTGGGAGGGCCCTACCTGCTTGTCCTGAGAGCAGGAGCGAGGCCAGGAGGCAGCCGAGCAGGACCAGCGCCCTCATGGTGACTGCCAAGAGAGCCCAGCTGCTCCTCGCCTCTATTTATACAGCTGGTCCTGGCAACAGCAGGCAGTGCAGGGGGAGAGGGGTCACACAGTCACTAGGGCAACTAGGAGGGCGTGATGGGGAAGAAGCCCAGACCCCAGCAGGCTGTGCGGAGGCTCAGCCTGCGCCGCCACTGTCCCAGCTGCCAGGCCCCAGAACACAGGGCCACGGCTGGATTCTCTCTACTGAACCCCTGCAGCCCTAGGATCACATGACATTGGTCACAGGGCGGGGGTGACAGGCCTAAAATGGAGCATCCCTTGGGCTGAGGTCATGAAATTAAGAGTCTGAGTCTTCCCAGAACTTGCAATAACTTGACCCGAAGTGTGGGCAGGTTAAGGGCCTTGACACACCTGCACTGGACGAAGGAAGCTGTAAGGCAGCGCAGAAGAAATCCTATTTGACAGTCACTGACCTAGATGCTAGAGTGCTCAGCAGCTGGGCGCAGAGGCTCACGTCTGTAATCCCAGCACTTAGGGAGGCGGAGGAGCGCAGAACACCCGAGGTCCAGAGTTTGAGACCAGCCTGATCAACGTGGAGAAACCCTATCGCTACTAAAAAGACAAAAAATTAGCTGGGTGAGCTGGTGCGTGCCTGTAATCCCAGCTACTCGGGAGGCTGAGGCAGAATTGCTTGAACCTGAGAGGTGGAGGTTGCAGTGGGCTAAGATTGTGCCATTGCACTCCAGCCTGGGCAAGAAGAGCAAAACCTCGTCTCAAAAAAAAAAGAGAGAGAGAGAGAGTGGTCAGCTACGGCAAACCTGCAACACGTGACCACTGAAGTCCAAAGCTACAGCTCTGAACAACCTTCCAGCCTCTGGAAGAGAGAGCGTGCAGACCAGAGGGAGAGGGGCACGCTGAGACACAGTTGAGGCTGCACTGTAAGTTGGAGGATGGAGAAACAGATATCTATTTCCAATAACCCAGAGGTTCCAGAACATTCAGTCACCTCTGCAAACTGCTTTTTTTTTTTTTTTTTTTGATAGAGGATCTTGCTGTCACCCAGGCTGGAGTGCAGTGGCACAATCATGGCTCACTGCACTCGACCTCCTAGGATCAATCAATCCTCCCAACTCAGCCTCCCAAGTGGCTAGGACAATAGTGCCACCATGCTCTACTGATTTTTAAAAATTTTTTGTAGATGGCCCAGAGAGCCAGTTGTAAGAAGCCAAGGGAAAGCAGGCACTTGCTTGTCTGGTCAGGGGAATGGTGTCATTGTGAGGTGAAGAGGTAGAAGCTGGCCTTGAAGTAAAGGAACTAAAAGTAGATTAGGGCCGGGCGCAGTGGCTCACACCTGTAATCCCAGCACTTTGGGTGGCCAAGGCAGGCAGATCACCTGAGGTCAGGAGTTCAAGACCAGCCTGGCCTACATGATGAAACCCCATCTCTACTAAACACACAAAATTAGCCAGGCATAGTGGCACATGCCTGTAGTCTCAGCTACCCAGGAGGCTGAGGCAGGAGAATTGCTGGAACCCAGGAGGCAGAGGTTGCAGTGAGCTGAGATCACGCCACTGTACTCCAGCCTGGGCAACAGGGCAAGACTCTGTATCAAAAAAAGAAAGAAAGACATTACTTAGATAGTGAGGGTACAGAAGTCCTCAGTAAGTTTTTCTTTTAATGAAAAGCAGCCCAGGCCAGGCGCAGTGGCTCACGCCTGTAATCCCAGCACTTTGGGAGGCCAAGGCGGGGGGATCATGAGGTCAAGAGATCGAGACCCTCCTGGTCAACATGGTGAAACTCCGTCTCTACTAAAAATACAAAAAATTAGCTGGGCATGGTGGCGCGTGCCTGTAATCCCAGCTACTCGGGAGGCTGAGGCAGGAGAATTGCCTGAACCCAGGAGGCGGAGGTTGCGGTGAGCCGAGATCACGCCATTGCACTCCAGCCTGGGTAACAAGAGCGAAACTCTGTCTCCAAAAAAAAGAAAAAAAAGCCCTGGAGCCAGGGTAGGCCAACTGCTTCTGTAAGGAGCCAGGTGGTAAACAGTTTAGGTCTTGTTGGCCATCTGCAATTCCGACACTGTGCCTGTGTAACTGGAGCAGCTGGTGCATACAGATGAATGGATGGAGATGCTCCTAATAAAACTTTATTATAAAAAAGAGGCAGCGGTCTTGTTCCAGGCTGTAGTTTGCAGACTCCTGCCCATACTCTAGAGAAATTGTTGGGTGAAAAATCCTTTGGTAAAGGATCACCCATATCAGTGCTTTATGAATCTGGGTTTTCCTACATCTGGCTGCTTCACATGCGGGTTAAGAGCCAGAAAGGGGAAGGACGTGTGATATCTTGGGGCCAGGGATGGGTGTTGTGGATTTGAGCCTGGGAACAATATGCTCAAGGGAGAAATATGTGAGTTTATTTTTATTTTTATTTTTTTGAGACAAGGTATCATTCTGCCACACAGGCTGGAGTGCAGTGGCACAATCATAGCTCACTGCAGCCTCAACCTCCTAGGCTCAAGCAGTCCTCCTACCTCAGCCTCCAAGCTGGGTCTGCTACACTTGGCTATCTTTTCTTTTTATTTTTGTAGCAACACGATCTACCTGCATTGCCCAGGCTGATCTAAAATAATCCTCCTGCCTTGGCCTCCCAAAGTGCCAGAATTACAGGCATGAGCCACCATGCCTGAGAAAAAGAGTTTCTGGGGGGAACCAAGTAGGTTCAACCCTGGAAAACTTTCTACGATCAAGTAAGAAGAGGTCCCAGAAGTGGCAAGTCAATGTCAGAGTCACAAATGTTTATTTGGAAGACCTGAAAGCCAGGTCTCAATTGCTCAAATGATGCCACGAGAAGGAATTATCAGGCTTGTCCTGTGTGGTTCCTGAGGGCAAGGCCAGGTTTGACGGGCAAGGACAACAGGAAACCCATTTTAGGTCAAGGTAAAGAAGCGTGTTCAGGTGAAGCTGCCCAGCAGAGGAACAGGTTTGCTGATAAAGGAGTGAGTGTCCTGTCCCTGATGGGTCCCAGCAAAGGCCAGGTATGCAGGGAAGGGCACTGCCCAAGTGCTTTTCCTCCCTGCTTGCGCAGAAAGTCTGAGTCTAGGGAAGATTCTGGGGCTGGTGCCTCCTAGAGGCCCTCCTGCCTCTGTCCCTACATTGTTCCCTCCAGAGGTCTGGCCTCACTGGTTTCTGCAGGAGGTGTTTACCTGCATCAAGCCTGGCCTGTGTCCTTGTCTCAGGACTGTGGGCTGTCTCTAGGATGGTGAGGGATTTATCCAGCAAGCAGTGTCCTTGAGAAGAGGTTGCATCTGCCAGTGGGGACCTGGGTGGGCAGGGACTCTCGGGAAGCCAGGGGCTATAAAGGAAAGGAGGGCTTTTGCACACCGCATCCCAGCCACTTCAGCAAGGGTCTTGGGGAAGGGTCTGGATGGGCCTTCTCGTCTGCTTCCTTTTTTTTTTCCCACTTCACTTGCAGAGGGCTGCTCCTCTCAAAGCTCAAAGCGCTCCTCTTCTCTAATGGAGAAAACTCCTAGAGTACGGCTCAGAGCCATATATCTGTGATCCTGGGGAAGACACAGGCCTCAGGTGCCAAACGGGGCATCCAACCTGAGAGAACTGCTGTGAGGGACACAGGAGATGCTAGAGGGGTAGACATTTTAACGTTTCATTGAATTGTAACCCCCATGCTGCGGGACACAGGCTGTATGAGCTCACTGAATTATCACAAAGCATGCAGGGCAGGTCTGGCTCAGTTCCTCTTTGGCAGCTGACTTGCTAGATCCCGCCACACCTCAAACGGTTCCCAAGGGGCTAGGAAAATCAGGCTGAACCTGAAAACTCAGGCCTCTGAATCCATTCTGTATTCAAGACTGACCCAGTATAACATGTCACCCTCACTGAAAGCATTTTCTCATTTACCTTGGAAATCATAGGTTACCTGTCTTAGAAGGACCCAAATTCCCACCAAACCAGGTATCCCTTAACAGCCAGCCATCCAGCCTGTGAATACTCCCAGCGACAGGGAGTTTACTACCAGAGAGCTGCAGCTCTGCTGTTGAAGAGTCTAGGGCCTAGAACTAGTCACAGTGCTAAGACTCAACTTCTCACCAACTCCTCCCAACTTACAAGCCTCAACCTCCCACCAAAAGCCAGAACAGGTCAGGCACAGTGGCTCACACCTGTAATCCCAGCACTTTGGGCAGCCAAGGTAGGTGGATCACTTGAGGTCAGGAGTTTGAGATCATCCTGGCCAACATGGTGAAACCCCGTCTCTACTAAATGTACAAAAGTTAGCCAGTTGTGGTAGCTCACACCTGCAATCCCAGCTGCTCCAGAGGCTGAGGCAGGAGAAATGCATGAACCTGGGAGGCAGAGCCAAGTAAGCAGAGTATCGCGCTGCACTCCAGCCTAGGCGACAGAGAGACGCTCCATCTCAAAAAAAAAAAAAAAAAAAAACCTTCACAACCTTCACAAATCACTTGCTTATTTTTTCTGACGCGATCCACCAAGACAGCCTGCACCCTGGGGGAAACTTGACTTGGACCCCGAATTCAGGCAAGCTTGCAGCTGTCATTCTTAGCTCCTTTTTTGTTGTTGTTATTGTTTCTGTTCGTTTTGAGACAGAGTCTTGCTCTGTTGCCCAGGCTGAAGTGTAGTGGCATGACCTCAGCTCACTGCAACCTCCACATCCCAGGTTCAAGCAATCCTCCTGCCTCATTCCACCCCTCAGTAGCTGGGATTATAAGCACACGCCACCATGTCTGGCTAATTTTTGTATTTTTAGTAGAGACGGGGTTTCACCACATTGGCCAGACTGGTCTTCAACTCCTGACCTTAGGTGATCGACCCACCTCAGCCTCCAAAGTGCTGGGATTACAAGCGTGAGCCACCACACCTGGCCAGCTTCTTTTGTTTTTCAATTGGGGGTATGGTGAGGGGAGACTGGTTTGGGGAACTCATTCCTTTCTACAGCTGCTGGATTTAGAGCTGGTCCTGCCGCAGCCCCCAGTCCTATTCCCTCCTCTGTCGGCATAGGTTCTTGTCAATCGACAGAAGAAACTTACAACTCAGCAGTGCAAGAGGAGAAAGGAGACCAAGGCAGGGGATGACGTAACCCCACCCCTGCCCAGGACCTGCAGGGCAAGGGAGGCCAAGCCAAAAAATTCAACAAGTGAAAACGACAAATGCTACAAGGCCACAGAGCATCCAGGAAAGCACAGGCATCTGGTTAAAGAGGGGACAGGAGCATGGAATGGGTGGGGGGGAAAGGGTGGAGTCAGAGACACACAAAAAAATCTGAAGCTAAGAACAGAATGGCCAGCTGGCTCCAAGAGGCTGTTTGAGGATTTGCATGTGCTTTACATACTGGTCTGGGGCCAGTCAACCAGTAAGGAGGCCAAGGTCATAGGAAGGGCCCCTCTTCTGCTCAGTAGCCCCTCACACATCTAGCAGAGCTGGGCATCGCTCTGCTGCACGGCCAAAGATGCCCCCAAATCACGACACAAGAGGCATGTTTTTATTACAATCCACCCTGTACCACAAAGGCATAGAGATGAACTTTCTCTATAAAATAGAGCAAAAAAGCATGAACTGGAAGCAGTAGTGGAAGAAAAACAGGAAGGCTCACAATATGGAACCATTAGTAAGACTAACGGAAAAATATGACACCATATATTTCAGTCCCTCACACATGTGTAACTTGACCACCTGCCCAATTTGTCGTCCTTAAAATAAAAGCAAACCAAATGCTTGGGAGGAGTGAAATTATTTCTACTATTGAGACTCGGCAACAATTTCTTCTGAGAATCCTCGTAAAGAGAACACAGACACGGTGCAAAGTAACAACCCTTGAGAACATTCTTAGAGCATGTTTCCGCTTTTTAAAAAAGGAGAAGAGGGCTGGGCGCGGTGGCTCACGCCTATAACAGCACTTTGGGAGGCCGAGTCGGGTGGATCACGAGGTCAAGAGATCGAGACCATCCTGGTCAACATGGTGAAACCCCGTCTCTACTAAAAATACAAAAAAAATTAGCTGGGCATGGTGGTGCGCGCCTATAGTCCCAGCTACTCGGGAGGCTGAGGCAGGAGAACTGCTTGAACCCAGGAGGCAGACGTTGCGGTGAGCCGAGATCTTGCCATTGCACTCCAGTCTGGGTAACAACGGTGAAACTCCGTCCCAAAAAAATAAATAAAATAAAAAAGAAGAAAAGCTGGCGCGGTGGCTCATGACTGTAATCCCAGCACTTTGGGAGGCCGAGGCGGGTGGATCACAAGGTCAAGAGATCGAGACCATCCTGGTCAACATGGTGAAACCCCGTCTCTACTAAAAATACAAAAAAAATTAGCTGGGCATGGTGACGCGTGCCTGTAATCCCAGCTACTCAGGAGGTTGAGGCAGGAGAATTGCCTGAACCCAGGAGGCGGAGGTTGTGGTGAGCCGAGATCGCGCCATTGCACTCCAGCCTGGGTAACAAGAGCGAAACTCCATCTCAAAAAAAAGGAGAAGAAATTAAAACTATGGTGCGAGTCCACCATACACGTACCAGAATGTTTAAATAATGATAAATCTGACAACATTAAGTGCTGGTGAGAATCCAGGGCAACTGGAACTCTCATAAAAATGGTAGAGAATAGATCATTACACACACATACACATAAAGCATAAAAAATGGGTACAGTACCCATGGCAATTACCTGGTTTCTATGCTAATTGTAGTTATGCAAGATGTTAACATTGGGGGAGGCTGGGTGATCTCACTATATAGCTTGCTTTAAAAAAAAAAAAAAAAGGCTGGGATCCTGGCTCACGCCTGTAATCCCAGCACTTTGGGAGATCAAAGTAGGCGGATCATGAGGTCAGGAGATCGAGACCACCCTGGCCAACAAGGTGAAACCCTGTCTCTACTAGAAATGCAAAAATTAGGTAGGTGTGGTGGTGTGCGTCTGTAATCCCAGCTGCTCCGGAGGCTTAGGCAGGAGAATCGCTTTAACTTGGGAGGCAGAGACTGCAGTGAGCGAAGATCGTGCCACTGCACTCCAGCCTGGCAACAGAGCAAGACTCCATCTCAAAAAAGAGTAATAGGCCAGGTGCGGTGGCTCCTGCCTGTAATCCCAGCACTTTGAGAGGTCGAGGCAGGGGGATCATGAGGTCAGGAGCTCAAGACCAGACTGGCCAACATGGTGAAATCCCATCTCTACTAAAAAAATAAATAAATAAATACGAAAATTAGCTGGGGATGGTAGCTGGTGCCCGTAATCCCAGCTACTTGGGAGGCTGAGTTAGGAGAAATGCTTGAACTAGGACCCAGGAAGTGGAGGTTTCAGTGAGCCGAGATTGAGCCACTGCACTCGAGCCTGGGCTACAGAGTGAGACTCCATCTCAAAAATAAATAAATAATAAATAATAATAATAATAAATTGGCCAGGAGCAGTGGCTCACACCTGTAATCCCAGCACAATGGAAGACAAAGGCAGGCAGATCACCCGAGGTCAGGAGTATGAGACCAGCCTGGCCAACATGGTGAAACCCATCTCTACTAAAAATACAAAAAAATCAGATGGCTGTGGTGGCGCACACCTGTAATCCCAAATACTCAGGAGGCGGAGGCAGGAGAATCGCTTGAACCTAGGAGGCAGAAGTCCAGTGCACTCCAGCCTGGGTGACAGAGGCTCTGTCTCAAAAAAAAGAAAATACAGATCAAGCCTTGCAATGTTGTCCAGGGTGATCCAGATATTCAGGGCTAAAGCCATCTTGCCCCTTCAGACTCTCAAGTAGCTGGGATTACAGGCTAGAACCACCAACCCTGTACATTTATATAATTATTTTTAAAATTAATAATTTTAAAGAAAACAAACTACTTGCTGGCTAGCGGCAGAAAGCAAGCATTAGGCCACTTCTGGGGCTTGCTAGGGTCACTGGCTACATGGGTGTATGTCCAGTTGTGAAAATTCAGGGAGAGCCTAAGCTATGCACCCTTTTCTGAAATTGTTACCTAGTACGCCAATAAAAGGCTCTTGGCAGCCGGGCACGGTGGCTCAAGCCTGTAATCCCAGCACTTTGGGAGGCCGAGGCAGGTGGATCATGAGGTCAAGAGATCGAGACCATCCTGGTCAACATGGTGAAACCCCGTCTCTACTAAAAATACAAAAAATTAGCTGAGCATGGTGGCGTGTGCCTGTAATCCCAGCTACTCGGGAGGCTGAGGCAGGAGAATTGCCTGAACCCAGGAGGCGGAGGTTGCAGCGAGTCGAGATCGCGCCATTGCACTCCGGCCCGGGTAACAAGAGCGAAACTCCGTCTCAAAAAAAAGAAAGAAAAAAAAAGGCTTTTGGCCCCAGAGCAGTGGCTCACGCCTGTAATCTCAGCACTCTGGGGACTAAGGCAAGAGGATCGCTTGAGGTTGGGAGTTCCACGCTAGCCTAGACAACATACTGAGGCCCGTCTCTACGAAAAAATTAAAATGAGCCGAGCTGGTGGCCTGTGCCTGTGGTCCCAGCTACTCGGGAGGCCGAGGCGGGAGGATCGCTTGAGCCCGGGAGGTGAAGGGTGCAGTAAGCCGAGATCGCACCACTGCACTCCAGCCTACACGACACAGCAAGACCCTTTTAATAACAGGTTCTGTTGAGTGTCGCATTGATCCGGTCCGTCCCACGCCCCCTGTGCTTCACAAAAACGTCAAGTCCGAGCTCCCGGCCCCGCGCGGGGGCTCGGGAAGACGAGCTCCTTGGGGCCGGGAGTCACCTATCGCACTCAGCCTGACACGGCAATGTTTCGGATACTTTGGGTAAGAATTAAACGTCTTACGAAAAATCCTGTCACCTGTTTCTCGATTTTTTTACGGTGGCGTCTAGAACCTTTCCTCAGCGCAAACTCCGTACCCGGCTGCCGTAATCACCTGTTCCCAGGGTGGGCAGGAAACGCACTGGCGGCGTCAGCGTGCGGGGCGTGCGTGAGAGCGCGCGGGCGTTAGGCGCGGGGGCGGGGCAGAGGGCGGGGCAAGACAACCACGGTGGCGGGAGCGCGCCCGCCCTGGCCTGAGGCGTCAGGAAACAAGCGCGCGAGAGAACGGGCGGGGCGAGTCCGGGAAAAGGCGGGGCCGCAGTCGCGCCCCTGACTTCCGCCGCCTGCGGGTGAGACCGCCTACCATCCCCGGGCGCGCTTGGGCCCGTCGGGGGAGGCGGGGTGGCCCGCCCCCAAGCCACGCCTCTGACCTATGAGAACTGGGCTGTTCCGCACCAACAGAGAGGAGCCTTCGCTCTCGCAGGGGCTGGGCGTTCTGGGCGCACTGCGCCCTCTGTTGAACCTTAGAAGCTGCGCGAGGACCGTCGGGCCTGCAGTTTCGCACCTGGCCGAAAGGGGTCGCTGTGCCGGGCCAGATCCTATGTAAATTTACCTGGATAATCTCAGCAAGAGAAAATTAGCTGCAATGCAAAGAAGCCAGACTCAAAAGACTGGATTATTCCATTTACATGACATGTTGTCACAGGTAAGACTATACCAACAGAGAATTCGATCAGTGGCTCTTACGGGCTGAATTAACCACCAAGGGGTATGGGGGACATTGGAGATAAAGGAACCAATTCATATCTTTTTGTTTTTTAATTGTTTTCCTTTTATTCTTTTTTAAATCATATCTTGATCATAGTGGTGGATAGGAAACTGTGCATTTGTCAAAACATGCAAAACCAAAAACCAGAAAGTGTGACTTTTACTAAATGTAACTACTTTGTTATTAATTTGTTTTTAAAGACAAATTCTTGCTCTCTTGCCCAGGATGGAGTGCAGTGGCTCCATCTTGGCTGACTGAAACCTCTACCTGCTGGGGGCAAGTGATTCTCCTGCCTCAGCCTCCCCAGTAGCTGGGACTACAGGCGAGCACCACCATGCCCAGCTAATTTTTGTATTTTTAGTAGAGACAGGGTTTCACCATGTTGGCCAGGCTGGTCTGGAACTTCTGACCTCATGTGATCCACCTACCTTGGCCTCCCAAAGTGCTGGGATTATAGGTGTGAGCCACCTTGCCTGGCCAACTACTTGAACTTTTTTTAAAAAAAGATATTAAAACCAGAAAGCAGATAGGTGGTTGCCGGAGACTGGGAGGAGGGGGAAGGAGTGCTTAACGGAGGCATTTTGGAGTGATGGACATGTTTTGGAACCACGTAGGCTGTGTAACACTAATTGTATTAAGTGCCATTGAATTGTTCACTGTAAAATTCCAGGAAACTCCGCAGGCTCCTTTCTGTTAAAAGAGTTCATGTCCATGTCATCGTGGGGTGAGCTGTGACTGCCTTCTACTCTGGCCTCAGTCCTCAAGCACCCGGCACCGTGAGCATGAGGCATAGCAGAGGACCATAATGTAAATCGATCTCTAGCCATGGAAGATTGAAAGATTTAAAGGATCATGGCCCAGCCGGGGCAACATGGCAAAACCCTGTCGCTACAATAATATACAAAAAAATTAGCTGGCCAGGCATGGTGGCTCACCCCTGTAATCCCAGCACTTTGGGAGGCGGATCACCTGAGGTCAGGAGTTCAACATAAGCCTGGACAACATGGTGAAACTCCGTCTTTACTAAAAATACAAAAATTAGCTGGGCATGATAGCAGGTGCCTGTAGTCCTAGCTACGTGGCAGGCTGAGGTGGAAGAATCACTTGACCCTAGGAGGTGGAGGTTGCAGTGAGCTGAGATCGTTTCATTACACTCCAGCCTGGGCAACAGAGCAAGACTCTATCTCAAAAAAAAAAAAAAGCCAGGCTTGGTGGTACAGGCCTGTAGTCCCAGCTACTAGGGAGGCTGAGGTGGGAGGATCACTTCAGACCAGGAGGTCATGGTTACAGTGAACTGTGATCAAAACACTGCACTCCAGCCTGGGTGACAGAGCAAGACTCCATCTCACATAAAAATAATAAAAATTTTAAAATAGCTAGGTGTGGTGGCTCATGCCTATAATCCCAGAACTTTGGGAGACTAAGATGGGCATATCACTTGAGGTCAGGAGTTTGAGACCAGCCTGGCCAACATGGTGAAACCTTGTCTCTACTAAAAATATAAAAATTAGCCGAGCATGGTAGTGCACACCTATAGTCCCAGCTACTTGGGAGGCTGAGGTAGGAGGATCGCTTGAACCTAGGAGGTGGAGGTTGCAGTGAGCCCAGATCACACCACTGCACTCCAGCCTGGGCAACAGAGACTCTTGTCTCAAAAACTAACAATAAAATAAAGGACCACACCGATCCCCAGTAGGATACAATTCCCTTGTGCTATTATTATCACCAATTTTCAGAAGAGGAAATTGAGGCTCAGAGGAAGTGGTTTGTCAGAGGTGGAACTGACCTCTGGCAGACCAACTCCAGGACCCGAGCACTTGAACACCATACCACGGTGGGGTGGGGGAGGGTGGAGGGGAGGGGGAGAGTGGAGGGGTGGGGGAGGGGA
>CM052660.1:107505814-107537430 GCA_028533165.1 Leontopithecus rosalia | reverse complement strand
GCGCCCCTGCCCACCTGTGTCCTTTTCCTGGCATTTGGAATCAGTGGCTTGCTTGTTCTTTCTCTCCGCACCTCCCACCAAAGAGCCACTCCCCAACCCCAACGCCATCTTCCACCTTTTTGTTTTGAGATGGAGTCTCACTCTGTCTCCAGGCTGGAGTGCAGTGGCACGATCTCGGCTCACTGCAATCTCCACCTCCTGGGTTCAAGTGATTCTCCTGCCTCAGCCTCCAGAGTAGCTGGTACTATAGGTGTCTGCCAACACACCCGGCTAATTTTTGTATTTTTAGTAGAGACAGGGTTTCACCATGTTGGCCAGGATGGTCTCAATCTCTTGACCTCGTGTTCCACTTGCCTCAGCTTCCCTAAGTGCTGGGATTACAGGTGTGAGCCACCATGCCGGGCCCCTTCCCTTTTTTTTTTTTTTTTTTTTTTTGAGACAGTCTTGCTCTGTCACCCAGGCTAGAGTGCAATGGTACAATCTCAGCTCACTGCAATCTCCGCCTCCAGGGTTCAAGCAACTCTCCTGCCTCAACCTCCTGAGTAGCTGGACTACAGCCACCATGCCCAGTTAAGTTTTGTATTTCGAGTAGACGGCTTTCACCATGTTGGCCAGGATGGTCTCAATCTCCTGACCTCGAGATTCACCCGCCTTGGCCTCCCAAAGTGCTGGGATTACAGGCGTGAGCCACCGCACTGGGGACATCTTCCATCTTTACAGAATACTCAAGGGTAATCCCAGGGAACCCGAGGACTCCAGTGTCTCATCCCAACACACAAGCTGAGGGAGTTACCGTGCTCACACACACCCTGTTCCCTTTGGAGGGCCCAAGGAGGCCCCTAATCCAGACAAGGTAGCCGTGGGCGGGGCTTCAGGCCAGCCCACATCCAGGAGACTCAGAATCTAAAAAACAAAGTACAAACTTTATTTTGTTTCTTTACAAAGGCACGGTGGCCTCTTGGTTTTTTCTCCCCACTTTCTTAACAAAATATAATAGCTTCTCCTTGAACACGAAGACCTCAAAATTGTAAAAAAAAAAAAAAAAAAAAAGAAAAACATAAAAACAGAAAGCAAAATACCAACAACAAACAAAAGGAAAGAGACGAAGACATTTTTGGGGTGGAAGATGAAACCCGGAGGCAGAGGTGGAGGCTGGGGGGTGGGAGAGTGGAGAATTCTAGTGCCGAGACAGGGAGGGGGAGGGGAGCAGAGCAGCAGCAAACCCCAACCGAGAAGCAACGGAGACCCCTGGGCCCCCAGAACACCCCAGCCCAGTCTGACCCCCAACCCATGTAAGTGCTTAAAGGAGAAAGAAGAAAACCCAAAAAGAGGAGGGAAAGGGGATGAAGACTGAATCCCAGGCTGGCTCTGGGCAGGGAAGAAATAACTTGGGGTTCTGTTTGATTTTCCCTGTTCTTAAAAAAACATGTTTAAAGGAAAAAATGCTTTTTGGCAGAGAGAGGCAGGCACCTCTGTGTCAGCTTCCCCCAGCCCCCGGGGCCGAGGCCCAGCCCTGGGGTCCCGATGCTCCCACACGCTCTGAGCCACCCCAGCCCTGGGACCTCGGGTTGAGTGGCTTCGTTCAAAGGTTGATTTACAGTATTGAAAAAGAGGTCATAAAAGAGACCCAAATAACATTGTAATTTTGTAAAAATTTCTCACTCATTCACCCTCCTCTCTTCCTGTGGCTGCCCTGGCTCCCTCGAGCCCCCAGAAGGGAGAGGAGGGCTGGGGGGGTAGTCAGGGAAGCTCCCCGTCCCCTGACGGTTCCTCCCGGCTCTGGTCCATGGCATCACTGTCTGAGGCCTCGGAGTCGGAGGCAGTGTCAGAGGTGGGGGCCTCTGGGCAGCTGCGGACCGGCTTCACGATGACAGCTCGCCTCTGCTCCTCCTCCAACTCCTGCTTTTCCTGGGTGCCCTCGATGTGCTGGATTGCCTGGACAGGGATGAACCAATGAGGAGGCTCGGTCAGGGACACACAGCCAGCCAGGAGGCAGTGGGGGCCCTCAGCCAGCCACTGTCTCCCCCAGAACACACATCCTAGAAATAAGCCTTGCAAAGTAGTAGGTTAGGCCCACCAGACTCGACGAAAAACAAACTTTTTCCCTTTTTTTTTTTTTTTGGAGAGACGATCCCACTATATCACCCAGGCAAGAGTGCAGTGGGCATGATCGGAGCTCACTGCAGCCTCAGATTCCTGGGCTCAAGCGATCCACCTACCTCTCCCTCCCTAATAGCTGGAACCACAGGAGTGTACCACCATCTCCAGCTAACTTTCGTATTTTAATAGAGATGAGGGGGTTCTTGCTATGTTTTCCAAGCTGACCTCAAACTCCTGACCTCAGGCAATCTTCCTGCCGTTCCTGCCGCAACCTCTCAAACTGCTGGGATTACAGGCGTAAGCCACCACGCCCAGCCCAGGAAGAGACTTGCAAAACTTCTGTTAAATTGAAACATCCATTCTGGGGAGAAACAATCCCAGTGCTGCTTAGAAATTATGTTTCTTTCATATGTGTATGTTTGTTGTGTATTTTGGAGACAGGGTCTCACTGTATCACCCAGGCTGGAGTGCAGTGCTGCGATCTCAGCTCACCACAACTTCCGCCTCCCAGGTCCAAGCGATTCTCTTGCCTCAGCCTCCCTAATAGCTGGGATTACAGGTGTGCGCCACCACGCCTGGCTAATTTTCCTATTTTTAGTAGAGACAGGGTTTCATCCTGTTGGCCACAATGGTCTCGAACCCTTGACCTCAAGTGATCTGCCCACCTGGACTCCCAAAGTGTGGGAATTCCAGGCATGAGCCTCCCAGGAATATGTTTATATATTTTAAAGCTTGCCTACTAATTTATTAAAGGCCTTTGCTATTAATTGCATTATGCAATTTGCAAGATTTATGAGCAACTGAAATTCAGGGAGATTGATGGATTTTTTTTCCTGTCTTGCTTTTTTAGTTGGGTTATTTATTTGTTTGTTTGTTTATATATTTTTATTTATTTACTTTTTTGAGACGGAGTTTCGCTCTTGTTACCAGGCTGGAGTGCAGTGGCGCGACCTTGGCTCACTGCAATCTCCGCCTCCTGGCAGTTCTCCTGCCTCAGCCTCCTGAGAGCTGGAATTACAGGCACGCGCCACCATGCCCAGCTAATTTTTTGTATTTTTGGTAGAGACGGGGTTTCACCATGTTGACCAGGATGGTCTCAATCTCTTGACCTCGTGATCCACCTGCCTCGGCCTCCCAAAGTGCTGGGATTACAGGCTTGAGCCCCCGCGCCCAGCTATTTTTTTTTTTTTTTTGAGACGGAGTTTCGCTCTCGTTACCCAGGCTGGAGGGCAATGGCGCGATCTCGGCTCACCGCAACCTCCGCCTCCTGGGTTCAGGCAATTCTCCTGCCTCAGCCTCCTGAGTAGCTGGGATTACAGGCACACGCCACCATGCCCAGCTAATTTTTTGTATTTTTAGTAGAGACGGGGTTTCACCATGTTGACCAGGATGGTCTCGATCTGTTGACCTCGTGATCCACCCGCCTCGGCCTCCCAAAGTGCTGGGATTACAGGCGTGAGCCACCACACCCAGCCTAGTTGTGTTATTTATTTACTTATTACTGATTTCTGAGGTTGGGTCCCTCAAGGGGCCTTGTTCAAGGCTGAGTGCAACTATACCTTCAGGCTTGAGCTACAGAGTTCCTCCTCTGTAGGAGGCCCAACTGTCACGCACAGCCCTGACCCCTGTATCCCCATCCAGGTCCTCGGGGATGGAGGTGAGACAATGCTTTAGACCAGCCCCGGAGCTGGATGCAGCAACTCTGTAACCAGGGGACTCTGGGAACAAAGGATCCTCTCTGGAAAACCCACACTGTAGGAAAGGACCGTCTTCCCAGCCAACCCCCTCCTGACAAGTAGGCCGTGCCCAGGTCTCTGGCCCTCATATTCTCCACTTGCAGATCCAGGGAGGGAGTCCCCAAGGCTTCCAGCCTTCCACCCCTTCCCACCCAAGCACCATCTTCCTCCTCTACTGCTCCTCATTTTCTAGTCTAAAGAGAAAGAGCCTGTTCCCAGCGTATGACTCCTACAAGCTGCCCCTTTCCTGGGCCCAGGTACCTGCACGATGGTGTCCAGATTTTGCCGGGATGTGGAAACAGAGTTGATGACTGAGGAGGGGCCCATGGTGACAACGTTGATGTGGTGGGAGGGAGGGGGAGGCGGTGCCGGCACGATCACTGTGGGGTGGTGGGTGGGGGCGGGAGGGGGCAGGAGCTGCAAGACAGAAGCCCTCAGCCTTTCCTTAAGGCTTCTCCCGGCCCATCCCTCCCTTATTCATGCAGGGCCAGCCGGTATATAACTCCCCAGCCCCCTTTGTTTTAAAAAACAGAGATGAGATGGACTACAGAGAGGCTTACCATCCAACATCCCTCGCCCGCTCCCCAATCCCCAGAACCTGCTCCCAGGCGCCTCCTGCTCACCTGGGTCCGAAGATGCTGCTGCTCCCGCTCTAGCTTCTCCTGGTGCAGCAGCCTCACCTGTTCCTGCTGCTGCTGCAGCTGCACCTGCTGCGCGATCACCTTGAGCTTTTCTGGGTACATGTGGGCCTCCAGCGAGCGCACCTGGAGGCAGGACAGTCTCGGCTCAGGGGCAGGCCCGGGAGCACACCTGCCCTGTCAGTCCCACAGCAGGTCATTCACTCCTGCTGAAAACCCTACCATCAGGCGGGCCCCGCTCAACAGAGGCCAGAGCATTTCCAGAGACCTTCAGCCCCTGCCTCATCTCACCTCCCACCTCAGCCTCCACTGTACCACTGGACCATGCTCCCTCCTGTCTGAGCCTTTGCCTATGCTGTTCCCTCTGCCGAGAACACCCTTCTCTGCCCTTTGGTTAATTATGAGACTCAACCTCCCACTTCCATGGAGAAACCGTGGGCATCCCTTGGAAAACCAGGTCAAACCCACTCCGGATGCCACAGCTCCAGCCTGGCCTTCATCACGGTTAAGTGCTTTGTTTTTGGTTTTTGTTTTGAGACAGGGTCTCCCTCTGTCACCCAAGCTGGAGTGCAGTGGCACTATCACAGCTGACTGCAGCCTCCACCTCCTGGGCTCAAGCCATCCTCCTCCCAGCTCAGCCTCCCAAGTAGCTGGGACCACAGATGTGCACCATCACACCTGGCTTTTTAAGAGAGTGTGTCACTGTCACCCAGGCTGGAGTGCCATTGTGTGATCACCGCTCACTGCAGTCTCCACCTTCTGGGCCCAAGCAATCCTCCCAGCTCAACCTCCTGAGTAGCTGGGACCACAGGCACACCCCACCACACCTGCCTAATTTTCACATATTTTTTGGTGGAGATAGGATCTCACTACGCTTCCCAGGCTGGTCTCAAACACCTGGGCTCAAGTGATCCTCGCACCTCAGCCTCACAAAGTGCTGGGATTACAGGTGTGAGCCACCATACACAGCCCATAAGAGTTACATTTTTGAGGTCATTTGACTAATCTCCCCCACCTCAATGCAAACGGTGACCCCCAAGGGCAGGGACGTGTCTGGCTCGCTCCTCACTCCTAAGCCTGGCACCGCAGCAGGTGCTCCTATAAATAGGGCTCAACCAAGGACAGCAGAGCCTTACAAGGGGGACCCCAGGCTCCGCGCCCGCTGCACCACCGCCGCTCCCAGCAGAGGGCGCTGCCTCACCTGCTCCTCCAGCATCATGCGCACTGAGCGCTCCTTGTCCAGCTGCTGCCGAAGCTCAATCATCTCCCGCCGCAGGTCCTCCGCCTTCTCGTCCTCCCAGATGTCGGGAGAGCCGATGCCTTCGTCCTTGTCCTCTGCCCGCCGTCGCTTGGGGGACGAGCCGCTCAGCTCCTGGGGACCCCAAGGAGTCGGTCAGTGTGCCTGACACCTTGGTACCGCCACCACGGAGACCGGGGCTCCATCGCAGACCCCCAAAGCTGCCCAACACGGGTGGATCTTCATTAGGGAGCCCCTTCTGCAAGTCCAACAAACCAGCCAAATGCCAGGAAAATGGCTGCTGTCCAGAGCAGTCACCTGGCTCATTGCAGAGCCCACTCCGCCACACTAGACTGATGGGGAAACTGAGGCTGGGGCAGGAAAACGAGTGCCTGAAGTACTTGCCAGTGGGCAAGAAGGGGCCTGCAGCCACACCTGCATCCCAGGCCCATGGCTGGGTCCTGGGATGCCCATGCCAGGAGAGGGAGCCAGGAAGGAGGGCAGGGAGCACCTGGATGAAGCGCTTGAGCTGTGTGTTCTGCTGCAAGAGCCTGGTCTTCTCCTGCTCCAGGGAGAAGATGTATTCGGCTGTCTGCTGGAGAATGGCTGCCTGAAGGCAGGGAAAAGCCAAGAGTCAAGCTGGTAGTGTTTACCAGAGCTCACTTTCCTCTCCCAGAGGGAGTCTGCCGCCTCCTCCGGGAAGCCCTCCCTGCTCTCACCCACCTTGCTAAGCTTCTCTCCGTCTGTGTGGGGGATGAGGGTCTTGAGAGACTGGAAGCCGGCGTTGATGCTCTGCATGCGCCTCCGCTCGTTGCTGTTGGCGATCTCCCGTCGAATCCGCCGCTCCTGGTCCCGCTGGGTCTCTGGGGTCAGTGGAATGTTGGCAAGGCTGCCAGAGAGGACAGGAACAGGCTCGGCCAAAGCGCCCTCTTCATCATTCATCTCCAGAGGGTCCCAGTGGAACCTGCATCCCGCCCCTGCTGCAAAAGATGCCAGGCCACCCCCAGAGGGTGATGGAGGGACGCTCCTGGGACACCCAGGTGGACTGAATAGGCTGGCTGAGGGTAAGATAGTCTGCTCAGAACCCAGCAAGGGCCAGGCACAGTGGCTCACACTTGTAATCCCAGTTCTTTGGGAGATCAAGGCCAAGGATCATTGAACCCAAGAGTTTGAGATCAGTCTAGGCAACATACTGAGACCCTGTCTCTACAAAAAACAAAAATAGCTAGGTGTGGTAGTACACGCCTGTAGTTCCAGCTACTCAGGAGGCTGAAGTGGGAGGGCTGCTTGAGCCCACAGGTAGAGGCTGTAGAGAGCTATGATCGAGCCAGTGCATTTCTGGGCAACAGAGTAAGACCTTGTCTCAACAACAACAAAAACCCATCCTCTCCTTGGCTTCCCTCACAGGGAGCAGTTTCTCCTCCCCAACAGAATTCCCAGTGTGTCTGAGCATCAAAACACCCAGGAGCTAAGAACCTGTGCAGACGACGGGTGCTGGCCCCAGTGTCTGACTAGCAGGCCTGGTGGGGCCCAGAAACCTGCACGGTGTGATTCTGATGCACGTGGGACGCCGATAGACGACAATAGTCAGGGACTGTCCCGCTCCGCTGGGCGCCTGGAGCGCCTCTTCAGCGTCTCAGGCTTTGAATCCCAGGACTAAGGGAGACGTCCCCACTCCCTTCCTACCCTCACGGCCACGCCTCCAGCCACAAGCCCCAGCCCCACTACGCCGAGACTTCACACATCTCACTCAGGACAAGACAGATACCACTCACTCCCCAAAAAGACACGCAGCCAACAACCCCTGCAGACAGTGCTCCCCGCAGCCCACCCACTTCAAGAGACAGACCCACCCTGTGCCGGAGAAGCGAGGCTCGCAGCATGCTGTGGGGAGCGCTACTAACCCTTGCAGAAGCAGCGGCCAGTGGAGTGAAGGCAGCCCTGGGGAAGAGGGCGTGGCTGTCGGGTGGGGGCGGGGCTTCCGGCGGGGGCGGGGCGTGCGCGCCAGAGGGCGGGGCTGCGGGCCAGGGGGCAGAGGCAGCGGTTGTGGGCCCTAGGCCACGCTCCCGAGGGTTGGGCCTGTGTGTGGCCTGGAGGAGGCCTGTCTCCCTCCCTGGACCTCCCCTGCAACTTCCCCCGCCCCTGCCCTGATGGCTTCCAGATGCTGGGCTCCCAGCAGAGGCCGCCGGCCCCACCCGAAGCCGCAGCCCTGGCCTCTTCCTGAGGGGCCCTCCCGGGGTGCCCGGTTCCAGGACTGGGCCAAGGGGCTCAGGCCCTTGAATCTGGGAGAACAGGGAAACGGCTCTGAGCAGCTCTTGCTCCATTGGCGGGGATAGTCTGGGGTCAAGGGGCTGCCAAGTCTTAACTCCCCTGCTGTGGCCCCTACGCCAATGGGCAGGAGGAAGAGTTTGCGTGGACCCAGGAGAAAGCACATCTCCAACAGCTGGAAACAGCCGTGGCCTTCCTGGCCCCACCCATCCTGCCCCATCTGTCCAGCCTTGGCTCCCTGTGGGACCCTGGACGAATCCCTGCCCCTTCCTCGGTCTGGGCTTCCTCTCCCAACGGAGAGGTGGGCGACTGGAGCCTGGATGCAAATCAGCCTCCTTCCGGCCTCATCAGGCCAAGCCCCTCCTCCATCAGGACCCAAAGTCCCACAGCCTGTCTCCAGGGTGTAAGTCGCTCACAAGGCCTTGAAATGTCAGTGCGGCAAAGGGGGCCCAGGCCCCCCACTTTCCATGGGAGACTTTAGGGTTCAGAGCAGGTAGGGGCATGGTTTTAGGGTCAGTCAGCTGGATGTCAGTGCCCTCTTCTCCCACGTCCCCTGCCTGCAGTAGGGGTGATGGGGGCACGAGGGCAGGCCTGCTGCACAGCTGTGTGTGGCCCATTCTTGGGGTGGAGTCCAGGCTCCCAGGTCTGGCACAGCCTCAGACTACACCATCTCTGAGAGGCCAGCAGGCCAAGGAGACTAGGACTGCTCTGCAGTGGTGGCTTAAAGATGGGGCTCTTTGCAGGTAAGAAGTGGGAAGAGATATCCATTAGAAGCCACAACACAGGGTAAGTGCAATCTGGGCCATCGCCATTCCCACAGGAGAGACGTGGGGAGAGACCCCTGCTCACCCCAGCCCCTGGGGGGAAAAGGGAGCACTAAGTCCAGCCTTGGGCCACCTGAGAGCTGGCCCTCCTGGAGGGTACACAACAGAGGAACACATTTAAGTTTTTGGCTAGAATTTTCTCACTGAATTGTCACAATCCTCCTGAGTCAGATGGCCTGAAGACTCCTGTGTAAAGAGGGGGGCACAGAGGCTTGGGTAGGGATTGGCTGCTGCAAGTGCTGGGACTTGAACCCTGACCCCAGAGAAGGTGTCAGGCCATAGAGCAGAATGAGCACTGACCATCCCACAGAGCCAGATGCCCCGACCAGCAGATGACAGTTATCCCTGCAAAAGAGAGGACCAGGCCCAACACGGTGGCTCACACCTATAACCCTAGCACTTTGGGAGGCCAAGGCAGAAGGATCACTTGAGCCCCAGAGTTCAAGACCAGCCTGGGCAACATAGTGAGACCCCATTACCACAAAAAAAATTAAGAAATCAGCTAGGCATGGTGGCATGTGCCTATTGTTCCAGCTACTCAGGAGGCTAAGGTGGGAGGATGAAATAAGCACAGGAGGTTGAGGCTGCCGTGAGCTGTGATCATATCACTGCACTCCAGCCTGGGCAACAGAGTGAGACCCTGTCTCAAAAAACAAAACAAAACAAAACAAAACAAAACAAACAAAAAAAAACCAAGGACCAGGCATTCAGAAAGCACTGTGATCATGTAACTCTTTTTATTATTCACAGACCTCGTTTACATTTTTCCCTGCCTGATTCTCACAGAAACCCAATGGGGTGGCTGACATTACAGTGAGCAAGCAGTGCAGGGTCCTGGGAGGGGAGGTGATACTCCCAAGGTCAAGCAGCAAGACCCAGCACAGCAGGCACCTGCAGACGCCAAAGCTCCCCTGCCCCACCCACTCAAGCGCCTCTAGTGACCCCTACTTCACACAGCCCGCCAATTACCAGAAGCAGGGGGTGTGACTGCAGGCTCAGCCATCACTCCTGCCCTTCTGAACACACACGGGACCAAGCCCACAAGTGACTTGTCCAAGGTCACACCCAGCAGTACGGCAGGGCAGGGTGCGAACAAATGCACCCTCCTGCACCTTCCGGCCCAAGTCCCACCAACAACTCTGCTCTTAGGAGCTGACCCTCAGCCTCTTCTTTCCCTTCCCCACAAGGCAGCCCACTAACTGGGGAGGTCAAAGGAGACCCAGTCCTGAAAACCCCAGCCGGACGTTCCACAGGAAGAGGTGCTGGGGTTGGGATCAGGAGCCTGTGTCGCCTCCTCCTCTGCACCAGAATCTGCCAGCACAGCTTCTCCTGCCTCTGTCCTCTCCAAAGCCATCAGCCCAGTCTCCTGGCTCAGAAAACAGCTGCTGGCTAACCTAGTGTTTAACCTAGGGTAGGCACTTTCTTAAATTCAATAAAGCAGGCCGGGCTTGGTGGCTCACGCCTGTAATCCCAGCACTTTGGGAGGCCGAGGCGGGTGGATCACGAGGTCAACATGGTGATCGAGACCATCCTGGTCAACATGGTGAAACCCCGTCTCTACTAAAAATACAAAAAATTAGCATGGTGTTGCGTGTCTGTAATCCCAGCTACTCGGGAGGCTGAGGCAGGAGAATTGCCTGAACCCAGGAGGCGGAGGTTGCGGTGAGCCGAGATCGCGCCATTGCACTCCAGCCTGGGTAACAAGAGCGAAACTCCGTCTCAAAAAAAAAAAAAAACCAATAAAGCAAATTTCACCCCAAAGCTACACAGTTCCTCGTGGGGGACCTGAATCTGCCACCAAGACCCTCAATTAATAACTCACGTAATTGCCCTGGAAGTACCAGCAGAGTCCTTTAATAGAATGCGTGCTAACCAGGGCTTCTGATTGGTGATATAGGAGCTAACCAAGGGCTGTGATTGGTGGAGTGCTGGCTAACCAGGAATTCTTATTGGTGGAATGCTGGCCAACCCGGGCTTCCGATGGCTGACCAACCAGTGGTTCCTGTTGAGGAAGGTTGGTTAATTGAAATTTCCAGGTGATACTACTGCATTGGATAAAGTGGATTTTTCTGCAAATGCCTGAAAAGTTTCTGATAGCTTTTTCGGGGTTTTGTGTTTACGGTTACGGTCTGTAAAGGTCCTACACACAGTAAATAAAGATCCACTACCCTCTCCCTGGCCACTTCAGACTCCTACAGGTGAGAATCAAAGGTGGCAGAAGTCCATTGACCCCGAACAGTTCTCTCTCTCTCTTTTTTTTTGTTTGAAACTGAGTCTGGCTCTATTGCCCAGGTTAGAGTCCAGTGGTGCAAGCTCAGTTCACTGCAACCTCCACCTCCCGGGTTCAAGCAATTCTTATGCCTCAGCCTCCTGAGTAACTGGGATTACAGGCGTGCGCCACCGCAACTGGCTATTTTTTTTTTCAAAGACGAAGTCTCGCTCTATTCCCAGGCTGGAGTCCAGTGGCACAATCTCAGTTCACTGCAATCTTGGCCTCCCGAGTTCAAGCGATTCTCATGCCTCAGCCTCCCGAGTAGCTGGCATTATAGGCACCCACCACCATGCCCAGCTAATTTTCGTATTTTTAGTAGAGACAGGGTTTCACCATGTTGGCCAGGCTGGTCTCAAACGCCTGACCTCAAATGATCCACCCACCTTGGCCTACCAAAGTGCTGGGATTACAAGCATGAGCCACTGTGCCTTGCCACACCAAGGCTCTCTTACTTCTGGCAAGCCAGCCTCCTGCAGCCAACCTGGGGCTGCCCCAGACTCAGGAATAAGGCAGGTCACTGAGCAGCCAATGGCCAAGGAACAACATTTGGGCACCAGCCTTGGATGCTAAGGCCAGAGCCGCCACCCCTACCACCGCAGCACCCACAAAATCTAATGAGACTGACACTGGCATCCCAACCAGATACTTGGGGGCATGGGGCATGCCCTTCAAGTCTAGATCTGTGCCAGGTATTTATCCCTCTTGCCCAGCCCAAGGCCAAGTACCCCCAGTCCCTCTGCACTTGCCTGCCCAGTTCCAGCCTCAAACTGGCCACTGAGAACTTTCATTTCACACTGCCCTGAAGTAACTCACACACCTCAGTCACTTAACATCAACACAGTCAATGCGGGTAATCTACATGGGATTCTCCCAAACCCAAAAAAGGAGTAAGACACTCATCCTTCTCTCACCTAATGAGTCTAAGGTTCTCGTCCATGCTCCATCCCCACTGCTGCTACACTACCCATCCATACTCTGCACTCTGACCTGGCCAGTCTGGTGACATTCCCTTTGGTCCCAGAATACACCATGCCCAGGCTGTTCCCATCAGAAACATCCCAGCCTTCCTCCCTTCCCCAAAGCTCCTCCAGCCTATCAGTGAGAATCCTGCACTGAGCTCAAGAGCAAAAAGTCCAGCCTTGCCACTTACTAGCTGTGGAACACCAAGCCCCAGTTTCCCCCATCTGTAAAATATGAAACACTGCTTCACGTCACAAGGTCATGGTGAAGTTTAAAAGAGATCAAGAAAGGCCAGGAGCGGTGGCTTATGCCTGTAATCCCAGCTACTCAGGAAGCTGAGGCAGGAGAATTGCTTGCATTCGGGAGGCAGAGGTTGCCATGAGCCAAGATCACACCACTGCACTCCAGCCTGTGCTACAGAGTGAGACTCTGACTCAAAAAAAAAAAAAAAACAAGGCTGGGCGCGGTGGCTCACATCTATAATCCCAGCACTTTGGGAGGCCGAGGTGGGTGGATCAAAAGGTCAAGAGATCGAGACCATCCTGGTCAACATGGTGAAACCCTGTCTCTACTAAAAATACAAAAATTAGCTGGGCATGGTGGTGCACGCCTGTAGTCCCAGGAACCTGAGGTGGGAGAATTGCCTGAACCCAGGAGGCAGAGGTTGTGGTGAGCCAAGATTGTGCCATTGCACTCCACCCTGGGTAACAAGAGCGAAACTCCATCTCAAAAAAAAAAAAAAAAACAAGATGCAGATGGAGACCACCATTATACCTGCTTTTAAGACTCTGAATGTCAGTGGCCTGGCACGGTGGCTCACATCTGTAATCCTAGCACTTTGGGAGGCCAAGGTGGCTGGATCACCTGAGGTCAGGGATTCAAGACCAGCCTCGCCAACCACCATGGTGAAACCCTGTCTCTACTAAAAATATAAAATTAGCCAGGTGTGGTGGCACGTGCCTGTAATCCCAGCTATTTGGGAGGCTGAGGCAGGAAAGTGACTTGAACTAAGGACAGGGAAGTTGCAGTGAGCTGAGACAGCACCACTATATACCGTTCTGGGTGACAGAGTGAGACTCCATCACAAAAAAAACACCAGACATTCAGTCTGGTTTTTTGAGATGGAGTCTCGTATTACTGCCTAGGCTAGAGTGTAGTGCTGCCATCTCAGCTCCCTGCAATCTCCACCTCCCAGGTTCAAGCCATTCTCCTGATTCAGTCTCTCGAGTAGCTGGGATTACAGGCATGAACCACCATGCCCAGCTAATTTTTGTATTTGTAGTAGAGACGGGCTTTCACCATATTGGCCAGGTTGGTCTCAAACTCCCGACTTCATGATCTGCCCGCCTCAGCCTGCCAAAGTGCTGGGATTACAGGCGTGAGCCATCGCGCCCAGTCCTGAATGTTATTTTAAAAGCTACCAGGCACTTCCCATACCCATGGCTAATTTTCACAGGTGCATCTGTTTTCCAGGGCCTGAGAACTGTTGAGCGACGGGTCTAAACCTGTGGCTTTCGTGGGCGTCACTGTGCCCTACAGTACCTTCCGGTAGGCCTGGGAGACAGAAAGACAGGGAAATCCCGGCTGGTCACTGAGGCATGAAGCAAAGCCCACCAGCTTGACATGACCCAGAGAAGCAAATACATCTGGCCAGAAGGTCCTGCCTGACACACACATTTGATCCCCAACGGGCTTCCTACCTTACCCTGCAGCCCCTACTGAACATAAACAAATCCAGGCACCCCCAACTCCATGCCTAATGCGCAGCTGACCGTCTTGCAATGGATGTCTCGGTGCCCAACCCTGGACAAAGGCCCTGCACCCTCAAGCCCTTGGCTTATCAAGATCCTGCTATCCTGGGGGACTGCGGGCATCCTCCAAAGGGGGTCTTGAGGCAGGGATAAAGTGAAGCCAGAATCTTAGAGGGCCCTAGGAGGACTCACCTAAGACCCAGGCATGGCAGCCAGAGGGCCCCTCTGCCCTCACCCTGCCCAGGATCAGGCCCAGAATGTCCTCCCCAGAAGCCGCAGTGGCTCAACCGCACCTCCACACTGCCCAGCCCAGCCCTACAGCAGCCTGCAACCCCAGGACTAGGGCTGAAGTTCCAGCTCCACCACTTGCTGTAGTGGTCCCCTCCCTACTCTCTCTGTCCTCCTCTTTACACGGAATCAAGACACTTTTGACTCATAGATTATGACAACTCGATGAGAAAATTCTAGCAAACTGAGCCCTCAGAACATAAAAAGTGCTCAAGAATATTTTTTTACTTATTATTACCGGGCCCTCCAGGTGGGCCTCACGCCAGGGCCAGCCCTCGGGGCATCCCTGCCGGCTGCCAGACCCATCAACTGGTCCAAGTCTAGGTATTGACTGGGAACTTCAGAGTAGCTTTAAGATGGGGACCCTTGGGTCAGAGGGTTGAGTGGGAGTGTCTACACGTGTACAGCAACCTTCCCTCCAGGCCGCATTCAGCACCCGCTAGTGTCCACCAGCCTGGGCCACACCAGCGGGCTCCTCCTCCCTCAATCCCCGCCCAGACTGCCTTGGGCAGCAGAGCACGTGGCTCCAGCCCTGGGGAGCCATTTCGCTCCTGGAGCAGCGCGGCAGGAAAGGGGCCGCAGGTCCCAAACTTGTGCACGCCGAAGAACGCACACCTCCCCAACACCCCGCCTGGCGGGTTGTTCAAAATGCAGATGTCCGGGCCCCAGCGACCAGAGCTCCAGGCGTGTGCATTTTAACAAGTGTCCGGGGCGGTTTGGCTGTGTGTGGTCCTTGAATCCATCACCCTTTGGATTTAGGGCAACCTAGGACCAAGCTTGCAAAGTGGCTTCTGGGGAGGCCTGCGGACCTCAGGCCACCCACCCAGCTGAAGGACCGGACGCTTTCGGTTTACGGCAGCGGGGAGGGGCGTTGGATGGGAAAGTTTGCAGAGGAAACCCACGTGCGGCGGGAAGCTGCCCTGCGAGACTAGAGGCAGCCTCAGGTGTCCTCTCCCCAAAGGGCCTGCCCACCTGGCCTGCCTTGCCCATCGTGCCCGCGGGGACCGAGCTTTGTGCAGGGAAAGCGTGGCCCACGAGCGCCTACAAATCCCACAATGCTGCACCCGCAGGACACGGAGAACTACAGCTCCCGCGAGGCCGCGCGCAGAGGTCCGCCTACTCCAAGAGGGCTGCAGAGTCACGTCCAGGCCTCGCTAGTAAACAGCGCCCGGGCGCGGGCGGGCGAGCCAGCAGCAGCCAACGTGCCCCGGGCCGCGGCGCCCCTGCCGGCCGCGCGGGCCCCTCGGGGCCCGCCCACCCCCCACACCCACACGCAAGCACGCCCCCGACCCCGCTGCAGCCCCGCTCTGCAAACACGCACAGTGCCCGGCTCCCCGCCCCCACCCCGCGCCGGGAGCCGCGGCATGGCTGCATTGTAGCCGCCCTCGCTACGGCCCCACGCGCGCCCCGGACCCCCAGACCCCCTTGAATGGGGGCGCCCTAAGATCGCGAGGAAGGAAGGAGAGGAAGGAAGCCGCCGCGGGAGGGGGAAAGAGGAAGCGCGAGGGGGGGACGGCCACCAGCACCAAGCATGGCCGGGACTGCTGCAGAACCACGTGGGTCTGTTTGCAATTTACAAACGTCGCGACTCGCCCGCCTGCAGCGGACAAAAGTGGCCGGGGCCGTTCGGGGCCCCCATGCTCCAAGAGAGGAGGGTCCCGGGGCGGCGCGGACCCGGTGCGCGAGGCTGCAGCGGTCCCAGCAGCTAAGAAAGGCTAGCGGGGTCGGCGGCGCGGGCCATGCGTGCGCACACGCGCGCCCGCCCGGGCGGGCTGGCCGGGGGCTGCAATGGTAGGAAGGGGGTGGGGGGGAGAAGGAGTACACACCTACAGAGCCCTCCTATCACTTCTTTCTCTGTTTTCCTGAAATGTTGCAAAGAGGGCACCTTCTGAGTGGGCACCATGAAATACTCCATAGCGATCGGCCCCCCTCCTCTGCACGAGCCAGGTCCCGCGATCAGCCGGAGAATGCAAGATGGAAATCCGAATCAAAGGGCAGCGCCGGACGGAGGTGCAGAATCGGCCGGTCCCAGATGCTGGCGGCGGCGGCGGCGGCGGCGAGGGGAGGGAGGCGGGCGGGAGGGGCGGGAGGGAGGTCTCTCCGGCCTGCCTCCCCGGGCGTGTGTGTGTGTGTGTGTGTGTGTGTGTGTGTGTGTGTGTGTGTGTCTCTGTGTGTGTGTGTGTGTGTGTGTGTGTGTGTGTGTTTGCAGCTGATCAGATGTCTGTTTCAAGGCGGGAAACAGCTGGTGAAAACTCAGCACTCCCCCGGCCTCCTTCCGCGGAGTAAGGAATTGCATGTAAACAAAGGACTATTTGCAGCGCCCCCCAGGCGGCGCGACGCCTGGGCGAGAGGGGCGCGGGCCCCCGGGGGCTCGCTGCAGCCGGGGTCTGCAGGCCTCTCGCGGGGCACAGGGGGCCGGGGACCGCGGGCCGGCTGGGGGTGGCGCAGCGTGAATGGAGCGAGCTGCGGCCGAGCTACATGCGCCACTATGGGGTGATGAGGTCCATCAGCTGACAGGTTGGCAAGCGTTGCCAAAAAAAAAAAAAAAAAAAGGCCAGCCTTCGCGTGGGGAGCCCAGCCCGTGCAGCCCCGGGTCCAGCGGGGACTGTCCAGTGCAGGGTCCGCGCACTCGGCTGGCCCGCGGGGAGAAGGGGGCGCGGCTGGGTCGGGCGTGCAGCGGCCAAGGGAAACGCGGCCTGAGGTTTGCGCTCGGAGCTTCTGCTTTTTCACCATTGCAACTGCATACAGCGGAGCCTCTCCGATGTGCTCCCTTCGAGCTGAGCCCAGGGCCCCCTGGAAACTTGCGTCACAGCCACCGCTTCCCACATGTAACTTGGGGCTGACTTCGGAGGCCGGCCAGCCTCCTCCCTCCCACTCTGCCTAGCTGCCAGCCGCTGGCCGCGCGGCCGGGACTCCAAATCCTGGGAATCCTGGCCCGGGGAGGGGACGGCAAAGGGCGCCAGGGATGCTAGGGCCGCCCTAGGAAGCCGGGGGCCCGGGCGGGGAGGGGAGGGTGGAGACGGGCGCGAATGGCTGCGTCCCCTGGACTCAGGCTGCCAGCACGGCCAGGAGGTCTGCTGGTTGCTGCCGGGTCGCCTGATATTCCCCCGACCCCCAATGTTCGCTCCGCGGGCTGAAGGCTGCAGCTGCTCATTCATGACAAAGCCCGTGCGGGATTTGCCCCTCCGCCAGGGTGCGCTCCCCACGAGGGGGTGACGACGTGGGGCGGGGACGGGGACCCTGGCGGTGAGCTTCCAATCCTCCGCTCCCATGCCCCACCTTCCGACCCCAGGCCCTCCCTGGCTCCTGGAGGGTTGGTTTCTGGCTCAGGAAGCCCACGCCTGCCTTGGAATGTCCTGGATCCTGCCTACCGCCTTCCAGGTTCCCCCTAAATCGTGCCTCCTTATTTGATGTATTCCTACTACTAACAATAGTTACTGTTATTATTGGGAAATATTGTTATTAAATGTTGCCAGCACACGGTGGATGCTGAGTAGTTTTGCATACACGCTCTCCAATCCTTAAAGCAACCTGTTAGGCAGTTTCTCTAAGTACGGATCTCAGGCCACTTGACCAAAAAAGTCCCTGAAGTCTTACTTTATTTTCATTTTTTTAAAAAAAATACGCCCGGCGCTGTGGCTCATGCCTGTAATCCCAGCACTTTGGGAGGCCGAGGCGGGTGGATCACCTGAGGTCAGCAGTTCGAGACCACCCTGGCCAACATGGAGAAACACCATCTCTATTAAAAAAAAAAAAAGAAAGAAAAGAAAAGGAAAAGAAATTTAAAAATAAAGAAAATACTTTCTACTGTTTGTCTTTATTTATTTATTTTTAATTGAGATGGAGTCTTGCTCTGTCGCCCAGGCTGCAACCTCTGCCTCCCAGGTTGAAGCGATTCTCCTGCCTCAGCCTCCTGAGTAGCTGGGATTACAGGCATGCACCACCATGCCTAGCTGATTTTTGTATATGTAGTAGAGATGGGGTTTCACCATATTGATCAGGCTGGTCTTGATCTTCTGACCTCGTGATCTGCCTGCCTTGGCTTCCCAAAGTGCTGGAATTACAGGCATGAGCCATGGATGGTCCTAGCGGGAAGCCTCTCTTTAACTGCCCCTGGTGAGCAAGTGAGCAAGCTATTTTTATTTATTTATTTATTTATTTTGAGACGGCGTTTCGCTGTTGTTACCCAGACTGGAGTGCAATGGTGCGATCTCGGCTCACCGAAACCTCCGGCTTCTGGGTTCAAGCAATTCTCCTGCCTCAGCCTCCTGAGTAGCTGGGACTACAGGCGCGTACCACCATGCCCAGCTAATTTTTGTATTTTTAGTACAGACGGGGTTTCACCTCATTGACCAGGATGGTCTCAATCTCTTGACCTCGTGATCCACCTGTCTCGGCCTCCCAAAGTGCTGGGATTACAGGCATGAGCTACCGTGCCCGGCTTTTTTTTTTAAGACGGAGTCTTGCTCTGTCACCCAGGCTGGAGTGCAGTAGCGTGATATCTGTTCACTGCAACCTCCGCCTCCCAGATTCAAGTGATTCCCCTGCCTCAGCCTCCCAAGTAGCTGGGATTACAGGCACAAACCACCAAGCCCAGCTGAGTTTTGTATTTTTAGTACAGACAGGATTTCACCATTTTGCCCAGGCCAGTCTCGAACTCCTGAACACAGGAGATCCACCCGCTCTGGCGTCTCAGAGTACTGGGATTACAGGCATGAGCCATCTTGCTCAGCAGTGAGCAAGCTATTCGGATACATTACTGTCTCTTTATCCTCCCGTTTTGCAGATGGGAAGACAGAGGCCCATAGTTGCAATTAAGGATGCACTCAGGCTCAATCTTGGCTCACTGCAACCTCCGCCCCTACAGGTTCAAGCTATTCTCCTGCCTCAGCCTCCTGAGTAGCTGTGATTACAGGCACCCGCCACCATGCCCGGCTAATTTTTTGTATTTTTAGTAGAGACAGGGTTTCACTGTGTTGACCAGGCTGGTCTTGAACTCCTGACCTCGTGATCCGCATGCCTCAGCCTCCCAAAGCGCTGGGATTACAGGCGTAAGCCACTGTGCCCAGACTCCCTGGTCCAATTTTGTCTCCCAGAGAAGAGGGATTGTGCTTTTACTCTTCTGTCTTCATAAGAGATGGCACAGGGCTGGGCACGTCTGAACTACAGAGAGTGATCTGCAAAACTGATGTCCCCACAGACCGCCTTAGCAGAGAGGATGAGCGGGACAAGTGGGTGGCCCAGGGCGACCCCAGATCTGCCTGCCCACACTGAACTGGGTAGTAGGTGCCCATCCCCAATCCTGTGAATCAAGGAAGGCTCCCCAAAGCAGTGCCATTTGGAGTCCAGCCTGGCGGGTAGCAGAGAGCTGCTTTTTCATTTGTCTCGGAACTCATTTCCAGACCCACACAGACCCTGGTTCCTGGGGCAAGAGTTGAGGTAACAAAATGTAAGAGAGTGCCAAAAAGCTCAGCACCTAAAATGAAATACATCAGGGTTTTTTGTTGATGTTGTTTGAGGCAGAGTCTCACTCTGTCCCCCAGGCTGAAATGCAGTGGCGCAATCTCAGCTCCCTGCAACCTCGCCTCCCGGGTTCAAGTGATTCTTGCGCCTCAGCCTCCTGAGTAGCTGGGCCTACAGGAGTGCGCTTCATGCCATGGTAATTTTTGCATTTTTTGTAGAGACAGGTCTTGCCATGTTGCCCAGGCTGGTCTCGAACGCCTGACCTCAAGTGATCACAGCCTCTGTCTCCCAAAGTGCTGGGATTACAGTCATGAGCCACCACACCTGGCCTCAAGTTATGTCTTAATTTAACTTCTTAAAACATCAAAATTGGCTGGGCACAGTGGCTCACACCTGTAGTCCCAGCACTTTGAGAGGCCTAGGTGAGTGGATTGCTTGAGCTCAGGTAGTTCAAGACCAGCCTGGGCAACATGGCAAGACCCCATCTCTACAAAAAATGTAAACGAGTTGGCCGGGACTGAGCACAGTGGTTCACGCCTGTAATCCCAGCACTTGGGGAGGCCAAGGTGGGCAGATCACAAGGTCAAGAGATTAAGACCATCCTGGCTAACACAGTGAAACCCCATTTCTAGTACATAAATTTAGTAAAATTTATTAAAATTAAAATTAACTTTTGTAAAAATAGCTACTTAGGAGGCTGAGGCAGGAGAATTGCTTGAACCCAGGAGGTGAAGGTTGCGGCGGATGACATCGCACCACTGCACTCCAGCCTAGGTGACAGAGACTCCATCTCAAAAAAAGAATTAGCTTGGTGTGATGGTATAGTCCCAGTTACCCAGGAGGCTGATGCGGAAGGATTGCTTGAGCCCTGGGAGGTTGAGACTGCAGTGAGCTGTGATCGTGCCACTGTACTCCAGCCTGTGTGACACAGCGAGACCCTATCTCAATAAAATAAGATAAATTACTACCAAAAATCCATGGTGAACACGCTATCCACATTTTAATGACAGGCTCAGTATTACTGATTTTTCCCTTTCCTCCAGCTTCAGTACATCTCTGCAAGGCACTGTTATAAATTCTTATCTTTAAATTCAAATGTCCAGGCACAGTGGCTTACACTGGTAATCCCAGCTCTTTGAAAAACTGAGGCAGGAGGATCCCTCGAGGCCAGGAGTTGGAGACCAGCCTGGACAACATAACTAGATGCTGTCTTTACAAAAAACTTTTTAAAAATTACCCTGGCATGGGGGTCCACGTCTATAGTCACAGCCACTTGGGAGGCCGAGGTAGGAGGGTTGACTGCAGTGAGCTATGATCACACCACAGCACTTCAGCCTAGGCAACAGGGCAAGAGCTTGTCTTTATAATAAAATTCTAAAAATTCAAAGGCTGAGCCGGGCATGGGGGTTCATGCCTGTAATCCCAGCACTTTGGGAGGGAGAGGTGGGTGGATCACTTGAGGTCAGGAGTTCGAGACCAGCCCATCCAACATGGTGACACTCTGTCTGTACTAAAAATACAAAACTTAGCTGGGCATGGTGGTGGGCACCTGTATTCCCAGCTACTCAGGAGGCTGAGGCAAAAGAATCACTTGAACCTGGGAGGCGGAGGTTGCAGTGAGTAGAAATCCCACCACTGCACTCCAGCCTGGGTGACAGAGTGAGACTCTCTCTCAAAAATAAAAATTCAAACGCTGATTCAACATTGATTTCTAATATTGATCTATTATAAATCAGTAAATGTTTGTAATTTGTAACTCAGATATTTTGCTCATTATAAATTTTTGGCATTAATTTCTTTTTTTTCTTTCTTTCTTTTTTTTTGAGACAGTGTCTCACTCTCTTGCCCAGGCAGGAGTGCAGTGGTGATATCATAGCCCGCTGCAGCCTTGAACTCCTAGGCCCATGTGATCCTACCAGCTCTCAACCTCTCAAGTCGCTGCAACTACAGACACGCCACAATCATGCCTGGCAAATTTTTTAATTTTTTGTAGCAACAAGGTCTCACTATGTTGCCCAGGCTGCTCTTAAACTCCTGGACTCAAGCCATCCTCCTGCCTTGGCCTCCCAAAGTGCTGGGATTATAGGTGTGAGCCTCTATGCCTGGCCAATTTTGATTTCTCTAAAGTATTGTGTTAAAATTTTGTGACTCAGCTGGGCACAGTGGTTCATGCCTGTAATCCCAGCACTTAGGGAGGCTGAGACAGGAGGATCACAAGGTCAGGAGTTCAAGACCAGCCTGATCAACAATGAAACCCCATCTCTACTAAAAATACAAAAAATTAGCCAGGCGTGGTGGCAGGTGCCTGTAATCCTAGCTACTTGGGAGGCTGAGGAAGGAGAATCATCTGAACCCAGGAGGTGGAGGCTGCAGTGAGCTAATATCACACCACTGCAGTCCAGGCTGGGCAACAGTGCGAGATTCCATCTCAAGAAAAAAAAATGTGTTAATCTTGATTAGTGAGAGGTTTGGTGCCCTCTTTAACTTTTGTTCCCCAAGCCAGTGCCTCCCTCCAGTTACCCTAGCCCCACCCTCCTGTTTGTGATTCCCAAATCTACTGAGGGCTCACTGTAACCCAGGGAGAAGGCAGCAGAATCAGGGCTGCCCATCAGCCTTCGGGGATTCCCTTTGTGTCCCCGAGAAACATGAGCATCATTTGCACAGCTCCGGAGAGGGTCTGTCCAGTCAGCCCTGGCTACTTCCTGTGTTAACCCATCCTGAGTTGGTCACACGGAAATCAAAGCAGAAACGCTGCCCTGGAGAAGCTCCCAACCACATTGCAGCGACAGGGACTGTGCTCAGGAAATGATGACATTTGGAGAGGAATATGCCTTAGGGCCACAAAACCATATGCACTGAAGGACATCTCCAGTGCCTGAAAAAAGGGAATGAATGAATGAATGGCAGCTGGAGCAAGCAAGTCTGCCTCTGGCTCCTCCCCTACAGAACTGCCTTGACCAAGCTAGGTGTGGTGGCTCACGCCTGTAATCCCAGCACTTTGGGAGGTCGAGGCGGGTGGATCACGAGGTCAAGAGATCGAGACCATCCTGGTCAACAAGGTGAAACCCTGTCTCTACTAAAAATACAAAAAATTAGCTGGGCATGGTGGTGCATGCCTGTAGTCCCAGCTACTCAGGAGGCTGAGGCAGGAGAATTGCCTGAACCCAGGAGGCGGAGGTTGCGGTGAGCCGAGATGGCGCCATTGCACTCCAGCCTGGGTAACGAGCAAAACTCCGTCTCAAAAAAAAAAGAGACCAATGTGGCCAACATGGCAAAATCCCATCTCTACTAGAATACAAAAATGAGTCAGGCAAGGTGGAGTGCGCCTGTAATCCCAGCTACTCTGGAGGCTGAGGCAGGAGAATCGTTTGAACCCAGGAGATCAAGGCTGCAGTGAGCTGAGATTGCACCACTGCACTCCATCCTGGGCAACAGGGCAAGACTCTGTCTCAAAAAAAATTTAAAAATAAAAATAATCAATCAGGCCAGGCATGGTGGCACATGCCTTTAATCCCAGCACTTTAGGAGGCCGAGGCGGGGCGGATCATTTGAGGTCAGGAGTTCAAGACCAGCCTGACCAACAAGGTGAAACCCCATCTCTACTAAAAATACAAAAAAGAATAGCTAGACATGGTGGCGCATGCCTGTAGTTCCGGCTACTTGGGAGGCTGAGGCAGGAGATTCGATTGAACTAGGGAGGTGGAAGTTGTAGGAAGCTGAGACTGTGCCACTGCACTCTAGCCTGGGGGAGCCAGATTCTGCCTCAAATAAAAAATAAAAAAAATCAAGCAGGTCAGTAGTGATGGCTCACACATGTAATCTCAACATTTTGGGAGACCAAGGCAGGCAGATCACTTGAAGTCAGGAGTTTGAGACCAGCCTAGCCAACATGGCAAAACCCTACCTCTACTAGAAATACAAAAATTAGCAAGGCATGGTGGCATGTGCCTGTAATCCCAGCTACTCAGGAGAGTGAAGCATGAGAATCGTTTGAACCTGGGAGGCGGAGGCTGCTGTGAGCTGAGATTGCGCCACTGCACTCTAGCGTGGGCGACAGAGTATCTCAAAAACAACAACAAAATCAATAAATAAATGAGGAGTCAAGTTTTTTCTCTAAAGGACCAGATAGTAAATATTTTAGGCTTTGCAGACCACTTGGCCTCCTGCAAGCACTCAACTCTGCCCCTCTGGCTGGAAAGCAGTCCTAGATGGTGTATGAATGAATGAGCATCTCTGGGTACCAATAACACTTAGCTTATGGACACAAATGGAATGTTGTATAATTTCATGTGCCACAAATATCATTTGTTTGACTGCTTTCCAACCACTTGAAAAATGTAAAAGTTCTGTGGCCTCCATAACAAGTTACTACAAGCTTAGTGGCATAAAACAACACAGATTTGGTGGGGTGCCAAGGTTCACGCCTGTAATCCCAACACCTTGGGAGGCCGAGTTGGGTGGATCACGAGGTCAGGAGTTCAAGACCAGCCTGACCAACATGAAGAAACACCATCCCTACTAAAAAAGTACAAAATTAGCTGAGCATGGTGGTACATGTCTGTAATCCCAACTACTCGGGAGGCTGAGGCAAAAGAATTGCTTGAACCCTGGAGGCAGAAGTTGTGGTGAGCTGAGATCGCACCATTGCACTGTATCCTGGTGACAGAGCGAGACTCCATCTCAAAAAAAACAAAAAAACATAAATTTGACCAGGAACTGTGGCTCATGCCTATATGCCTATAATCTCAGCAGTTTGGGAGGCTGATGTGGGAGGATCGCTTGAGGCCAGGAGTTGGAGACCAGCCTGGGCAACATAGGGAGATTCCATCTCTATAAATGTGTGTGTGTGTGTGTGTGTGTGTGTGTGTGTGTGTGTGTGTGTGTGTGTCTGTGAGAGAGAGAGATTTTAGAAAACAACACACATTTATTCTCTGGAGGTCAGAAGTCCAGATGGGTTATGTTTGGCTAAATTCAGGGTGTAGGCAGGGCTGCATTTCTCCTGAAAGTTCTAGGGGAGAATCTGTTTCCTTGCCTTTTCCAGCTTGTAGAGGCCACTCACATTCCTTGGCTTGCAGCCCCTTCCTCAATCTTCAAAGTGCACCTCTCAGTCTCTGCTTCTGCCATCCTATCTCTTCCACCCTTTCATCTCCCTCTTTTGATGACCTTGGACCCACCCAGATAATCCAGAATAATCTCCCCATATCAAAATCCTTACCATAATCACACCTGCAGAGCCCATTTTGCACGTAAGGTAACTACCGTTAACAGATTCTGTGGATGGGGCGTGAACACCATGGCGGGGGCCATTATTCTGTCTACCACAGCATTCTCGGTTTGTGAGCCATACAACAGGCAGTAGTTATCACAGGCCCCAGCAATTCCACTTCTAGGTAAACATCCAAGAGAATGAAAACAGGGACTCAAACGGATTGTGGTGCCCCCATGTCCATAGCAGCATTCACAGGAGCCAAAACACGGAAGCATCCTAGTGTCTACCAACACATGAATGAACAAACAAAATGCGGTCTGTCCACAGAGTGGAACATTATTCAGCCATAAAATGGGATGAAGTACTGAACCCGCCACAGCATTGCATGTATTCTATACCTGATTTCTAGTACTACACTGTGATGGATAATGAAATAACCATGCAGCTCACCACCATGTAGACTCACTGGGAGCCCTGGGCTTGTTTTCCTGCAACTAGATGGTCCCATCTGGAGGTGATGGGAGACGGTGGCAGATCATCAGGCATTAGATTTTCATAAGGACGCTCTACCCACGTCCCTCACATGCATGGTTCACCATAAAGTTTGCACTCCTGTGAGAATCTAATACAACCTCTGGTCTGACAGGAGGCAGAGCCCAGGCGGTAATGCTGGCCATAACAAGTGGCTGGAAATGCAGTTGGAGCATCACTGGCTGGCTCACTTGCTCGCCTACCCACTGTTCCAGAGTTCAAGACTCTTGTGTGTGGTGGTGGGCACCTGTAATCCCACCTACTCCAGAGGCTGAGGCAGGAGAATGGCTTGAACCTGGGAGACAGAGGTTGTGATGAGCTGAGATCATGCTATTGCACTCCAGCCTGCACCCTGGGTGACAAGAGCAAAACTCCGTCTCTTGATCCTGCCAACTCCTGTGACCAGATTCATCTCACACTGCCTGCTCTTCCCCTCTCCCGACCTGAAATAAATAGCTGCATGTGGCTGGGAAGACGAAATCCCACCACCTTGCTGACTGGTCTTTTTTTTTTTGTCAGTCAGCAACAGTTGTATTAGGGATGTTATTGAAGTCACCTGCCAGGTGGTGGCTTTCCAGTTTTGGTTTGGGATTTTGAGACAGGGTCTCACTCCGTCACTCAGGCTGGATTGCAGTGGTGCCCAGCTTACTGCAGCCTCCTGGGCTCAAGCGATCCTCCTGCCTCAGCCTCCCAAAGTACTGGGATTTCAGGCGTGAGCCACTGCACCAGGCCACTGCTCTTATTTTATTTTATTTTATTATTTTTTTTTTTGAGGCGGAGTTTCGCTCTTGTTACCCAGGCTGGAGTGCAATGGCGCGATCTCGGCTCACCGCAACCTCCGCCTCCTGGGTTCAGGCAATTCTCCTGCCTCAGCCTCCCGAGTAGCTGGGATTACAGGCACGCCCCACCATGCCCAGCTAATTTTTGTATCTTTAGTAGAGACGGGGTTTCACCATTTTGACCAGGATGGTCTCGATCTCATGACCTCGTGATCCACCCGCCTCGGCCTCCCAAAGTGCTGGGATTACAGGCTTGAGCCACTGCGCCCGGCCTTCTTATTTTATTTTATTATTTTTTTGAGACGGAGTTTCACTGTTGTTATCCAGACTGGAGTGCAATGGCGTGATCTCGGCTCACTGCAACCTCCGCCTCCTGGGTTCAAGCAATTCTCCTGCCTCAGCCTCCCAAGTAGCTGGGACTACAGGTGTGCGCCACCATGCCCAGCTAATTTTTGTATTTTTAGTAGAGACGGGGTTTCACCATGTTGACCAGGATGGTCTCGATCTGTTGACCTCGTGATCCACCCGCCTCGGCCTCCCAAAGTGCTGGGATTACAGGCGTGAGCCACCGCGCCCAGCCTTATTTTATTTTATTTTGTTTTTTTGAGATTAAATTTTGCTCTTTCTTGCCCAGGCTGGAGTGCAATGCCACAATCATGGCTCACTGCAACAACCGCCTCCCAGGTTCAAGCAATTCTCCTGCCTCAGCCTCCCGAATAGCTGGGACTGCCAGCACGTGCCACCACGCCCGGCTAATTTTTGTATTTTTAGAAAAGACGAGGTTTCACCCTATCGGCCAGGATGGTCTTCATCTCCTGATGTCGTGATCTGCCCACCTCAGCCTCCCAAAGTGCTGGGATTACGGGTATGAGCCACAACACCCAGCCGCTGCTCTTATTTTTAAGTGTCTGATCCAAACCCTCCAGTGGGTCTGGGGGCTGCTGTAACTGCATCCTGTTGCCCTGGCCCCTTCTTGCTACCCTTCCCTATCCTCTCCCCACAAGCCCTCCAGCACCTCCTCCTTGCTGTCAGCTCATGGTCTCACTTCCCGTTTCTCTGAGGGACATGGAAGCAATTACAAGAGACCTTCCACAGGCTGCCACAGCCACCGCTGCCTCCCTCCCTGTGCCTGGGATATGCCATCGGCCAGTGTCTCCGGATGAACGTCCATGCTGTCCATGCACAGAACACCCTTCCACTTGCACGATTCAGAGAAGTCACTACAGACACTGTCCACTCTCCTGCATCTTCAGTGCATGCCCTCTTTTGGATCTCCTTTCAAAGGAACCAATGAGCTGACCCTAGATCCCCTTCCAGCTCCCAGTCTTAGCTCTGCTCTCTTTTTCTGGTTTTTGAGACAATGTGTCTGTGTTACACAAGCTGGAGTGCAGTGGCGTGATCTCCACTCACTATAACCTCCACCTCCCAGGTTCAAGCGATTCTCCCACCTCAGCCTCCTTCGTAGGTGGGACTATAGGCATGTGCCTCCACGCCCGGCCCAGCTCTGCTCTCTTTAACAGCAAAACTCCTTGAAATGGATGCTCACATTCACTCTCCTCCCCTTCCCTCCTGCTCACTCCATCACACCCCCATGACTGCATAGGAGCAGTGACTCACTCCTGTAATCCCAGCATTTTGGGAGGCCAAGGGAGGAGGCAGGAGGATGGCTTGAACCCAGGAAGTCGACACCAGCCTGGGCAACATAGCAAGACCTCATGTTTTTTTTTTTTTTGGACGGAGTCTCGTTCTTTCTCCAGGCTGGAGTGCAGTGGTACGATCTCAGCTCACTGGAACCTCTGACTACCTGGTTCAAGAGATTCTCCTGCCTCTGCCTCCCAAGTGGCTGGGATTACAGGCATGTGCCACCACGCCTGGCCACAAGACTTCATCTTTACAAATAATTAAAGTGTTAGCCAGGTGTGGTGACGCACATCTGTGGTCCCAGCTATTACTCTGGAGGCTGACATGGGATTGAGTCTAAGAGGCTGAGGCTGCAGTGAGCCAAGACTGCACCACTGCACTCTAGCCTGGACGGCAGAGTGACACCCTGTCTCAAAACTCACACACACACACACACACACACACACACCCTTCTCTTGTCAAAGTCATGAGGACCTCCAGAACACTACATCGGGTCTCTGTTTTCTTTCTTTACTGAATCTGACCTTCTTGAAACTCTTTCTTTGCTTTGCGTCTAGAACATCCCCATGGCAGTCCTCAGATCTGTCTGTCTACACACTCCCTGTTCTTCAGACAACAGACTTCCAGAAAGCACTAGCAGCCACAAAGTGTGTACAGAATCCAGTGAACAGAATCCTGCCTGAACCTCAACCCCACTAACCTGACTCCACTTTTTCGTCTGCAAAATACAAGGCATAAAGTATCTCCCTGGCGGGGCTGCTGCGAAAAGCTAGTGACCGCCTGTCATGTTGCAGCATCAATGAGGGCTGGCTGCCATCACACCCGGCACCAAGTTGCGGTGGGCAGCAGTGGCCAGAGGCGTTTGAGCTGACCATGGAGAACGATAAGATTTCCTGATATGCAGGGGGCTCGGAGGTGGGGCTCAGCCTTTCCCCTTCTCAGCTCTACCTGAGAGCAGGTGAGAGGCAGCAGCTATGCTCTGTGCTCTGCTGTTCACCTGGGGTGCACCTGCTTCCCACTCAAAACACCCTCATGTGGTGGAGCAGTGAAAACTGGCCCACGAACTGCTTGCCCTCTAAAAGGTGGGTCTCTTGGCCAGTCTCAGTGGCCGTGTCTGCAGTCCTGGCTACACAGGAGGCTGAGACAGGGGGATTGCTTGAGCCCAGGAGTTAAGGCTGCAGTGAGCTGTCATCATGTCACTGCACTCCAACGTGAGCAACAGAGCAAGACTATGTCTCAAATAAATTAATCCATAAATACTAGCAAAAGGTGGGTCTCTGTAAAGAAAGTAATCAGCAGAGTGTGGTGGCACACATCCATAATTTCAGCCACTCCAGAGGCTGAGATAGGGAAATCCCCTAGACCAGGCATGTAAAGCCAGCCTGGGCAACAGAGTGAGACACCCCAAAACAAAATAAAATGATTTTTTTTAAGGGAGGGCCGGGCACAGTGGCTCCCAGCACTTCGGGAAGCCCAGGCGGGTGGACCACGAGGTCAGGAGTTTGAGACCATTCTGGCCATCTCTATTAAAATACAAAAATCAGGCCGGGCGCGGTGGCTCAAGCCTGTCATCCCAGCACTTTGGGAGGCCGAGGCGGGTGGATCACGAGGTCAAGAGATCGAGACCATCCTGGTCAACATGGTGAAACCCCGTCTCTACTAAAAATACAAAAAATAGCTGGGCTTGGTGGTGCGTGCCTGTAATCCCAGCTACTCAGGAGGCTGAGGCAGGAGAATTGCCTAAACCTAGGAGGTGGAGGTTGCGGTCAGCCGAGGTCGCACCATTGCACTCCCGCCTGGGTAACGAGCGAAACTCCGTCTCAAAAAAAAAAAATACAAAAATCAGCTGGGTGTGGTGGTGCACACCTGTAGTTCCAGCTACTCGAGAGGTTGAGGCAGGAGAAACTCTTGAACCTGGGAGGCAGAAGGTTGCAGTGAGCCAAGATCACAGCCACTGCACTCCAGCCTGATGACAGAGTGAGACTCCATCTCAAAAAATATATATACAAAAATTAGCCGGGCGTGGTGGTGGGCACCTGTAGTCCCAGCTACTCGGGAGGCTGAGGCAGGGGAATTACTTGAACCCAGGAGGCGGAGGTTGTAGTGAGCCAAGAATGCGCCACTGCACTCCAGCCTGGGTGACAAAGTGAGACTCCCTCTCAATAAAAGAATAAATAAATACAAAAAGGTCAAAAAATTAGCTGAGCATGGTGGTGCATGCTTGTTTACAGTCCCAGCTACTAGAGAGGCTGAGGCAGGAGAATCACTTGAGCATGGGAGGTCGAGGCTGTAGCAGGCCGTGTCTGTGCTGCTGCACTCCAGCTGGGGCAAGAGAGCAAGACCCAGTCTCAAAAAAATTGCATTATGGAATAGATACATAAAAATGTGAGCTATCTGCACGATGGAATATTATTATTCGGCGATAAGGAGTGAAGCACTGACATGCGCTACAGCACGGATGGGCCTTGAAAGCCTTCTGCCAAGCAAAAGGATCCAGACACAAAAGGCCTCGCGCTGTGTAACTCCAGAATGGGGAACTCTTTAGAGACAGAAAGTAAATTAGTGGTTGGCTGGGGCTAGGGGATGGGGAATGGGGAGTGACTGCTAATGGGTGTGGGATTTCTTTCTGGGGTACTGAAATATTCTAAAATTGATTGTGGAGACGGTTGCACAACTCTGAATACCTTTAAAAACCACTGAAATGTGGCCGGGCGCGGTGGCTCATGCCTGTAATGCCAGCACTTTGTGAGGCCGAGGTGGGAGGATCACGAGGTCAGGAGTTCAAGACCAGACTGGCCAACGTGGGGAATCCCTATCTCTACTAAAAAATACAAAAAGTAGCTGGGCATGGTGGCGCGTGCCTGTAATCCCAGCTACTTGGGAGGCTGAGGTAGGAGAATTGCTTGAACCAAGACCGGGAGACAGAGGTTGCAGTGAGTCGAGATTGCACCACCGCACTCCAGCCTGGGCTACAGAGCAAGACTCCATCTCAAAAAAAAAAAAACCTGAAATGTACACTTTAATGGGTGAATTGTGTAGTATGTGAATTATCTCCCAATAAAGCTGTTATTAAAAAGCATCTTTATTTTACATAATTGGCATGAAAAAATGGAAAGAAATAACAAAAGAAAGAAAAAAATAAAAATAAAAAGCATCTTTAGGCCGGTTGCAGTCATTCACACCTGTTATCCCGCACTTTGGGAGGCCGATGCAGGTGGATCACCTGAGGTCAGGAGTTCGAGACCAGCCTGGTCAACATGGTGAAACCCCGTCTCTACTAAAAATACAAAATTACCTGAGTGAGCATTTTTAGCCTGGGTTGGTGGCTCAGGCCTATAATCCTCACACTTTAGGAGGTCAAGGCAGGAGGATTGCTTAAGGTCAAGGGTCCGAGGTTGTGGTGAGCCATAATCACGCCGCTGTACTTCATCCTGGAGTCTGGAGGGAAGAGCAATTCACCCACTCTTTTCTTTTAATAGGTGTAATTGCCTCCAGCTAATTTTTGTATTTTTCAGTAGAGATGGGGTTTCACCATGTTGGCCAATCTAGTCTTGAACTCCTGACCTCGTGCTCCAGCTGCCTGAGCCTCCCAAAGTGCTGGGATTACAGATGGGAGCCATATGTCCCCAGTCTTAACGGGGCTTTTTCCTTTTCAGAAATATGCTACGAGCGGGGGACGCACCCACTGGCCTTTCTAGCCCTGGTATACTCCAGCGGATATGGGGAAGTGTAGACTGCTTGGGGTGGTGGAGGGGCAGGGATACCAGCCGCTGAAGCCGGGATGAAAAGGAAAAAGTCGGCCGGGCGCGGTGGCTCACGCCTGTAATCCCAGCACTTTGGGAGGCCGAGGCAGGTGGATCACGAGGTCAAGAGATCGAGACCATCCAGGTCAACATGGTGAAACCCCGTCTCTACTAAA
>CM052660.1:107481995-107505714 GCA_028533165.1 Leontopithecus rosalia | reverse complement strand
ACAGGTATGGGGTTCCCCCAACCACTAGGGGGCATCCAGCACACGCGCTGCTTTGTGGAAGCAGAATGTGAACGTGGTGGGGGAATCCCAGGCAGGTACTAGGTAGGGTGTAAGGGCTGACCAAGGCCCCCACGGCCCCGAGGCGCTGCACATCCGCAGGGTACCTGGCTTGTCTAGGGAGACCTGTGATGCCAGCCTTCTGCTCCTCAGCCGGATCTGATTCACATGAGCCGAAAATAAGCACTGAAAATACAGCTGGTTCCCAGTAGCTGACAGCTGTGATCCCAGACCTATTGGAGGAAGAGGCGGGAAGATTATTTGAGTTCGGGAGTTCCAGACCAGCCTGAGAAACATAGCTACATTTCATCTTTCAAAAAAAGTAGCTGGGCGCAGTGCCTCATGCCTGTAGTCCGAGCACTTTGGGAGGCCAAGGCAGGGGGATCATTTGAGGTTCCCCAAATCCCAACATGTGGGACCTTTCAAGGGGAGATCGAAACCCCATCTCTACTAAAAATATAAAAGTTAGCTGGGTGTGGTGGTGGGCGCCTATAATCCCAGCTACTCGGGATGCTGAGGCAGGAGAATTGCTTGAACTCTGGAGGTGGAGGTTGCAGTGAGCTGAGATTGTGCCACTGCTCTCCAGCCTGGGTGACAGAGTGAGACTCTATCTCAAAATAAATAAATAAATAAATAAAATTAACATTAAAAATTAAATAAATTAAAAAGAAAATTAGCAGCCAGATGCAGTGGTTCATGCCTGTAATCCCAGCATTGTGGGAGGCCGAGGCAGATAGATCACCTGAGGCTGGGAGTTCAAGACCAGCCTGAACAACATAGAGAAACTCCATCTCTACACAAAACACAAAATTAGCCAGGCATGGTGGCACATGCCTGCAATCCCAGCTACTTGGGAGGCTGAGGCAGGAGAATCACTTAAACCAGGGAGGTAGAGGTTGCAGTAAGGTGAGATCATGCCATTGCACTCCAGCCTGGGCAACAAAAGAAAGAAAATTAGCCAGGTGTGATGGTGTGCCCTTGTAGTCCCAGCTACTCAGGAGGCTGAGGCAAGAGGATCACTTAAGCCCAGAAGTTCAAGACCAGCCTGGGCAACACAGCAAGACCCATCGCTGGAAAAAAATTTTTATTTTTTTATTTTTTTTGAGACGGAGTTTTGCTCTTGTTACCCAGGCTGGAGTGAAATGGCACGATCTCGGCTCACCACAACCTCCGCCTCCTGGGTTCAGGCAATTCTCCTGCCTCAGCCTCCCGAGTAGCTGGGATTACAGGCACGTGCCACCATGCCCAGCTAATTTTTTGTATTTTTAGTAGAGATGGGGTTTCACTATGTTGATCAGGATGGTCTCGATCTGTTGACCTCGTGATCCACCCGCCTCGGCCTCCCAAAGTGCTGGGATTACAGGCTTGAGCCACCGCACTCGGCCTCTGGAAAAAAATTTTAAGGCCAGGCATGGTGGCTCACATCTATAATCCCAGCACTTTGAGAGGCTGAGGAGGGTGGATCACGAGGTCGAGAGTTCCAGACTCACCTGGCTAACATGACAAAAACCCATTTTACTAAAAATAGAAAAAATTAGCCAGACGTGGTGGTGCACACCTGTAATCTCAGCTACTCAGGAGGCTGAGGCAGGAGAATCACTTGAACAAGGAAAGTGGAGGTTGCAGTGAGCCAAGATGACACCGTCGGACTCCAGCTTGGGCAATAAGAGCAAAACTCCACCTCAAAAAAAAAAAATTCTGTGGTCCCAGCTAATTAGGAGGCTGAGGTGAGAGGATCGCTTGATCCCAGGATGTCCAGGTTGCAGTGAGCCCTAATCACACCACTGCACTCCAACCTTGGTGACAGAGAGAGACCCTCTGTTTAAAAAAAAAAAAAAACAGGCCTGGGCACGGTGGCTCACGCCTGTAATCTCAGCACTTTGGGAGACTGAGATTGGCAGATCACCTAAGGTCAGGAGATGGAGATCAGCCTGGCCAACATGGTGAAACCCCATCTCTACTGAAAAAAAAAAACATTAGCTGGGTGTGGTGGCACGCGCTTAGAATCCCAGCTACTTAGGAGGCTGAGGCAGGAGATCCCTTGAACCCAAGAGGTGGAGGTTGCAGTGAGCTGACATTGCACCACTGCACTCCAGCCTGGGCAACAGTGAGACTCTGTCTCAAAAAAAAGGAAGAAAGGAAAAAAACAGGGCTGGCTGCAACTCTGTTTGAGGTGGCTGGAGTCCCCTGTGCCCTCTCTCTCTGGCCGAGACATGGGCTCCTACCAGTCCTTCTCCCTCTCTCTCCCTCTCCCCTCCATCAGCTCACCTGCCCTGTCCTTTTCAGCACTCAATTGCTCTTCCTCTTCCCACAGTCCACGGGGAATTTCAGCTCCATGTAGGGACCTTTCCCCTAAGAAAGTGTCTCTTTGCTTCTCAGTGTCAGCAAGGGAGAACCAGGTGCCCAGGCTTTCAACTGAGTATAGTCCCTCTAGAAACACAGTTCACAGCCACGCTGGCCAGACTGTTTCTGCTTCACCCAGAAATGGCCATCCAACTGCTTCTTTCATTAATCGTTTGGCCATCGAGGCAGTTATGATGATTTCACCCAGCAGACCAGGAGCCTGAGGCCTGTGGACGTGGAGCACAGACACTGCTGAAGACCCTCAAAGACTGAGTGTAACCATGAGACCAGATCTAAGACCCCCGACAGCCAGTCTGGGGCCTTCTCACCAGGAAACCTCCGGTTAATAGGGAATGAGAGTAAATCAGGCCAGGAGCGGTGGCTCACACCTGTGACCCCAGCACTTTGGGAGGGTGAGGTAGGAGAATCACTTGAGCCCAGGAGTTTGAGACCAGCCGGGACAACATAGCAAGACCCCATCTCCACAAAAATTTAAAAATTAGCTGGGTATGCTGGTGGTGCACGTGGCCCAGCTGCTTGGAAGGCTGAGGAGGCAGGATCACCTGAGGCTGAGAGGTTGAGGCTGCAGTGAGCCAGGATCGTATCACGGCACTCCAGCCAGTGCAACCAACTGACGGTCTTGAAAAAGAAAGACCTGAGATGGTGGCTCACGCCTGTAATCCCAGCACTTTGGGAGGTGGAGGTGAGTTAATCACTCGAGCGCAGGAATTTGAGACCAGCCCGGCCAACGTGGTGAAAACCCGTCTCTACTAAAAGAACAAAAATTGGCCGAGCACGTGGCTCATGCCTGTAATCCCAGCACTTTGGGAGGCAGAGGCAGGAGGATCACCTGAGGTCAGAAGTTGGAGACCAGCCTGGCCAACATGGTAAAACCCTGTCTCTACTAAAAATACAAAAATTAGCCTGGGTGTGGTGGTGGGCGCCTGTGATCCCAGCTACTTGAGAGGCTGAGGCAGGAGAATCGCTTGAACCCAGGAGGCAGAGGTTGCAGTGAGCTGGGATTGTGCCACTGCACTCCAGCCTTAGTGACAGAGTGAGACTCTGTCTCAGAAACAACAACAACAACAAAAATTAGCTGGGCATGGTGGTGTGTGCTTGTAATCTAAGCTACTCAAAAGGCTGAGGCAGGAGAATCGCTTGAACCTGGGAGTCAGAGGTTGCAGTGAGCTAAGATGGTGCCACTGATCTCCAGCCTGGGTGACAGAGGGAGACTCTCAGAAAGGAAAAAGAAAAAGAAAGGGAGGGAGGAAGGAAGGGAGGAAGGGAGGAAGAGAGAGAAAGAGAAAGAGAAAGGAAGAAAGAAAGAGAGAGAGAAAGGAAGAAAGAGAAAGGAAGAAAGGAAGAAAAAGAAAGAGAAAAGAAAAAAGCAAGCAGGTAGCTGCATTTGGGGATCAGGAGAAAGGCAGGAGGCAGAGGGATGAGGCACGAGGACGCCTGGGAGGTGCCATCTCCAGTGTCCCTCTGGGCAACCGGCTTTCTTCACATGGAGTGGACAGAGGCTGGGGACAGAAGGTGGAATGTCAAGTTCCACTTGAGACAGGAAAAGGAAAGGCTGGGGCAGGGTTGGAGGCCTGCTCCCATGCAAACCAAGGCTGGGTGGGTTTCCAGATGGGCAGGGCAGGCACCGGGAAGCAGGGGCTGGCTATCCCTGGGGAGGGGCAGGCTCAGAGTGTGGGTCCTGGAGGGGAGCCTGGATCATCACCTCTCCAGGCCAGTGCTGCTATGGAGGCTTTCTTTGCATTCCTGTGCACTCCCAGTTACTTTCTTCCCTCCCTCCCTCCTTCTCTCTTTTTCTTTTCTTTTTTTTTGAGCCCAAGAGTCTCACTCTGTTACCCAGGCTGGAGTACGGTGGTGAGATTGTAAGATCTCAGCTCACTGCAACCTCTGCCTCCTGGGCTCAAGTGATTCTCCCACCTCAGCCTCTCAAGTAGCTGGGATTATAGGTACCCACCGACATGCCCTGCTAATTTTTGTACTTTTGTAGAAATGGGGTTTTGTCATGTTGGCCAGACTGGTCTTGAACTCCTGACCTCAGGTGATCCGCCAGCCTCATCCTCCCAAAGTGCTGAGATTACAGGTGTCAGTACCACGCCCAGCCTTTTTTTTTTTTTTTTTTTTTTTTTTGTGAGACAGAGTCTCGTTCTGCCGCCCAGGCTGGAGTGCAGTGGCACAATCTCCACCCACTACAACCTCCGCCTCCCAGGCTCAAGCGATTCGAGTAGCTGGGATTATAGGCACACGCCACCACACCCAGCTAATTTTTGTATTTTTGTAGAGACAGGCTTTCTCCATGTTGGCCAGGCTGGTCTCAAACTCCTGACCTCAGAGGATCCACCTGCCTTGGCCTCCCAGAGTGCTGGGATCACCCTCCTAGCTTCATCATCACCACGGTGACCCGATCATGCCCAAGCTCTTCACAGCCAGCCACTGCCGGGCCTGTACTTCCTTTGGGCTCCCCGGGGTGGCTGCCCCGGAGAACAGCTTCCTGCTGGCCTCAAAACTCAAGAGCTCACCTGGTCCTGGTGGCCCACCCACAGCGAGTAAGGCCAGGTACAGAGGAGAGTCCTGCTGTGCGTGCCGTGGGATACAGAGGGAGGAACGTGGCCATGCATGAAACGACAAGGTCAGCTACCAGGTGAAATGCAGCCCCGTCCTGTGGGCTGCCAGTCAGAGCCAGATGGTCAGAGGAAGGAGCAACTCGGAGGGGTCAGAGAGGGTTTTGGCTTCAAGTCTGTGCAGACAGGGAAGAAGGAAGCAGGGTAAGCATTGCTGCGTCAGGACCCTGAGGGATCGAGGGGACCAGCTCTGGGATTGCTCTCTCCTCCCTCAAGCCCGCCAGAGCTTCAGCCCCTGCTGCCCCTTTCCTGCTGAGCAGCTGCGGCCACCAGCGCATCAGGGGTTAAGGTCTGGCTGGTGCCGGCTTCGGCAGCAGCAGCAGTGTTGCCAGTAACTCAGAAGCTGAAATGTGAGAAGCCGGAGGAGAGGGGCAGGGCTGGGAAAGGCTGAGCAGCAGGGAGCAGAGAGGGTTTCCCTGGCAGGAGCCGTTGGAGGCTGCCTGGTCCTCCCTTCCTTGGCCCCACTGCACAGCTGGCCCTCCGGCCTCAGGCTGGGTTATGGCACCCACCCAGGGTGCGGGGAGTGTCCACGGTCATGGCCAATGTCCAAGCCCTTAGGCACCAGGCAGCAGGTCCCTGCTGCAGATGTAGGGAAGGGGCACAGGGCGGAGCCCAGACAACCAGCACAGCAGCGAAGGCACCCGCCCTGCCTGGCTCTGCAGGAAGCTCTATGTGGGGACACCGGGCAGAGGCAGAGTGGGGCCTAGAGAACCAAGGAGGAGGACAGGGAGGTCCCTTGGGGGATCCCAACCCCAGAGGCCTGGCCTGGACTTCACCATTCGCCACCTTGGGAAAACTGAGGCACAGGATCTTCCCCGATAAACCTCCATGAACCTCCTGCTGCATGGGGCAGAGAATGTCACAGGCCTCCTGCCCTCTCCCCAGGCCTGGGTGTCTGCCTGCCTTTGCACAAGCACCTCAGGGATGCTTAAGCACCAACCAGAGATGTGATAGGTACCAGGCACAGCATGAGCTCCTATCCGTACTTTTTTTTTTTTCTGAGACGGAGTTTCGCTCTTGTTACCCAGGCTGGAGTGCAATGGCGCCATCTCAGCTCACTGCTACCTCCGCCTCCTGGGTTCAAGCAATTCCCCCGCCTCAGCCTCCTGAGTAGCTGGGATTACAGGCACACGCCACCATGCCCAGCTAATTTTTTGTATTTTTAGTAGAGACGGGGTTTCACCATGTTGACCAGGATGGTCTCGATCTCTTGACCTCGTGATCCACCCGCCTTGGCCTCCCAAAGTGCTGGGATTACAGGCTTGAGCCACCGCGCCCGGCCATACTGTTTTTAAAAAAATAAACTGGGCACTGTGGCTCAAGCCTATAATCACAGCTCCTTGGGAGGACAAGTGCAGCAGATTGCTTGAGGCCAGGAGTTGGAGAGCACCCTGGCCAACATGGTAAAACACATCTCTACTCAAAATACAAAAATTAGCCAGATGTGGTGGGGGGCACCTGTAATCTCAGCTATTCGGGAGACTGAGGCAGGAGAATCGCTTGAACCCGGGAGGCAGAGGTTGCAGTGAGCCAAGAGTATGCCACTGCACTCCAGCCTGTGGAACAAAGCACAGGCTGTTCCACAAACAGTGTGTGAACAATGCACTCTGTTGAGGGGAGGACAGGAGAGGGGAAGGCAGGAGAGTGGAGGGTAAGGCAGGACAGGGCAGGGGAGGACAGGGGAGGGGAGGAGAGGGGAGAGGAGGAAAGAGAGAAAGAAAAAAGGTGGGGTGTGGTAGCTCAGGCCCTGTAACCCCAGCTGTTTGGGAGGCTGAGTCGGGCAGATCACTCTAGGCCAGAAGATCAGATCACCTGAGGCCAGGAGTTCAAGACCAGCCTGGCCAACATGACGAAACCCCGTCTCTACTAAAAATACAAAAATCAGCCGGGTGTGGTGGCCCATGCCTGTAATCTCAGCTACTCCAGAGGCTGAGGCACAAGGATCCCTTAAACTCAGAAGGCGGAGGTTGCAGTGAGCAGAGATTTCACCATTGCACTCCAGCCTGAGTGACAGAGAGACTCTGTCTCAAAAAAAAGGACCAAGGTACTGATCCATGCTACGATATGGATGAACCTTGAAGCACTGAGTAGAAGCAGCCAATCACAAGAGACCTCACTTTATTTGAAATGTCCAGAAGAGGGAAATCCACAGAGGCAGAATAGGCTGGTGTGCTGCCAGGGCCTGGGAGGAAAGGAATGGGGAGGGGCCGCTTAATGAGTATAGGGTTTCTTTTTGGGATGCTGAAAATGTTCTGGAATTGGATGTTGGTGATGGTTGCATGACTCTGAGTACACTAAAAAACCACTGATTGTACACTTTAAAAGGGTGATTTTTTTTTTTAAGACAGAGCCTCAAACTGTTGCCCTGCCTCGAGTGCAATGGCACGATCTTGGCTCACTGCAACCTCCACTTCCCGGGTTCACGAGATTCTCCTGCCTGAGCCTCCTGAGTAGCTGGGATTACAGGCGCACACCACCACACCCAGCTAATCTTTTGTATTTCTAATAGAGACGGATTTCACTATGTTGGCCAGACTGGTCTCAAACCCCTGACCTCGTGACCCACCTGCTCCAGCCTCCCGAAGTGCTGAGATTACAGGTGTGAGCCACCGTGCTCAACCTAAAAGGTTGAATTTTATGGTATATGAATTATATCTCAGTTTTATTATTTGTTTTATTCTTTATTATGTATTTTTATTTTTTAAGATGGAGTCTCCTTCTTGTCACCCAGGCTGGAGTGCAATGGCATGATCTTGGCTCTCTGCAACCTCTACCTCCTGGGTTTAAGCAATTCGCCTGCCCCAGCCTCCATAGCTGGGATTACAGGCATGCACCACCTTGCCCAGATTATACATATATGTGATATATATTATATATAATATATAAATAATATTATTATATATAATATATAAATATATTTTATATAATATATAATATTATTTATATAATATAAAATATATTTATATAATATATATATATATATAATATATATTATATATATATTATATATATATATTTTTTTTTTCCCCTGAGATGGAGCCTTGTTCTGTTGCCCAGGCTGGAATGCAGTGGTACTATCTCGGCTCACTGCAACCACCACCTCTCAGGTTCAAGCGATTCTCCTGTCTCAGCCTCCTAAGTATCTGGGATTACAGGTGCATGCCACTACACCCAGCCAATTTTTATATTTTTAGTAGAGATGGGGTTTCACCATGTTGGCCAGGCTGGTCTTGAACTCCTGACCTCAGGTGATCTGCCTATCTCGGCCTCTAAAAGTGCTGGGATTACAGGCATGAGCCACCACATCCGATCAATTTTATTTATTTATTTAATTTGAGACAGGGTCTCATTATGTTGCCCAGACTCATCTCCAACTCCTGGACTCAAGTGATCCTCCCATCTCAGCCTCCCAAAGTGCTGGGACTACAGGCGTGAGGCACCATGTCTGACCCTATAGCTCAATTTTTGAAAAGCACTTAGTAAAAGCTCAGGAAATGCAGCTATCAGGACTGTGTCCATCTTCAGGGAGTCTGCTGTAAAATTAAAGAGATTGGGTGAACACCCTGAACAAGTGTTTCACTCCCAGAGGAGAGCTGAGCCCTGGCAGAGTGTGGCCTTGGCAGAGCCTGGAGCACTGACTCGGGGTGTTCTCCGTGTACACAGGACATGGGCTCGCGACTGGGCAGGTGGCTATGCAAAGAGGAATGGCCAACTGCCGTGTTGACAGAGCCATCGTCCCCACGAAGCTCAAAACAGAGGCACTGAACCCACAACCATCAAGATGCCAACAGCCACAGGTTCTAAGGGCTGGTCTAGAAGGACTCCTCCAAGAGGTAGGGTTTGAGCTGAGATTGGGAGGACGTGGTGGTGTGAAGGGGATAGGCAGGCAGGTGTGACGCCAGGCATGGGAATGGAGGTCACAGGGTGCAGGGGGTGGCACACGCATTCTAATGCTTCCTCTATCCCGAGCTAATTCCAGGAGCTGCTTTACTTTGGTAGTTCACAGACAGCACAAAAATCCCGTTGCTGGCCTCTCTCCTCCCTCTCAGAGGTTCCAGGATTCTCTAGCGGTGTCCTGGAGGCTCTGGCTCCGGGAACTTGGTCTCCTAAGAAGTCCCAGGCCTGGCAGGACCCTTCTCATTCTCTTTCTTTTCTTTTTTCCCCCCTTAGGCGCTCTCGCTTTGTCGCCCAGGCTGGAGGATGAGTGCAATGGTGAGATCTCAGCACACTGTAACCTCTGCCGCCTGGGTTCAAGTGATTCTTCTGCCTCAGCCTCCCAAGTATCTGGGACTACAGGCATGCACTGCCATGCCTGGCTAATCTTTGCATTTTTAGTAGAGATGAGGTTTCACCATGTTGGCAAGGCTAATCTAAAACTCCCGACCTCAGGTGATCCGCCCACCTTGGCCTCCCAAAGTGCTGGGATTACAGGTGTGAGTCACCACGCCCAGCCAGGACCCTTCCACTTCTGACCAACTCCAAGGTTCCAGGAACGTGAACACAGGTCCTTTAACGGAAAAAGCTAATTCAGGGCCCCTTCAATGAGAATCCACCAGACACAGTCCTCATGTGGCCTGGAAGGGGCACAGGCACCTGGCCCCTCCTCCAGCCCCAGATGGAGCTGCAGGTACAGGGCGGGCCTCCCAGTGCAGGCCTGAGCCTGCAGGACACTCCCCCCCACCCCCGTCTGCCCACTGTGGCCCCTGCTGGGACCCAGCTTCTCCCCTCACCCCTTTTCTGCTCTTCCCACCTCCACCATCTCTCCTGTGAAGCCCCCAAGCCTCTGGAGGAGAAATCAAATACAAAATTCGGAGAACAGAAAGAGGGCTGCTGCTGTGTGCAGACACACTCATGAACACCCACGCACACACTCATATATGCACACACACATGCACACCATCCTTTTAGCCCAAGGGCAGATCACAGAGAACCTGGATGTCAGGGCGATAAAGGAACTAGATGTGAGCTATCATCTGTCTCATCAGAGTCAGGCCTGTGCCAAGGGATTTGCCAGTGCTGTCTCATTCAATCCCGAAAAGAAGCCTGGAGATTTCAGAGATGAAGAAAACGAGCTTCTGAGAGCTCAAGGGACTCAGCCAAAGGGACACCTGGTGAAGCTGAGCACAGGGCCCGGCAGCCAGCGTGGTGGAGGCAGCTTAGCAGTGCTGGGGGTAGCTCTTCTATTTCTGGTTTTGTTTTGTTTTGTTTTGGGACAGTCTCACTCTGTCACCCAGGCTGGAGTGTAATGCATGGTCTCAGCTCACTGCATCCTGTGCCTCCCAGATTCAAGCCATTCTGCTGCCTCAGCCTCCCAAGTAACTGGGACTAAGGTGCTGGCCACCACACCTGGCTAATTTTTGTACTTTTAGTAGAGATAGGGTTTCACTATGTTGGCCAGGTTGGTCTCAAACTCCTGACCTTGTGATCCACCCACCTCAGCCTCCCAAAGTGCTGGAATTACAGGCGTGAACCACCACACCCAGCCCTACTTATGTTTTTGATTGATTGTTTTTCTGAGATAGAGTCTTGCTCAGTCGCCCAGACTGGAATGCAGTGGTGCAATCAAGGCTAACTGCAGCCTCAATCTCCTGGACTCAAGCCATCTTCCTGCCTCAGTTTCCCAAGTAGCTGGGACTACAGCTGCACACCACTACGCTCAGCTAATTTTTTTTTGAGACAGTTTCACTCTTGTTACCCAGGCTGGAGTGCAATGGCGCGATCTCGGCTCACCGCAACCTCCGCCTCCTGGGTTCAAGCAATTCTCCTGCCTCGGCCTCCTGAGTAGCTGGGACCATCGGCGTGCACCATGCCCAGCTAATTTTTGTATTTTTAGTAGAGACGGGGTTTCACCTTGTTGACCAGGATGGTCTCGATCTCTTGACTTCGTGATCCACCCGCCTCAGCCTCCCAAAGTGCTGGGATGACAGGCTTGAGCCACCATGCCCAGCCTACACTCAGCTAATTTTTTAAAAAATTTTTTGGAGAAACGGAGTCTTGCTACATTGCCCAGGCTGATCTCCAACTCCTGGGATCAACTGATCCTCCTACCTCGACCTCCCAAAGTGCTGGGATTCCAGGTGTGAGCCATGCTCCCAGCCAGTATGGTTATTTTAAGGGACACCCCCGACTCGTCACTTCCATTTGCTCCATGGGGCTCCAGTGGTGTCAGCCCTGTGCCGGGCAGGCTCCTGACCCAGGCCTGTCCCATCAGGAGTATGGTGACCGCTACAGGGTTGATTTGGGACCCAGCTCCAGCCAAAGAGAGGGAAGCCTAGGATTCTGCTGGAATCCGTGGAAGATACAAGCTGGAGGTTCACGTGCATGTGACATCAGGGCCTCCTCTCAGGAATCGCTGGCCCAAGAGCAAAGCAAACATGGAGGAAACTTGGCCAGAGATGCAGGCCAGTGTTCCTGTGAGCACCGGACCCAGCTAGACCCTCGGCCTCTGCAGTTACATGAGCTGTCGAGGAACGGGTATGTATGTACGTATGTACATACGTACATATATATCTATTTGAGATGGGGTCTCACTCTGTCGCCCAGGCTGGAGTGCAGTGGTACAATCTTGGCTCACCACAGCCTCCACCTCCTGGGCTCGAACAATCCTCCTGCCTCAGCCTACCGAGTAGCTGGGACTACAGGCCTGCACCACATACCTGGCTGTTTTTTCTATTTTTCTGTAGAGATGTGGTCTATGTTCCCCAGACTGGTCTCCAACTTCTAGGTTCAAGTGATCCTCCCACCTCAGCTTCCAAAAGTGCTGGGATTCCAGGCATGAGCCACTGTGCCTGGCCCGGGAACTGATCTTTGAATCCAGGTCTGAAGGCTGAGCTCATGCTCTCTTCCCTGTCCCTGGCTGTCCCCATAGAGGCTCTGGTAGCTCAGGGGCTAGGACAAGTCTGGGGAGGGGGCCTCACTGCCCTCCCAGCCCCTGGAAGGAGTGTTGGACCCTCTCACCCCCTCCTAAAGCAGTTCCATTGCTCCCTTTGACCTTCAAAGTTGGCATCTGCTTGCAGGAATCTGTCTCTCTCCTCCTGGAATTCAGCCTCCAGATGTCAGATCCAAGGCGGTGGCGGCAGCATATGGCTCCCCTCAGAGTGAATCAGCCACATTCCAAAGGTGCACACACAGACGCCACACCCTCAGCAGCCTGGCTGCAGACTTCCTCCCAGCCCCAGCACCCGGCACCCGCCCCAGCCCCCATCTCTTCCCAGCCAGACCCGGCTTTGGGCTTTCTTTCCAGAGGCTTTCTCCTGGAACTGGAACATAGAGAGAGAGAAAGCCACTGGGGCTGGAAACAGCCTGAGCAGCCTTGCTCTGCTCACCCCCTCCCAACAGCTCGCAGCTGTTATCAATATAGCTATGGCCCATCCATCCAACAGGTATGCAGTGAGCACCTATTATGTGGCGAACAAGATGCAGACAAGCCCCTAACCTTATGGAACTCAGCTGGGCAAGAGCCAAACAAAATCAGGTCCAGAAGTAGAAAAGAATTCCAAGTGTGGGAAGAGCTATAAAAGGAAGAAACAGGACGGGCCCAGTGGCTCATGCCTGTAATCCCAGCACTTTGGGAGGCTGAGGCAGGTGGATCACGAGGTCAAGAGATCGAGACCATCCTGGTCAACATGGTGAAACCCCGTCTCTACGAAAAATACAAAAAATTAGCTGGGCATGGTGGCACGCACCTGTAATCCCAGCTACTCAGGAGGCTGAGGCAGGAGAATTGCCTGAACCCAGGAGGCGGAGGTTGCGGTGAGCCGAGATCACACCATTGCACTCCAGCCTGGGTAACGAGAGCGAAACTCCGTCTCAAAAAAAAAAAAAAAAAGTAACGAAGCACGAATACATACCACAACATGGATGACCCTTGAGAGCATTATGCCCAGTGACATGCCAGAAACACAGGACAGCACGTTGTGTGTTTCTGTTTTTATGAAATTTCCGGAATAGAAAATCCATAAAGACCAGAAGTGGATTAGGGCCTGGGGGCAATGGCTCACGCCCACAGCGATAAATACTTTGCAAAGCTGGGGCAGGAGGATCACTTGACACCAAGAGTTCAAGACCAGCCTGGGCAACAGAGTGAGATGCCCCCATCTCTACAAAAAATAAAATAAAATTAGTTGAGCGTGGAGGTGCGCACTTGCGGTCCCAGCTCCTCAGAAGGCTGAGGCAGGAGGATCACCTGACCCTGAGAGGTCCAGGCTACAGTCAGCTATGATCGAACCACCGCACTCCAGCTTGGACAACACAGTGAGCCCTGTCTCTATAAATAAATAAATAAATAAATAAATAAATAAATAAATAAATAAAAAGATAAAAGAGAGTCCTTTAGGGGTTGCCTCGGGCTGGGGGTAGTGATGCAGCATTGAGGAGTGACTGCTAAACACTTTCTTTTGGGGGTAATGAAAATATTCCAAAATTGGTCAGGTGCCGTGGCTCATGCCTGTAACCCAAGCTCTTTGGGTGGCCAAGGCAGGCAGATCACTTAGAAGTTTGAGGCCAGCCTGGCCAACATGATGAAACAGCGTCTCTGCTAAAAATACAAAAAAAGTTAGCCGGGCAGGGTGGCACGCACAAATGGTCACAGCTACTCAGGAGGGTGAGGTGGGAGAATCACTTCAACCCAAGAGACAGAGGTTGCAGTAAGCCGAGATTGTGCACTCCAGCCTGGGTGAGAGAGCGAGATTCCCTCTCAAAATAAAAGTAAAAGAAGCTGGACGCGGTGGCGTGTGCCTGTAGTCCAAGCTACTCTGGAGGCTGAGGTGGGAGGATCGCTTGAGCCCAGGAGTTCTGGGCTGTAGTGCACTGTGTTGATCGGGTGTCCGCACTAAGTCCAGCATCAATATGATGACCTCCCGGGAGCGGGGGATCACCAGTTGCCTAAGGAGGGATGAACCGCCCCAGGTGGGAAACGGAGCAGGTTGAAACTCCCGTGCTGATCAGTAGCGGGATCGCACCTGTGAATAGCCACTGCACTCCAGCCTGGGCAACACAGCTAGACCCCGTCTCAAAAAAAAAAAAGAAAAAGAAAATATTCCAAAACTGTGATGGATTCACAACTCTGTGACTATTTAAAAACAATTGCCCAGAAACAACAACAACAAACAAAAAACAAAAGAAAACAATTGCCCAGCACTTTGGGAGACCAAGGTGGGCATATCACAAGGTTGGGAGTTCAAGACCAACCTGGCTAACATGGTGTAACTTCACCTCTACCAAAAATACAAAAATTAGCTGCACGTCGTGGCAGGCACCTGTAGTCTCAGCTACTCGGGAGGCTGAGGCAGGAGAATCACTTGAACCCAGGAGGTGGAGGTTGCCGTGAGCCATGATTGCGCCACTGCACTCCAGCCTGAGCAACAGCGTGAGACTCCATCTCAAAATAAACAAAAAAATGAAATCATCTGTAGTATCATTGTAAAGTAGTGAATTATATGGATTATATCTCACTAAAGGTCTTATTTAAAAAATCAGCCAGATCCTCTGCTTTAGTGACGATAAAAGGCAGAAGAGGTGAGTGACTGGAGGAAATATTTTGGGGTTATATTTCTGTAATTCTGGTGAAATAATCACAGAAGTGACTGGATAGAAAAGGTTTTTTTTTTTTTTTTGAGACGGAGTTTTGCTCTTGTTACCCAGGCTGGAGTGCAATGGAGCAATCTCGGCTCACCGCAACCTCCGCCTCCTGGATTCAAGCAATTCTGCTGCCTCAGCCTCCTGAGTAGCTGGGTTTACAGGCACACGCCACCATGCCCAGCTACTTTTTGTATTTTTAGTAGAGACAGTGTTTCACCTTGTTGACCAGGATGGTCTCGATCTCTTGACCTCGTGATCCACCTGCCTCGGCCTCCCAAAGTGCTGGGATTATAGGCCTGAGCCACCGCGCCCGGCCAGAAGAGGTTTAACAATTTTCTTTTTTCAAGACGGGGTCTCACTATGTGGCCCAGGCTGGAGTGCAGTGGCTATTCACAGGTGCAATCCCACTACTGATCAGCACGGGAGTTTTGACCTGCCCTGTTTCCGACCTGGGCCGGTTCACCCCTCCTTGGGCAACCTGGTGGTCCCCCGCTCCTGGGAAGTCACTATATTGATGCTGAACTTAGTGTGGACACCCGATCGGCATAACGCACTACAGCCCAGAACTCCTGGGCTCAAGTGATCCTCCCACCTCAGCCTCCCGAGTAGCGGGGACTACAGGCACGCGCCACCATGCCCGGCAATTTTTTTTTTTTTTTTTGAGACAGGGTCTTGCTCTGTTGCCAGGCACCAGGCTGGAGTGCAATGGCATGATCTTGGCTCACTGCAACCTCCACCTCCCAGGTTCAAGTGATTCTCCTGAGTCAGCCTCCTCAGTAGCTGGGACTACAGGCAAGTGCCACCATGCCCAGCTACTTTTTGTTTTTTTAGTACAGACAGGGTTTCACCATGTTGGCCAGACTGATCTTGATCTCTCGACCTCATGATCCACCCACCTCAGCCTCCCAAAATGCTGGGATTACAGGTGTGAGCTACTGAGCCTGGCCAATTTTTTGTATTTTTAGTAGAGATGGGGTTTCACCACGTTAGCCAGGATGGTCTCAATCTCTTGACCTCATGATCTGCCCACCTTGGCCTCCCAAAGTGCTGGGATTACAGCCATGAACCCCCATACCCAGCTGCTTTGCTCCTTTTTTTTTTTTTTGAGACGGAGTTTTGCTCTTGTTACCCAGGCTGGAGTGCAATGGCATGATCTCGGCTCACCACAACCTCCGCCTCCTGGGTTCAGGCAATTCTCCTGCCTCAGCCTCCTGAGTAGCTGGGATTACAGGCACGTGCCACCGTGCCCAGCTAATTTTTTGTATTTTTAGTAGAGACGGGTTTCACCTTGTTGACCAGGATGGTCTCGATCTCTTGACCTTGTGATCCACCCGCCTCGGCCTCCCAAAGTGCTGGGATTACAGGCTTGAGCCACCGCGCCCGGCCCTGCTTTGCTCCTTTTTATGGCTGAATCATATCCCACTATTTGGAGAGACCACAGTTTATTCATCCATTCATCAGGTGACCGACACGTGGGTTGTTTCCACTTTTTGGCTCTTAACACTGCTCTGAAAATTCCCATGCAAATTTCTGTGCAGAGATGTTCCCATTCCTCTTGGATATATATGACGTATACCTAGGAGGGGCAGTGATGCGTCATAGTCGCTCCATGCATAACATTTTTTTTCTGCGACGGAGTCGCTCTGTTGACCTGGCTGGAGTGCAGCAGCCTGATTTCGGCTCACTGCAACTTCTGCCTCCCGATTCAAAGGATTCTCCTGCCTCAGTCTCCTGAGTAGCTGGGACTACAGGTACCCAGGACTATGCCCAGCTAATTTTTAAAAATATTTTTAATAGAGACAGGGTTTCACCCTGTTACCCAGGCTGATCTCCAACTCCTGATCTCAAGTGATCCGCTCACCTCGGCCTCCCAAAGTGCTGGAATTACAGGCCTGCGCCACTGCGCCGGGCCTCCATGTTTAACCTTTCAAGGAACCAGACTATTTGAAAGAGGCTGGAGGCTCCCAGCAGCATGCTCTGCTCGGATTCACCGAGGCCCTCCTGCATGACCCCCAGTTCTCCCTACTCAGGGGAGCACATTAAAATTAGCTGGCTTGGCCAGGTGTGGTGGCTCAGCCTGTAATCTCAGCACTATGGGAGGCTGAAGTGGGAGGACAGCTTGAGCTGAGGAGATCAAGACCAGCTTGGCAACATAGGGAGACACCTTCTCTTTTTTTTTTTTTTTTTTGTTTTTGAGACGGAGTTTCGCTCTTGTTACCCAGGCTTGAGTGCAATGGCGCGATCTCGGCTCACCGCAACCTCCACCTCCTGGGTTCAGGCAATTCTCCTGCCTCAGCCTCCCGAGTAGGTGGGATTACAGGCATGCGCCACCATGCCCAGCTAATTTTTGCATTTTTTAGTAGAGATGGGGTTTCACCATGTTGACCAGGATGGTCTCCATCTCTTGACCTCGTGATCCACCCGCCTCAGCCTCCCAAAGTGCTGGGATTACAGGCTTGAGCCACAGCGCCCGGCCGTTTTTTTTTTTTTTTTTTTTTTTGAGACGGAGTCTCGCACTGTTGTTTTGAGTGGGAGTGCAATGATGTGATCTCGGCTCACTATAACCTTTGCCTACCGGGTTCCAGCGATTCTCCTGCCTCAGCCTCCCAAATAGCTGGGATCACAGATGCACACCCCCATTCCCGGCTTTTTGTATTTTTAGTAGAGATGCGTTTTCACTATGTTGGCCAGATTGGTCTCAAACTTCTGACCCCATGATCCACCCGCCTCGGCCTCCCAAAGTGCTGGGATTACAGGCTTGAGACACCGTACCCGGCCTAAGGACAGTTTAAGATAGAGCAAGGGACTAGGAACCCCGCCTGGAGTTCAGCAGGAGTGGGTGACCTCAGGTACTTCACTCTTTTGAGAAACGTGGCAGGAAGGTTGGAGACATGGCTGTGGCTTAAGTAGTGTTTTCTTTGTTTTGTTTTTGAGACGCTTGCTCTTGCCCAGGCTGGAGTGCAGTGGCACAATCTCGGCTCACTAAAGCCTCTGCCTCCGGGTTCTGGCGATTCTCCTGCCTCAGCCTCCTGCGTAGCTGGGATTACGGGTGCATGTCACCACGCCTGACTAATTTTTGTATTTTCAGTAGAGAAGGGGTTTCTCCTTGTTGACCAGCTTGGTCTCGAACTCCTGACCTCAGGTGATCCGCCTGCCTCAGCCTCCCAAAGTGCTGGGATTACAAGTGTGAGCTACCATGTCCGGCGGAGGCTAGTGTTTGTTGTTTTGAGACAGAGTTTCACTCTTGTTGCCCAAGCCGGAGTGCAGTGGCACGGTCTCAGCTTATTGCAACTTCTGCCTCCTGGGTTCAAGAGATTCTCCTGCCTCAGTCTCCCCAGTAGCTGGAATTACAGACGCCTGCCACCATGCCCGACAACATTTTGTATTTTCAGTAGAATGGGGTTTTACCATGTTGGCCAGGCTGGTCTCAAACTCCTGACCTCAAGTGATCTGCCCTGCTCACCCTCCCGAAGTGCTGGTATTACAGGTGTGAGCCACCTCACCATGCAAAACTAGTGTTTTTGATTATTTGTTTGTTTTGAGATGGAGTCTTGCTCTGTCGGCTCATTGAAACATCCGCCTCCCAGGTTTAAGGAATTCTCTTGCTTCAGCCTCTGGAGTAGCTGGGACTCCACTCATGTGCCACTACGCCTGGCTCACAGAGATAGGATCTCAACATGTTGTCCATGCTGGTCTTGAACTCCTAGGCTTAGGAGATCCTCCCACCTCAGCCTTCCAAAGTGCAGAAATTACAGGTGTGAGCCACTGTGCCTGTCCTGGAGTCAAAGGCTTGGACTTGAATGCTATCTCTGTACTTTAGAGCTGTGTCCTTGTGGGTCCCTTAACTTCTTTGAGTCTCCCTCTCAAAATGGGCCCTATAGTAGGTTCCATTTTGGTCCTGTCCCACCAAGACCTCTGACTCGCTGGCGACCTGAGGTAGGAGCCCAGCTCCTCAAACACTGAGGATGGGTCCCACTCCTCACCCAGCCTCATTTCACAGCAGAGCCTAAAGGCCCAGCCCAGAGGCTGCATCAGGCTGGGGAAGGGGTGAACTCTAGATGACTCACCAGGCCAGCCCATCAGAGTTCTCAGACCTGCAGTACTCTGGATTCGGAGGTAGAGACAGAGTTTCACAGGAGGGTGAAAGCATTTCCTTCCCGCTTCCCACTGCAGGAAAGCCACCGGTACTTTCTCATGGCAGAGCCCAGACTGGCAACCCCTAGGCCTTCTGCACCTCAGCTGGGAGGCAGGCGTGCTGGCTGTGTGTATTTCTATCTCTCCAGGCTCTGAGGGATGGTGGGGTATGCTGCCTGCCCGGACACGGCCTTTGTTATGTTCCAAAGCGACCCACTCCCTCTCTCCCCCACTATCAGAAGCAGCCTCTTCCCGGCTCCTGCCCTTCCACCCTCCCTCCCTGAAGCCACTTGTACCTGTTCCAGAGCCTGGAGAGGTGACAAGTGCTTCCCAGCCAACAAAAGCATCTCCCAGGAGAAAACATGTCCGAGATGGCTCAGCTACACCCTTGCTCGGCACCCTGATTTCAGGCCGCGTTCGGCCAGCTCTTTGGGATGACACTGAGGCACAGCGAAAAGGGCCTGTCTTGGTCAAGGTCACCCCACCCTGGAACTCCTGAGTGTGTTTCAGACATCAGTCTCCTTGGGTTGCAATGCCGTTCTGGCCACTTTCAAGCTGTGTGACCTTTGGCAAGTTATTTGACCTCCCTGAGTCTGATTTCCCCCCAGATGACGATAGATAGGTAGTGAACCTACCTCTTGCTAAAAATGTGAGCCATTATTGTCATTATTCCATCCTTTTAACTCCTCTTTCTCTCCACTCCAGCCACATCGGCCTCAATGCCTGCTGCCCCGGGACCTTACGCCAGGGATGTGAAATCCTTCTGGAATGTTCCTTCGTTAATTCCTCGCATGGCTTGTTCCCTCGCTTCCTTCCTCGACTCAAGTCACCTCTCCAACGAGGCCCTGCTCTGTCCTGCCCTCCTTGGGTGCTCATGTGATATCCAAGGCAGTTTCCCAACTGGACTCGCTGATGGCCCCTCGCGATTGGAACGTAAGCCCCACGAGGACAAGACTGTTCCGCTTCTCACTCCCGGGTCCGCAGCGCCATAAGAAATGAATGACAACGAGAGGCTGGCCAGGGAGGGAGCGGTCTGCACCCAGTCTGGCGGCTCTAGCGCGCGCCCGCGAGGTCACGTCCGGGGCGCGCCGGCCGGAAGGAGGCCCTGCACGGGGGAGGGGCGGGGCATCTGGGCCAGACCACGCCCCCTGCCCCCTGCACTTGCCAGGGGCGGGGCCAGACGGGCTGGGGCCGCCTCGCACTTCCGCTCCCCAGCCGACTTATTCATATTCATGAGGCGGATGAGGGGCGGGGTCCGAGTCACCCGCGGCCTCCCGCCTCCGGGCCTGGAATCCCGCCCCGGCGGAGGCTTGGGCCCCATTGGGGCGCCCCCGGCTTCCGCCTCGGGGAGGGAGTTTCCACTTGGTCACGACTCAAAAATGTGTCGCTCCTGCTTCTCCGCCCCCTCGTCCCTGCCCTGGGGGGGGTCTCCTCCCTCGGAAGGCTGGAGGGGCGGGGCCGGAGGACGGCCCCTCCTTCCCGAGGCTGGTCCTTAGGGATCGCGGGCGACCCCCTCCTCCCCTCCAATTTAGCGCCTCCAGTAATCCTTTTTTTTTTTTTTTTCTGGATACGGGGTCTTGCTGTGTTGCCCAGGCTGGAGTGCAGTGTTGCAATCTCGGTCCACCACAATCTCCGCCTCCCGGGTTCAAGCGATTCTCCTGCCTCAGCCTCCTGAGTAGCTGGGAACGCCCAGCTAATTTTTGTATTTTTAGAAGAGACAGGGTTTCACTCTGTTGGCCAGGCTGGTCTTGAACTCCTGACCCCAAGTGATCTGCCCACCTCGGCCTCCCAAAGGGCTGGGGGTTACAGGCATGAGACATGGAGGCCGTCCCAACACTACCTCTTTTAAACTTTCCAAGGAGGTATCTATACAATGTTAAGATACCGAGAAGCGTCGGGGTGGGACACCAAGGTGGGTGGATCACGAGATCAGGAGATCGAGACCATACTGGCCAACATGGTGAAACTCCATCTCTACTAAAAATACAAAAAATAGCTGGGCATGGTGGCAGGCACCTGTAGTCCCAGCTACTCGAGAGGCTGAGGTGAATCGCTTGAACCTAGGAGGCAGAGGTTTCAGTGAAATGAGATCATGTCACTGCACTCCAGCCTGGGTAACAGAGCAAGACTCTGTCTCAGAAAAAAAAAAAAAAAAGATACCGAGAAGCTCGGAGCAGTTGAGTGACTCAGCCACATCACATAGCCGGCCTCCGGTTTTCCAGAAAGGTTGGTCCTGCTGGGATGGGGGAGTGGGGGGAGCAGGTGCATGTCCCCCACCACCTTTCAGAAAATGAGGATTACCTAAGGCACTCCTGTCTTGCTGGACGTGGCTGAGGGTTGCATCTGTGTGCCCTGATAGGAGGGAGAAGCCACATGCTGGGAGAAACGAAACCATGAAGGCAAGACAGGCTGCATAAAATAAAAATTCGCAGCTAGGCACTGTGGCTCCCGCCTGTAGTCCTAGCACTTTGGGAGGGCAGATCACAAGGTCAGGAGATTGAGACCATCCTGGCCAAGTGGTGAAGCCCTGTCTCTACTAAAAATGCAAAAAAAACAAAAAAACAACTATATGGGTGTGGTGGCTAATGCCTGTAATCCCAGTTACTCGGGAGGCTGAGGCAGAATAGCTTGAACCAGGGAATCGGAGGTTGCAATGAATGGAGATCGCTCCACTGCACTCCACCCTGGTGACAGAGCGAGACTGTCTCAAAAAAAGAAAAAGAAAGAAACTTTGCGGGCCGTATTTTAAAATGTTTAAGAATTTCAAGACGGTGACAGCAGAAGAGCAGAACATTCAACCACGCTCAGGCCCTTCTAAGGGCCAGCCCTGGGCAACTGCATAGCTCATATGGCTTCCATGAAGCCAGCCTCTGATGAAGGAGCCCAAGGGTGACAATTCTGCCCCCAGGGATAGCCCCACCTCTGATATAACTCTCCCCATAACTCTCCCCCCAAGCCCAGGTGCACTGTCTTGTCCCTGCCCTGGCATGTAGGACCCAGTATCTAGCTTCCAAAAGCTGAGCATTTCAGGCTCTGCCGGACAAGTTCTTAAGGAATCAGGTGGGTCACCCGGGGAGTGTCTCACATCTGCAAGACCCAACCAGGCCCCTGGGGCTGCACCTCCTGGGCATTTTTAGCTCTGGGCCCTGCCGGCAGGTGGCACTGTATTGTACATGCCAGGCCCAGTAAGGCTTGGGTTCTAATTGAACCCCTTCTTTCTCCCTGGGGCAGGGAATGAGGAGCAGCCAGGGCCACTTCCCAGAATAAACACCCCACCCATAGACAGCCCCAGCCCTGCAGGCTCAGTGAGCCAGAGCCAATGGGGAGCCAGGCCACCGGCTCAGGGTTGATAAGTCATCCTGATCTCACTCCTGCCTTGTGCCTGGGCCCTGCTTGCTGTGGGCTGCTTCATTCATAATAGCTACCATTTGTGGGGCTCTTTCTCTCAGCCGTGTGCTGCTGGAAGCCTTTTTTTTTTTTTGACAGAATCTTGCGCTTGTCGCCCAGGCTGGAGTGCAGTGGCACAATCTCACTGCAGCCTCCATCTCCTGGGCTCCAGTGGTCCTTCCACCTCAGCCTCCCAAATAGCTGGGATTACAGATGTGTGCCACCAGGCCCAGCTAATTTTTTATTTTTTGTAAAGCTATCGGTCTCTTGGGAGGCCAGGGCGGGTGGATTGCCTGAGGTCAGGAGTTCAAGACCCAGCCTAACCAACACGGTAAAACCCCGTCTCTACTAAAAATATAAAAAATTAGCCAGGCATAGTTGCAGGTACCTGTAATCCCAGCTACTTGGGAGGCTGAGGCAAGAGAATGGCTTGAAACCAGGAGGAAGAGGTGGTAGTGAGTCAAGATCATGCCACTGCACTCTAGCCTGGGTGACAAGAGCAAAACTCTGTCTCAAAAAAACCAAAAAAATAAGAGATAGGGTCTCAAACTAGTGGGCTCACGTGATCCTCCCGCCTTGGCCTCTTAGAGTACTGAGATTATAGGCATAAGCCGCTGTGCCTGGCACTGTCTCTATTTATACAAATAAAAAGAAAAGTAAAAAAAAAATACAGGCGTAAGCGACTATAACCAGACCAGCTGGGCGCGGTGGCTCTTGCCTGTAATCCAACACTTTGGGAGGCCAAGGCGGGCAGATCACCTGAGGTCAGGAGTTGGAGACCAGCCTGACCAACATGGCAAAACCCTGTTTCTACTAAAAAAAATACAAAAATTAGCTGGGCATGGTGGTAGGTGCCTGTAATCCCAACTACTCTGGAGGCTGAGGCAGGAGAATCATATGAACCCAGGAGGTTCACATGAACTGCGGAGGTTGTAGTGAGCCAAGATCACGCCATTGCACTCCAGCCTGAGCAACAGAGTGAGACTCCATCTAAAAAAAATAAAACATAAAGTCTGGTAGAGAGAAAGAACTGGTCTAGGGGTGACTCACACCTGTAGTCCCAGCACTTTGGGAGGCTGAGGTGGCAGGATTGCTTGAGCCCTGAAGTTAGAGGGAGGCTACCGTGAACTAGGATAGAGCCATTGCACTTCAACCTTGGCAAGAGAGGGAGACCCTGTCTCTAAAAAAAAAATTGAAGAAAAATAAAGAAAGAGAGAAAGACTGATCTGGTCGAGAACTGGAGGGTTCTGGTTAAATCACTCCGCCAAGACTACAGAGTTCTTTCTTCACTCTTAATGGAACTGAGATTATAGGCATAAGCCACTGTGCCCGGCCCTGTCTCTATTTATACAAATAAAAAGAAAAGTAAAAAAATAAACAGCCAAGCCGGGCGCGGTGGCTCAAGCCTGTAATCCCAGCACTTTGGGAGGCCGAGGCGGGTGGATCACGAGGTCAACAGATCGAGACCATCCTGGTCAACATAGTGAAACCCCGTCTCTACTAAAGATACAAAAAATTAGCTGGGCATGGTGGTGCGTGCCTGTAGTCCCAGCTACTCGGGAGGCTGAGGCAGGAGAATTGCC